>WHYT01017878.1:358199-370430 GCA_009806455.1 Tetrax tetrax
TGTCCTGAATTTAGCTGAATCCGTAGAAACTCAGTCTTTGGGCTCTCTCTTGGAATTGTGCAGTGGGTACAAAGTTACTGGGGCAGACTGACGTGCTTATACCACAGCAGGATTGCATAAATCCTGCTCCCCTAGGGAACCCAACTAAAAAAAGGTCATTCCTAAAAACCTGCATAGAGCAAGCCCCTGGCCCCACGAAGTCTGGTGGGAGTCTTACCGTTTGGTTTCGGTGGGATCCAGATTTGAGTGCCGAACTTTACCCTCAGTTGGAGTGGTTCTGTGCCGGATAGACATGTCATTTAATACCACGACACCGGCTAGCTGAAAGCTTAACTCATTTCTTACGTGAAATTGGTGCTTGGATTTTTCTTTGGTCCACAAAGACAGAATTAGAGCTGGGCAGCCTCACAACACGGACCACAAAATTTGCCCAGGAATTACAGCCCTCTTTTATTCACACGAAAGGTTGGAACAAATAAAATTTACTGTCTTTTGTTGTATTTTGAAACAAAGTTGGAGTGAGAACCAAGAGCTCTCCCTCCTATCCACAATTTGAATGCGTGTGTCCCCTCACCCTGCTGCGTGGAGAAGGGCAGGGAGGATCCTGGCTTTGTTCTCCTTTCTTTTCCCTGCTGTCCCAAACCAGCATCCTCCATGGCAGGCTACTGTGCCGCTCCTCATCCAGCAGCATCTCTCGTTGTGCTGTGCAAGGAGGATGAAGCCCTAAACACAAACACGAAAATGTACCCTAAATCAAAAATCAAGTGCATCAATCTTTTTAATGTGGGAGTTAGATTCGGGAGGAGGAAGAACCCAGTCTTCAGAGCAGGGGAGAGAGAAGCAAGCTGTGAATATCTTGTACAAAAGGACAAAGGTGATGTCTATATAAATGGCCTTAAAAGACGGGGGAAAGGACTCCTGCCATGTAGCTTGTAACAAAAAAAAAAAACCTCCTTTGAAATCCTAATGGATGGTTGTGTAAGAATATAGTGTGTCGTCCTTGTTGGCAAGCCCCAGCAGTGGGTTTTAGCTGGCGGTTGAGTTTGTGGCTGTCCTTCAGGGGCTCTCTGTGTGTCTGCCAGGCCTGTAATTCTCCTCCAGGTCAGACCTCTCATACACATGGGGTGCTGGGTGCTCTCAGTGGTTTCCCAGAGCCCACCAGTTCCGTTGTGGGTACTTATCGCAGCCCTGCTGCAGGCAATAGGCACTGTGTTAGTTTTGGCTTCCTCTGTGTCTTGGGTACAAAAATACAGTCGTCATTTCATGTCTAGGAGTTTCGCTTGTGTTTCCATCATAGCCTTTTGTATCACAACACTTTTACCAGAGTCATAGAACCATAGAATGGTTTGGGTGGGAAGGGCCCTTCAAAGCCCACCCAGTCCAACCCCCTGCCAGGAGCAGGGACATCTCCAACCAGATCAGGTTGCTCAGAGCCCCGGCCAACCTGGCCTGGAACGTTTCCAGAGATGGGGCATCCACCGCCTCTCTGGGCAACCTGTTCTTTGCTTTGACTCAACCTTGAGTCAAGCTTTGCTCATTCGTCTGCCTTTCTGCTGTAGCAGTTCCCTGAAAGCGTCCACATCGTGGGATGTCTGACTGTGGTGAGGCTGAGTACGTGTCTGTGGCACGCACGGTCAGGTCAAAGAACTACGCACGGATCCATAAAGAAACCCAGAGAGATGCAAGTGTCCTAGAGCAGATATATAAACTTGGCCAAGGCAACCTCAGCACACTGGAGACCTAGAAATACCAAGGCAGCTTAGTGCAGAGCGAGTTATGACGTCAAGGGCTCGTGGCAGCAGAGCAGCTAGGGCCACGTGTGCTCCCCAGGGAACGTTCTCCCTGCAAAATGGATTGATGTCTGCTGGAAGGAGGGATGCCTAGTGTAGCCTGAGGTACTAAATCACTTGTAAATCCAGACTCCCCAGCTACCTGAAGGAAGCTAACCATGGTTAAAGTAGACATGGCCTAAAGCAGTGCAATGAAATTCCCTTCTTTTCCAGGCCATTTGTGGTTGTGTTGGCAGGTAATATAATCCTGGAGGTGGAAAAATGACTGTATTACCAACAGAAATTGGGAGGGGAAGTCGCTTAGCAATACTGCTAGCGTTTTTATTGCAGAATCAGCAATTACAATACGATTCTCTGGTTCTGCAAAAATCAAAGTGTGGGCACACGGTCTCAACCCCAGGAACGCGCCATCACTCAGAGCAAAGAACTTCTTATTGACGTGCGAGACATTTTTGCATAATCCAGTTTGCAAAGGGTTATTCAGACCTATGGAGTGAAGCCTGCGTCCCTTGTTTCTTGCTGTTTTTTCAACATATTTCAGCACTAGCTACCTAAATTTGGGAGAAATAACTTAATCTATTTCAGCACTATATTTTTATAGCTTCACAACATTTCTAAGTAGAATTTTAATAACTTATTTCATGTTATGTTATCAGTTTCATGATGCCTTCTGCAGGATTGTATTTTTACTTGCTTGTGGAGATCCTTCATGGGTTTGATGTCAGGGTTGCTGGTCATTAAAATAAATTAATTGAAGGGTTGCTATTAATGATTATATAACGCAAGGCATTTCTTAGCCTGGGGCACAGAGGGCTATGGATGCAGACGGTTCTGGTGTGGTAGCTGAAGACTTCTTGTTTTGCTAAGGTGGAGCCAACACATTCTCCTCCACTCTGTCTACAAAGAGTAAAGGGGGATCATTAGGTTTTAGTAACCTTACAGGGTGTACAGAACATCTGCTCTCCTCACTGAGAACTGCCAGATACTTGTGAATCAAATAAATAATAAATTATGTTAATAATAATTATTATTATAACAAATAATGTATGTCTTACAAACTTGTGATGGATCATTTTAAGGCAAATAGTGAGTGCCTTTTGTCTCTTATTTTCACACTTTAAAGTTAACATGAGGGTAGCTCAGATTCCTATTTAAAAAAAGCCTGCTAGGCTAGAGGAGAGCCAGAAAAGAATGAAACAAATCAACAAGCAGCCAAAAGCAAGAGGACAAATATCCTGGCAGGTTCACAGAGCTGATGGGGGGAAAGGATGAGCCTTAGTTCCTCAGATGCTGTCTTTCAGACTTGGCACCAAGCCTGATGTGGCAATACGTCGTGACGTGCCAGGTACAGTAGTATCTATATATATCCATATATATATATATCTGTTCTGCCTGTGGAGAGGCTGGTTTGAGCTGCTTCATGATTTTTCCATCTGCCCTTTGGGACAGTAGCGAACGTGTTTGGTTTTGGATATTATTTCAAACAAGGGGAGCTCCCAGTACGAATCCTGAGATAGGAGCAGCCCGGTAGAAGTTGGCAGCAGAGACTGAAGGTTGGGCTTCAGTGTAATGTTAATTACAGGTGTTGGGAAAATAAAGTTGAATGGAAGATACAAGGCACATCATGGATATGTTTCATTTTACACCCTGTAAGTTGTATGCAGCTTGTATTACGGAATTAAGTGGGTGTGCATAGGGTTACTCGTGTTTGTGGCCTTGTCTCCGTTCTAAAGCTTAGCTGTGGTACTTTTCTTGTACATCTGCCTGTATGTTACAGTAAATTGGATGAGCAGTATGGATAGATCCTTTTCCTGGAGTCCATCATCACCAGCATAGCACCGACTCTGACCCCTCAGGGCTCTCTTCCCTGGTTTTAAATTCCTGCCTGTGTTTTCACATTCTGACCATCTAGTCTTAGTGGGTCGTGGGTTCAGCAATTCTGCAGGTTGCTTTCGAATGGCAGTTGTAAGGAAGAAGACTATCTATGTCAGATGTTCTCAGTGATAAAGGACATTGTCTTCAGGAGAGAAACATCCCTCACCATTAAACAAGTCAGGGTAACTTAGGTACCCCTGCATCTGAAACGCAGGAGCCGCAGGTTTCTCTTTTTTGAAGAGAAAGCAGCGTACTTCTGTGTTTTGGATGCCCAGCCTGGCCCTTCCCTGTTACCCAGGGCAAAGCTGAACTGGCTGGGCTGCAAAATCCTGGACTTGCTGTGTTTACTGAAGAGCTTCACCCCAGGAAGCTGTTGTTCCTAGCTAGGTGATATATGGAGAACATCAGGATTTTACTGCCCGCTGTATTCACAGGACCTTAAGGTAGCGCATGGCTTTAAAGGAAGGTTATGACTTGCAGCCAATTAAATGATGCGATCCTATTCTTGCTTTTATGGAGGTGATCAAATTTTAAAATAGGTGCATTCAGGCAAGTGACTACAGCAACCACGTGCTTTCTTGCTTGACAAATGTGCGTGGCTTTTGAAATAAGATCTCTGAACTTCAGTAACAAAGGGTGCTTGCTGTTTGGTTTTAATTGTTGCTTCTGACTAGCCAACTAGTGGGAGAAATAACGTTTTTTCCAGTCAACTGGGGATGTTCTGGTTGAAGTCCAGGTGCAGACTCATTTTCCTTGATTTACACTATGACCAGTCACTATTGTGTGTCCTATGTGCTGATGAACTACAAGAGGGCGGAATAAGCATTTTTCAAAAAGAATGTTGAGTTGAATCATGAAGGAGACAAGATTGGAACTTGTTTCCCTGCAGGCTGAGCATTTGCACGTGGAAGTGAACAGGACCGGCAGCGCTGAACCCATATTATCAGAGTTTGACCCTGTTTCACAGCCGCGGGGCTGGATATAGCTGTGGGCGACCTGACTCTGGCCACGTTTACACAGGCACACGTTCACGGTTCATCCACTGCAATCAATGGACCTTAATATGATTTAAATTCACATCAAGTGCCCAAGAGATCAGACTCCGGCCCCACGGTTTCTGCGTACCTCTAGAGAGGCTGGCTGAGCCCGTTTTCACATGGGCTTTCACCCCGTGTAACCCCGTCACCTTCACTGGGACCACACAAATGTGATTCATGGAAAAGCTGGCACCACGTTTCCTGACATTCAGCCTGTGAACTCCAGTTTCTGGGTGGATAGGCACATATTCCAATTCCCTTTCTAAAAACTGCACATAATTCATCATGAAAACAGAAGGCCTCTCTTTCCCCCACTGGTATTAATGATCCTCTTACCCTTTCACACTGGAATATGAGTTGGCCTTGGTGTTACTACTTAAAAACTTTCCTTCTCCACACTGGCATGCCCATTTTGCCTCTTTTAAAAATAACTAGGTGTATTAGCACAACTGAAGGAGGCATCCTTTTTATTTTATTTTACTAAACTTACTGTTTGTTGATTCTTCAGCATGTTTGATGTTCATGTAGGAGATGAAAACTAGATTACCTCAGTTCTCATGATGATCAAATACATTTGCCCTTCCGTGGCAAAAAGAAGCAACACACAAGAAAACGAGCCATCAGCAAACGCAGTCAATCCAATGGAGATGCAAATATGTCAAAAGGGTCATGTCCCTCAAGCACGGACTCTGACGCTTGCTCTCTGCGGCTCTGCAGGGCTTTGACAGAAATCCAAGCGTAGGCAAGGTTGCTCTGAGTGGCTTACAGAAGTGATGTACTGCAGGACCCTTGGGACCCTTGGGCCCATCTTTTGGCTACCTGAGAATAGGTGCATTTTTTCCAGTTGCCTATTTCATTCTTGAAGCATTTCTGTCATATTTGTAGCCCCACAAAAACCAAAAGTTTGGAGACGGAAAGAAACGTTGCAGCCTTGTTGTTCCAACTCTTTACGCCGCGCGCAGTCTGTTTCTGTGGTCCTGGTTTAGTTACCTAGGAAACAGCTGTAGGATGGGATTTATTTATTCTGTCTGAATATATACACGAGGCTTAAACTGCTTGTGTCTGTGGAAAAGCAGTGAATGCTTTTATTACTATTAGGCTGATACCAGGTATCTCCAGCTACCTGAGGACGGTTATTGGCGCTATCCAAATGGTTAAAAAAAAAAAAATCCTCTGTAATTCCCAAAAGAGAAGGGTGAAAGAGGAACGGTTCAGATGTATTATCAAGCATTTATGATGTTGGGTTAGAGAGGGAAGCCACAGGAGACCACAGCTGTCCGAAGCAAATGGAGACAGGAGTCCAACTGGCCCCATCCACAGAAGACAGCGGCACGCATCTGGAGCGCGCTGCGAGCCAGGCAGGAGGGCTGCTTGTGGCTCACCGAAGCCGGAGGTACGGAGAGGAACAGACGTGGGGTCAGATCGCCTCATCCAAATCGCACTGCGGTAGCCAAGACAGTGAATTTGTGAACTCGGTCAGCCCTCTCCCTCGGAGGCCCGGTAAAACGCCAGCTTTTGCGGGAGAGGATCAGGCAGATGTCCACGTGCTCTCGTATCCTGAGTTCGTTAGCTGTTACTGTAGAGCACAGGGCAGCGACCCAATCATGGGCTGATGGACAGGCAGACCCCATCTTTCACCTTTGTCCACGCACCCCCACCACCCCCTTCCATGCCCAGCATTGTGCCACGTGAAAAGCCTGTGTTTGCAGGCTAGAAGAAGTTTTCTGATTCACTCCAGCTCCCAGTGGGAACCATTGCTCTGTTGGCTCCTTGCCCTCATCTATTTCATTTATTTTTTTGACAAGAACACAATGTTTTCCCAGAGTGCCTATCCCAACGTGCCCTGTGAACTTGGAGAAGGGAGAGATCACCAGCCTGTTCCTTATCCATGTCCTTCCCGAAGCTCCCACCCACGATGACCCCCACGCAGACAACCTCCACCCTCAGCAGGCCGGAATCCCACGCCAATACTCACACACAATGTGTGTCCAGCTGATGTATGATACAGGTTTCATGTTTTATACTACAGGGAAAAACTAAATGGCAGACAAATTACAACCAGGCTGTGTACAGATTTCTTTAAATGGCCATTTGGGCCTTGTTGGTAGTCCAGGAAGGGCTCTTCCAGCTCCCGAGGCTGATGCCCACGTGTGGGCTTGGACCAGTGCCGCTAAGTGAGGTTTTTCGCTTCTGTTTCCTGTTGCATTTGCCATAATTGGTACGAACGCGGAGCATCTGTCTCTGCTTTTAGTAGCTGGTGTAGCCGTGGCTGCACTGGACACTGACAATTTCTAAATTGGGGTAGTCTCTGCAGAATTTGAGTCCCTGGGGCTGAAGCTACACCTCTCAGTTCCCAGCCTGGGCAGCCCAGCCAGTGTTGCGCCCCGTAATCATCCACACGTGCTGGGACTGTGGTGGAGGTCAGGCTGTCGGCTCCACTACTTGAGCTGGCACATTGAGTTTGTCTCAACGTAGAGTTTGGTTAGATTTGGTGTGCGTAGAAATGTTTTTCAAAGGAATTCAGCAATTTCAATAAGCCTTTGATGACCACCCACTCTAAACTCTTCCACGTGCACCCCTATTCTGAGATCACCCCAGCTGTGTTTGAGATTGGTGACGTTTATCCTTCCATAAGCGGTGATGCTCCTACTGCCAAGCGCGAAGGCGGCGGTTTGCTCTGCTCCGATTTACGCACCGCGTCGTTCTGGTTTTAATAGGATTAAGCAAGAGGGAGGTAAAGGCAAAATGTGGCCGTTTGTTGTATTTACTGTGTGTGTCTTTGTTGTAGCGTTTGGGTTTTCCATCCAAAGGTCATAAAGTGCTTTACAAAGACGGTAAAATTACAAGCCGTGCTTTATGGGTGGTAAAACTGCCTCCAGTGAAGAGAATTTCCCAGTGTCACACAGAGTCAAGAGCAGGAAGAGATTCCAAGTTTTTTTTTTTTTTTTAACTCTACACTCCCTCTGTTAATTGGTATATTATTTATGATAATTAATAGAGGCTTTTCTTAGTACTCCATTAGCATAAAACAATCCAAACCACTCTCAGAAATAATTTTTAAAAGCAGAGGAAACTGTTAAACTCATAGCGTGAGCATGCAGGAAATTAAAGCATTTAAGAGGTTTATGAATTTAACAGATGGCAGTCCCTTAGCTCTTGGTACATACGATGCTACGAGGTTTTTAGGAAGTTTATTTGAGAGGAATTCATTCCGCGGCTAATGCGGAGTTTTCTTGGGAAAATCTTGCTTTTGCCTCTAGATGGCTCACCTGGAACTGCCATTGCAAAAATGTTATCCAAAAAGGAATTCCTAGGGTATATCCTCATGCTGTAACGGCTTGCTTTTCCAGCAGCCATGGAGAGTCAATCACATAAATGTATTATATCTGCCTAAAAACACGCTGCCAAATTCTTCTGCCTTTTGTAAGAACAAGAATAACAGATGGATTAGAGACCGAGCAGATTTATGAGGAAAGTAACCTTCTATTAGTCATTATCATGAGTCACATCCTAAAATATCCTAGGGAGGGCTGTCTTTCTGGCTGTAATAAACACTTTCCAGGTGCAATCCTCGCTGTGGGGTGATATGTTAGGTGGCGACCACGTTGTCATCTGCCTTTTGCATTTCTACCCTGTGAATAAGAAGTGGCATTTTCCTAAGGGGAGTAGGACGCAGACTACTGTATGTAATCCTAGGACTTCAAATGATATAAAAATAATCATCTACAATCTGTATGTAGCCTCGTAGCAATTAACAAATGGGGAAAGAGCTAATAAGTTTTACTTTTCTCACTGAGCAATGTCGTTGTTACAGATTTGTAGAAGTCCAGTATGTATTTCTTATTGTGCCCGTCATAATTCACAAAGAAATGAAAAAGGAGAGCTGCTGGCTCAGAACCCAGTAAAGCCCACCCAGCTTCCACGAGCAGAATTCAGAAAGGGCTGAAGTGCGTGGGTTTTGCGTTGCGAGAACTGCGGCGTTTCGGGGAGTCCCACCACAGCCTGCAGACGCTGCAAATTCAATTTGGGGTGCGCAGGGGACACGAAACCATGCGAGCAGCACAGAAAGGAGTGTCCTGTTCTTGGGGCTCCTGTGTACCCCACTGCAGTGGGAAACGACTTCCCAAATATTTGCATTTTACATGCTACACATTTTATTTTTTTTTTCCCCCAGTGGTTTCTTTAGAGTGAGATAAAAACCAAGAGGAGAAGAGCTGACGTCACGCCATTCTTCTCCCTGCGCTGGGGACTGTGTTTCTCCTTCACCCGCTGAAGAGCAGCAGCCCCCTTTTTCACAGCGGTGCCCCACGCCATTCCCGCGCACGCACCTTCCACCTTTGTTCTGCGGGAGGAACTCCCCTTGACGTCGATATGTATTCCACACACCAGGCGAGTGCGGAGCCGGCGTCGGCAGCCGCCGTGCCGCAGCCCGGGGAGCACAATATTCCTCCAGACCGCTGCTGCATTTTAATAGGCCAGAGAAAGGCGAAATCTCCATTTTCTGAGATGGAGAGTAAATAAAGGAATAAAAAGTAATAAAGTAAGGATTAAACTAATTTGATTTTTTTTTTTTAATATAATTCTACTCTTTAGATGCACCAGCATCTGTGTGATACATTACATCTTAAGAATGTAGCCTCAGATTACATCAATGAGACAGATTCACCAGACACTTTAGGTGAAGAACTGGGACGTACAAAGATCATGACACATGCCCCGACTTAAATAAAGCAAACTGGGAACAGGACTGAAACCTCTTGTAAATTCTCTTCTGCCTCTCTGGTGTATCATTTTTGGGGAGAATTTTGTTAATGTATAGTCAAAACTGAAAAAAAAATAAAAAAAAATCTGAACAAGATTCCTCGGGGAAACCTGGCTCTATCTCAGCCAAATTGCTTATTTGTTGTAAGCTAGTAATAAAAATATCATCTCCAAAATGAAGTCTTAAAAAGATGTTAAGAAGAGGTTGTGCCTGAATAGCGATGATGAGCTTTGATAAATGTGTGTGCTTAGAAATTTCTCAGGGTGGTCCCATGATGTATATCTGCGTGCCTGTGTTGTACCTCCTGGTCACAAGTCTTTTTCCACAGACGCAGAAATCTCACCACCTTTCCTCAGATTCTGGGCTGCCAAGCTCCTTTACACATTGACACTCACCTGAAAAAAATGTAGCTATTATCTCTACCTCAACAAAGGGATGTTTCATTGGTGGTGGATGCCCCATCCCTGGAAACATTCCAGGCCAGGTTGGCCGGGGCTGTGAGCAACCTGATGTGGTTGGAGATGTCCCTGCTCCTGGCAGGGGGTTGGACTGGGTGGGCTTTGAAGGTCCCTTCCCACCCAAACCGTTCCGCGATTCTACATGCGTTTCCCTCCATGCACACATTTCAGTCCACAGTCTATGACAGCAAAGATGGTAGATTTTTGTGCTTCCCAAATGAGATGCTGAGAAACACAACTGAGAAGTGACTCTCCTGAGGTATTTTGGGGTTTTGGTTTTTTTTTTGTTTTCTTTGTTGTTCTGTTTTGTTTTGTTTTCTGGTAGGAACTCCACTGAGATGTGGACTACAGAGCTCACCTAATCTTTGTGTTCTTTTCTACTTGCCCAGGTCTGTAAGTTATGGTGAGACTGAGGCGGGCTCCAACTTGGAAGAGTGACGTGTTCAGGAGGGGCAATTTATTAGAAGAAATTCCACCTCTTCGCCTGTTGCCCCAGCACACATCAAACCTGAAACCAACCCAACCCTACTTCTTGAAGAATTCATGACACTTCAGCACAGCTAGCAAACCCAGCTCAAGAAAAGCCCAGGGCTCCATGGACACAGAAACCAAGTACGTGCGGTTGCGTTGTCGCGTGGAAGGGAGTCTCTTGAGGTCAAGGGCAAGGGCAACAGCTGAGCAGGGATGTGCCTGCCTGCACTGTCACTACTGTGCCTTTTGTATGTACATAAAACTTTGGTTTCCAGGGATTTGCAGGCACAAACATTCCCCTGACACCCAAACAAATAATCAGAAATAAATAACTCATGGAGCTGTTGATAATAAAGCCGGAGAATGTCCATTCATAGAAATATGCACTACATCACCCCTCCTGACTGCACGGTGATTCATCACCATTTCCCTTCTGTCCTCTTTTATTCTTTCGATTATCTTTGCTCAGGGATCCCTTAAACACTTTCCACCTAATTTTAGATACGGTTTTGTTTGAAATGCTAGACCTTGGAAAAAGCTCTTTTTCAATAGGAGTATTTCCTATAAGTAGGTCACTGCAGTAAAGGGGTGAGACGCACAGCCTCTGCTGACAAGATACTTTGCTTTCTAAAGCACTTAATGCTGCTCTACAAGAAAAGAAAGGAAGAAAAAAAAAAATAAAATACCCATTTGTTGACCTTTGTTTAGTGCTAGGTAAAATGTCTTTCTGACCAGCTCAAGAGCGACATTTTAAACCAGTGATGTATAGAACTAAATTTACACTCTGAATAAATAGACTAAAAATACCCCTTCAAACAGGGCAAGCTGTAATTTTAAATCGTAGCACTTCTAAAGAGCTTCCACCGATATCAGACACTCCCAGGCTCCAGGCAGCAGGGCACTGCATTTTAATCAAATAACTGCGAAACCGCTGCCGCAGAACGGCAACCAAAATGTTTGTGCAATGTTATGTAGCTAGGGAAACAAACTTGGGCTTCTAGAATTACCTTCTTAACCGGTTTGTAGCAGTGGGCTCGTCGCGGGGGTTCTGGCGGAGTCGCGCGTTGGGCTGCGCAATTTCTCCCACGGGGCGGCGTAAAGGGATGCTGGGGTCTGATTGACTTCGTATTGAATGTATACGAATGCCACGTGGTGTTTATAACAGTAGTTCTCAATTATTTTATCATATAATCTTTCCTTTCAGACCTGCTTTATTTCAGTTCTAGCTGCTTAGGGCGCAAGATACAACTTTTTGGCTACCAGGTATTACGTACCTCAGCAAGCACGACACTGAAGTCAATAGAATTTTTTAAAAATATGGTTTACATTTAAAATAATCTATTTACAGAGGCTTACTTGTCGTCTTCCCTACTGAGCTGCTTTTAGACCTTGTCAGGAACTACTGGTATCTAGGAGTGCTCCGGGATCAGAAGGTCCCTCCACCCTTCTCCTTCTCCCCCACCCCTTCAAATTTTTGGTGACAAAACATCAAAAATATTTGTGTAGCCTCTGCTCTCTTGCCTTACAGACTCTAAACCATGACAGTTCAGTACAGATTATGCATTCTGTGGAAAAAAGTAAATGTTAAATGAGATATTAGTTTTCTGCTGGGGATAACACAGGGCTATATTTTAGATGAAAGATGCTCTATGTATTATCAAAAGCTAAATATTCTGTAATTCTGGAGATGAGTTCTGATTCATGCTGGAGACGAGATGCAATATTATTCTGCCTTTTTTTTTTTTTTTAAAAAAAATCTTTAATCTGACATAAAATGCCATCAGTATCTATTGAGATCTTCCTGTATGGGGGCAGAGGGCAGAACAAAGTTGCATGTT
>WHYT01017878.1:370450-394229 GCA_009806455.1 Tetrax tetrax
TTTTTTTTTTTTTTTTTTAACAGAAAGGTTGTAGAGGTTGTTGTCTTCTGATTATGGAGTCTAAAATTCACATTCGCAACCTTTCTGTGGAGCCACGAGAATGAGAAGTTTACCTTTTCAAACATGTAATCTGAGATTCTCATAATAAATCCAGGATTTTAGACCTTAAAGAAAACATTGAATATTGTTGTGCTTATGATAAAATCACAAGAGCTGGCAGTGCTGTTTAAGCCTGCGTTTTCTCAACTTTCCTACGAACACAGATTACGGGATGTTCCTAAGGTTTTCCTGGAAAGGAGAACTGTGCCAGGGGAATGCTGTGCCATTTACAATGGTGATATTCAGACTGGTTGTTCATTTCAAAATTGGTTGTTAGTCTCAATAAATAAAATACTTAAAGTCTGATTTCTTGGAAGATTTGAACAGCCACAATTGCCGTTGACTTCAGACAAGGTTTTGATTGTTGGTGCTTGAAAAATCACACTCAGACCAACTTTTTATTGGAATAAGAACATTGGGATAACTGTACTGGATGAGACCAAAAGTCCTTCCAGTCCATGTCCTACTTCTGACAGTGGTCAATAACCTCACAAAAAGTAGAGAGCAGGGCAGGCACACTTCAGTGATGCGCTCTTCCAGCCTCCACGAACGAGCAGATCAGGAATTTTCTGAGCCACAGGCACCACCAAGGCATCCCCTGATGGATCGTTTTATACCATAACCCTTGTAAGCTTTAAGTGATCTTTTATTACACGTTGTGTGAAGAAACTTCTTTGGTGTTTTGAGTAGGCAGAAAGATGACTGGTCTCTATCACTGCAGGCATGTCAAAATTCACAGGTTTCTCTGCTATCTCCCCTAGAGCTACGCGGTGAAGATCATTTAAGCAGATACTAATTTTTCACACCTGTGTTGGATTCCCTTTGGAACAGAGGATGGTTAGAGTTGTGACATCTTCTGCATGGTTTTTAAAATCACATCTGTATCTCCAGCAGATGCACTCATCTTCCTTCCCACATCTCTGCTCTCTATTATATTGTCATCTAGAAACGCTTACTGGATGCAAGCACAGTATGCACTGAGAAAGAAAAGGGTTACCTAGCAAATTTTGTGAGAGAGAACCAAATGCAATTCTTTCTTGGACTTGCCCACCCCAGAAATTCTGGAGACATGTGCCTTAAAGTAAAACAGGGGCATTTCTTACTTACTAAACAATAAGTTGTTGGTGCTGTCATCTGTTTCACAAATGAGAAAAACTCAAAGAAATTGGAGATAAGCAGCAGCTACCTTTCCCTAGAGATGCTGGAATGTTGTTTGCAAGCCTTACAACCTCTGGTGAGTCTCTTCAGCAGAACTCCTTGTGAATACCCACCATAAACCCAGCCATTGACCATATTTACCCAACACTACCAAGACATAAAAATATATAAAATACGGGCTGATTACAAAATTAAGTGCCAGGACACATTTTATTCTTAAGGACTCCCATTCCTGAGCAGTTTTATTCTCTAAGGGAGGCATCCTCAAATGGCATTCTCCTCTACGCCTAGCCTAGGAGCGAATCTTGCCTGGAGCCCGCAAAGGTCTTGGGCAGGAGGGGCTTCCTGTGCTGTCCTTGCTGAGCCCATCGCTGTGAAAATTAGTGGCTCTCAAGAAGACTACTGAATGAACCTTAGTAAAAGTTGAGTAGCATTGCTCTTGGGTGATGGAGGGATGGTATCTTCCAGTCCTGTGCCATCAGCTGTCTTCTGCTTTAGGCCTTCTTTTCTTGACAGTTCCTTTCAGTCCAAGGGGAGCTGGAATCTTCCAGCGTGACTGATGTGGGGAGACCTGCAACACCTTGAATGAAGGGGTGATGGTCCTTTGAGGCACTCTGTGCACCCAGTAGAGAAAAGGAGACTCCTCCAAAGGATGCCTCAGAGTTGTAAGAGTTTGTAGCCAGACCATACCTTCTAAAGTAGCCACTCTGGGACAGGTGATCATACTATTCTCAGTGTTCCTTTAGAATTTTGTTCTAGAGGCTGGATTTATTTTATGTGGAGGCAAGAGAAATGGTTGGTTGCAATGAAAGCTTGACTGTTGAGGACTAGAACCCAGGCATGTCATGGATTTGCATGATAAAGAAGGAAATTTGCAGCTTCTCTTGGCATTTGTTTGCTTCTTTTCCTAAGGTGGTTGTAATTACAAAGTTATTTAAGTTTTTACTCTCCCTTTACACCTGCCACACCGTGATTATCTCTTTTGAGAGATTTGATTTTCCTTATATTGGAGTTGGAATGGAAGAAATATTTTAGCTCTTGCCCATTTAAAGTATTCAAAGGTCTCTCAATATTTTACTTTCAGTCATAGCAATACAAATGGTAGGTCCTGTTTCTCAGATCATTAATTAAATATAGAAGCATCATAGTTCAATTGGATCACTTTTTGCTATTTCATAGAATCATAGAACCATAGAATGGTTTGGGTTGGAAGGGACCCTCAAGGGTCATCTAGTCCAACCCCCTGCCAGGAGCAGGGACATCTCCAACCAGATCAGGTTGCTCAGAGCCCCGCCAACCTGTTTATCACAGAACAATTGGTTATTAATTACGAATAACTATTTCTTTGAAAATAAATAAAATTAATTGAGTTAATATGTGTTAATAACTACAACTGGGACAAAAACATTATTTTGGACTTCAGATAAGTGTTGCATATCTTACACATAGTCACTGGAACTTGACACAGTGTACATAAAGCAGTATTTTATATTGTATGGTCAGTTTGTTAGGGAAGGACAGAGAACAACAAGCCGAGTGGGTATCTCCTGATCCTCTCCACGGAGGTTTCTATTTAGGCACTAAATTTCTTTTTGTATTTCTTCCAAATGATCCTCTGAATCAAAAGTTTGATTACTCTGATAAACGTGGTTTTTCACCTGAGGAAAGTTTTTCCTCTTCCAGGCTGTGCTGTTTGTGCGGTTGTTTGTTACGGCGACCTACACAATGACTAAATCAATACAAAGTGCCCTCCAGGCAACGAGAGACCACAAGAAAGCGCAGCATCATTAAACTGAATTACAGAGAAGCACTTAAGGAGACAAATAAGTATTTTGTTACGATAAAGCTTCACTTTTTTATAGCTATGAAGACTGAAAATGTGTACAAAGCATGGATGGTGCAGTGGTGGCAGACAAAGGCGGCGGAGAAAAGTGTTCTGGTTGAATGGCGGCAAACTTGTTCTGCGTATTGAAAAATGGTTTGGGAGCTGAAAACCAGAGCTCTCCTCCTGAGGTTTGGGCTGAGGAGAGGAGGAAGCAGCTGCTCAAACAGAATGAAAAATAGAGTTCTCCTCTGGTGTGAAAATATTAGGGTACGCTCACCGATGAGAAACTGAACGCTGGCCGCCGAGGAGAAGTGCATGGGTCCCAGGGACACCTTGCAGACAGATAAGAATTTCCACTTTAAATACACAATTGCCTCCTCCTGTTTTCTCTATTTATTTCTAAAGAGCTCTTACTTAGCTATTGAATGTTAATAGCTGTGCTGATTTCTATTGAAGTAATTTGAAAAAGTCATCAGTTCTTCTGTAAAAAAAGTTGCTTGTCTGATTTCCAACATCCTCCTAATCAAGTTCTCCTTTCCTGTTACTTTAAAAAAATAAAATAGATAAATCATGCCGTTCATCCAAAATTCCCATGACAGAGCATGCATGTATCTCCTTTCTCATCTGTCTTTCTGCCAGGATAGCATATGAACACCTTCCCTATAAAACTGGGGAGTAATACTGCAATCTCGACTGCAGTTGATGTAGTCTTTGGCTCATCTCCCTTTGTGGGAGATTAGCCTTCTGCTCAGGCGAGGATCATATAATCTTTACGGCTTGCAGCTGGCATAATTATTTAGAGCAACAAAATACTGAGTAATTTTCAAGATAATCTGAAACAAAGCACAAAGCTTTTCTGTGAACTCGAGCTTTCTTTCCTCTTTAAGGTTGCAGAGCTGAAGAAGAAAGATGTCTTCGTGAACAGAAAAGTCACCCAACAACAAAAAAAAATGTTTTATTCTAGCAGATCCTTAATGGGAATTGAATGGCTGGATAAGATTTTTGGGCGAGTTTTGCAAAACTGTTTAGCATTGGCTTAACTTTGCTTCAGTTGACAGAAATCCAAGAATTCATTATTGACTTACAGGAGACCAAATTAGGCTTGTGATGAATGCTTTGGAAAACACTTTTTTTTTGGTCATCACGCACATTGAAATTGTGATCCAAAACCAAGTAGTAGCCTAAAGTGTGTTGAAAGACGTATGCACGTGAGTGTGGACCCTCCACTTCTGCTGATTAAACTGCAATATGATTAGCTACACCATTTTTCCTCTCATTGGTTAATGACCCTACACCCCACTCCTAGTTCTTTTCAAGCCACCTTCCCGGTGAAGGAGCAATCACTGGCATGAAGTTTGGGCAAACCTACAAAAGGATGAGTTTATTAGCGGAGGAGTGGAGCTAGGTGAGGTTTATCCCCTCATTAGCCGTGGTGTAATACCTACTGCTGGGAAAACCTCTCTACATGTTTATTTACTCCCAGCCTAGAACTGGAGCTAGTCAGAGAGCACGCCAGAGATTTCCCCGTTGCAGGAATGTTACACACAGTCTGTAAAGATTCACAGAAAGCAAATCTTTCTGCTGCCTGCCTGTCCTTTGGAGCTTGTGGGTCCTCGTCTAAATGATGACAAAGCTCTGGCCATAACTGAACACTTGCTCACACACGCAGCCATATACTTCAGAATAGACCTAAATACTTTTGGATTATAAGGAACTGGATATCAACAACTGTAGTTGCTGTACGACTGGTAGGTAACCAACAGGGAGGAGGAGTGGTCTGTGTTCCTCTCCCATGACACGAGAGGTGGCCCACAAAACAAAATGTCATGACGTCGTTCTTGCTGTGAAAACGTTTGGGTGCTTAAGAAGGAATGAAACGCACTTTGTGCTTGAATGCGAGTGCAATTGTCATTACCAATCAGCCTCACCAGTTATGGTATGTTTTCAGCTGAATTTGTAAAAGTGAGTTGGCTTAACAATATGATCTGAGGGATCTACAATGTATTAGAGCTGTCAGCATTGCTAAATATCAGAATTAGAACAAAATAACTCAGTTTCCTTAAATTATGAAGGCTTTTGTTGTTAAAAAATCCTCCTTTTTATCTGAACTTTGGTGTCCTTTTCTGTTTCTGCCACTTTGAGATGGGTGAGGCGTGGTGCAAAAGAGGACAGGACAGGCCCCATTCAAGCAGGCACTCTGCTGGTCAATGCCAATGGGAATTCATGTCAAGGTCATGGGAAAGGTCAACCACCCAATTTGTTTCCCTGCTCTCAGCAGAGCACTTCATGTGCTCCAGAAAGAGGGGAGGAAAAGGCATGGCTCTTACGGGCAATGTCATAGCACCATGAATCAAGTGCTCAGTGTCGTCCACCAAACCACCCTGCAGAAAGTCTCGCCTTTTCTACAGCTACGAATTCAGCGAGCCCTCAGGTCTCACTGCAGCCGTTACCACTAATCCCTCCCAAGCGATACGATGCGTGGAAAGGTTCTGGTTCCGTAAGGAAGCTTGGTACAACAAAATGCCTGTCTAACAACTTATTTTTGCAGTACATTATTCCTATCTGGATATTACCTGATCTAGGTGGAGTGGGTGTACTTAGGGCGTCACCATGAAAACACCTCTCAGTTCTAGTGGAATTTCCTGGCGTTTCAACTGAGGGAGAGAGGGAACCCCTTGAGGATCTCCTGCAGTCCTCCAGAATTCGTACACGTGCCTCTTGTAAATCTAGCCTGACGTAAACCAAAACTGCTCAGTCCCCAACTCGGTAGTTCTTCGGATTTAAGATCAGTTGCGCACAGCAGCTAAAACGAGCTGTCAGATACTGTCAGATACTGAGACACCAGAATTAACCCTCACTGCCCTTGAATAGCACTAGAGTGAGGTAAAAAGTAAGAAAATGCCCACATCCTCCAGTATTCAGGTTGCAGGCAACATTTCTGCTTGCCTCTGAGATGGGATTATTGCTTTCCCAGCCCATTCTCCCCCAGGAAGGAGTCCGGATTTAGCACCATCCCGCATCCATGTATTCCCTGAAATGCACACGGATGGGAGAATGGTAGATCACACCAAGTCTAAAAACCTCTTTCTGGGCTTTGGAGCAGATTTTGGCAACTTTTCAGTGCTGGTTGGCCAGACTGATTTTTTTTCCTTCCCAGTTCAGGGACGGAGCCTACCAGTAGGAAGCCGGCCGGAGCCAGGAGATGCTGCTCCTCAGTAATGCAGCCCTTACACCTGGTCTCACTCCCAGGGAGATGGCTTTGGAAGCAGGAGCTGCCTTGGGAAGCACAAAAGGTTTCTTTTCAAGATACGAAGAAGGAAAAAGTAGCAGTGTTTTTTTCTAGTGTGAGAAGCAATGTCTTAAGAAAAGAGGTTTTGTTGTCTGCTGAAGCATTGGCCTGTCTCCCTTCAAGGCTTGGCTGGCGTCAGAGGCGCCATGGGTAAGAAATTAATGGAGGTGGCTCATCTCAACCCCCATAGAAAGTAGATCCCATTCTTTTTTTTTTTTTTAATTCCACATGAAATTTGTTCAGCCTGTTCTGTTTGGAAAACCAGACGTAGCAAAGAACCTTAGCAAGGACTTGGCTAAAAAGTGCCCCTTTCAGTTCAATGAAGTCTTGAGTACACTGGTTGTATCTTTCTTTATGCTTTCATGATCTTTCTTTGTCCCTTTTGGCTGGTGTTTCTTCCTCCAGTTAGACACGTCTTTGCAGATTTATCATCCTAGGACCATCACTCGTAGCATTGTATAGAAATTTGTTTTTAAATCTTCTTTAAACAAACTTGTGGAGAAGTATCGTTTTTTAAAGTCGTTTCCACAGATATCAGGAAGTTGACTGAGAAATTATTAGCATCAGGCACTTAAAATATCCTTTCTTTAGCGTGCCCATTAAGCCTTCAGTTCCTGCAATTGTATATGTTATATTAGCACGTGAGCGTGTGTCTGTGCCCTTCATTTCTTCACGAACTTTTCGGTAACTCTGTAAATGTTTTTTATTTCCTTGTTCCTCTTGGAAGGAAGATAGTCAGCTGCGAAAAAGTGGTGTGAAACAGAATAAAATGCCTCCTCCCATCAAGAGATGGCATCAAATCCTGCGTCCAGTTTGCTTTTACTATTCTATTAGCAGGCATTTTGCAGAGAATGAAATTCCCTCCAATTAGAACTGACTGAAAAAGGTAATACAGGCATTAATTATTAATGCAGTTTTCTCATGAAAATATTCAGAGGACACATCAGGATTGTCACTTAGCTTTCCCTTCTGTTTGTGGAATGTCTGTGATCATACTTTTCTTTCATTCATTCCTTATTTAATGAATTGATTATGAATATTTGAAAGTCAAGCTGTGCTGCACAGTTGTTCATCAGCGAAGTCACACCGCAGTTTTTCCATATTTAAGCCTTTACGAAGCACATCCTCACATATGGCGGCTTAAAATTTTGTTTCCACAAACTCACTGTGATGCAGCTTTGAAACCCCTGTTTTAAAAACAACCTGAACACAAATGACTTCTAAAAGGGACAAGAATTGTGTATTTCGGGGTGAAGTCAATGGCACCGATTCTACCCAATGCAAACGTCCACGTGCAGGACTGACCTAATGAAACAGTAAGACAGTAACAGAAATGCCCAGCTTCTGAAGTGTCTGCTTGTTTTTGAAATGTGAATTTGTCCTTGTTTCAGCAGGGATGGAGTTAATTTTCCGCTCCGCAGCCAGTGTGTTTTGGATTTCGGATGTGAAGAATGTTGACAAACATCCTGATGATACCAGTTGTTGTGAATGAGACCAAGGACACCGTCCTGCTTTCCAAGTCTCGCAGGTGCAGGAAGCTGGGAGAGAGACAGGCAGAATGACTGACCCAAACTGGCCAAAGAGAGTGTTCCATCAACATCATGCTCAGTATGTAAGTGGGGGTTGCCCATGGGAGGGGGCATCCATCCTTTGCATCCATATTCCACCTTCTCATCTCTGACCCTCTCCCTTGCTGGCTCCCTTCCGCTCCCTTTTCTTGCCACTCGGTGTCATTTCCGTGATCGCTGCTCGGGATGGGCTGTGTCGGTCTTTGGTACACTGGGTGGTGAGAAATCGTACGTTGTTCATTTTGTATGTATTAATATCCTTATATCCTGTTATTTTTGTAGTTTTCCTCTTCTATTTTAGTAAACTGTCTTCGTCTCAACCCACAAGTTTTCCTTTCTTCCCAATTTCTCTCCCTCATCCCACTGGGAAGGGGGAGGGTGAGGAAGCAACTGTGTGGTGACGAGGGCTCAACCACCACAGAATTATACTCTGGTTTTTTGACAAACCTGGGGAGAGATTTACCTCAAATAACTGTAGCATCTCCACAGGGCTATTCCTCACACCCTCTCTCAGACCTCTCTGTATGTATCGGTCTCTCAGACAACCAGCTTGGACACACCGCTTTTAGATTGGGAATGCTGGGTGGAACGAATGCAGCTGAACAGCGCAAGCCTCAGGTGTTGTGTTGGTTGAGTGTTGCATCCCTCGCAACCCAAAAGCGAAGCCCGTTATGGAAAGCACTGCTTGACATAGATACGATTATCAGCACCTGCTTCTCTGCTTTTTCTGCTAAACTGGAGCTCTTAGGGAGCTTATTAATTAATTAATTTATTTATTAACTGAGGTTTTCAAGTTTAAATGAAGCCATTTCTGTGCACTCTCTAATTCTATGTAGTACCAAACACTGCTTATTGCACTTGTTTGGACTATTCCAGCCTCATTATCTAAAAGTACGACTTGCAAAATTTTGGAACCCATGGAAAAACCAGTGTGCAGGTTTTTTTTGCCTTTGAAATAAATCTGAACTTGCCCTACTGAGCAACGGGGCTTCTGACTTGACTGAGCAACTCCAAACTCAAGATATTTTGAAGTCTCCTAGAGCCTCTCGTGAGCTTTGGAAGGAGCAGCAAATAACATTTAATCAATGGTGAAAGAGATATAATGGGAAATAAGCCCTCCAGCATCTCAGAATATTACTGCATGAGGTTTTTAAGCACTATTATCTTCAGGAGCACTTGAAATATTCGTGTATTTAGGCAATTGATAATTCTGGAGTGCCTCCCAAAATAATACTGGCTTTTGCATGGAAGGCTTTTCAAAGCAGCACAGAGTACTCACTCCCAGAGCATTCAACATCTGTAAGGCAATTTGGGCTAACAACCCAGAAGAGCCAATATTAAAAATGTAGATCTTAGCTACAGTGCAGCACACACCAAGATGCCAAGCACTGATGGGTTTTTTTTTTTTAGAACAGATGTAGCCTCATGCCGTGGAACCTTCGTATTCAAATAGACACGTGAGAAACGAACAGCATTTAGCACATTCCTTCAGAGCAGCAGCTCCAAGGGCGAGTTAAAATAACTGGCATTATTTCTCTGACTGCTAACAAAAATAAAGTCGCACCCTGAGTCCCAAAGGCCTTGAGTTTCACCAGCCGATCCAGCAGCTTCAGGAGAAGCATCCTGTAATCTATCCCAGTTTTGTTGAGCTCCATATTCTGATTCATTCCCCGCATTTAAATTCAGAAATTCTGCTAGCAATCATTGCCACTCTCTCCGCTGATTTTGATGCCTTGTTTTAAAGGGAAGCCAATACTGAAGGGCTGGGCAGCTGGTGAACTGGGTGATGAGAACTCCTCCAGAAATAATGATCTCATGAGCTGCAGAAACGGCGTGAAAGCTCCTTTCAGAAAATGTTTAAAAGGAATCATCTTACTATATTTTTTTTTCTATTAAAAAACCCTTTGGCTTTCAGCATCAGACAGACAAACTGTAACTATTAAGCGGATAAATTCTGGTCTCTATTAATTACAAAGCGAGGAGAAGCATTGGCTTTTGCAGAATTTAGCAACTATTCACAAGAGTTAATGTTTGCAAGGTTGGGCTATGCATCTGCACAGCTATTTGGAAAGAGATAAAGGCAATTTAAAAAAAAAAAAAGCCCTGTCTCTCTACTATGATATTATTAAATGCTCTATGGGTGGGTTCTCGCGTGTTGAAGGTTATTCCATTCCAAAGATCTTACGTGTTCTCCTTTAAGATACTACTGCCCTTGGAATCGAAGAGAAGACCATCATTTTCCTGGATTAAACATCCAATAATGTTTCTCAGCTCCCTACGCCCCTCTTTTTCTTCACATCTCTCATTTCTGAGGGCATTTCTTGTAACTTCAAGCCTGCTTAATATAATTGGCCAGAGAACAACAGTTCCATTCTATGATAAATTTAAAGGTCTCAAATTCTTTTTGTTCCACCCTGGAACACACGAAATACGGCCTTTGGAAAATATCACAAAACAGAACTGTTGCATTTGTGTATTTTAAATTGGAAAAAAAATCACATTTTTTGAGTCAGTTTTTTTTCCTTTTGTCTTGCTGGTTGGAAGTGATGTGCACCACAGGAATATTCACATTTCAAACTCATTGAAAACATCACAGGATGGTTTGGGTGGGAAGGGACCTTCCAAGCCCACCCAGTCCAACCCCCCTGCCAGGAGCAGGGGCATCTCCAACCAGATCAGGTTGCTCAGAGCCCCGGCCAACCTGGCCTGGAATGTTTCCAGGGATGGGGCATCCACCGCCTCTCTGGGCAACCTGGGACACTGCTCCACCACCCTCAGTGGAAAAAATTTGTTCCTAATATCTAATCTAAATCTACCTCCCTCCATTTTAAAGCCATCATCCCTCATCCTGTCACAGCAGGCCCTGCTGAAGAGTCTCTCCCCACCTTCCCTGCAGCCCCCTTTGGGCACTGGGAGCCGCTCTCAGCTCTCCCCGGAGCCTCCTCTTCTCCAGGCTGAACAGCCCCAGCTCTCTCAGCCTGGCCTCACAGCAGAGCTGCTCCAGCCCTCTCAGCATCTGCGTGGCCTCCTCTGCACCCTCTCCAACAGCTCCCCGTCCTTCTGATGTTGGGGGCTCCAGAGCTGGACGCAGCACTGCAGGGGGGTCTCACCAGAGCGGAGCAGAGGGGCAGAATCCCCTCCCTCGCCCTGCTGCCCACGCTGATGGGGATGCAGCCCAGGATGGGGTTGGTTTCTGGGCTGTGAGCGCACATCGCCTGCTCATGTTGAGCTTCTCATCCACCAGCACTCCCAAGTCCTTCTCCTCAGGGCTGCTCTCCGTCCATTCTCCATATTCGCGCAGCAGTACTTCATGCTAAGATACGACCCTGCCTTTCCATCTGCCGGCAGCTTCATTCTGACCTTTCCATTGCTGGCACATCTTGCAGGCCCGCAGTAGGTCCTGGACAGCTTGTTTAAATGCAACTCGCAAATTGTTTCTCCACATGTGGTTGTGAGCCTTTTGTCTGCACGTTTGCTTAGAGCTAACACGAGAAGAGGTTGGGAAGGCAACTTCTAAAGTAAGTCTTTCTGAGTGTGTTTATGATGCGCGGCAGATTCACATACAGCTGTATAGCGAGGTGTGGGAGTTTTGCAGCACCTCCCTAGGACACATAAGCTCTGCCTCAAAACAGCGACGTGTATAAATAAATTTATCCACTCCTGTAGAAATACTGAGAAAATGTGACCAAGTTAAAAATGTTTATACCTACTCTTCATGTCACTGAAGCTTCTCTAATACCTCTAGGTCCAAAGGCGACAAATATGGTTTAGTGTGTAGAATACGTTATCGCTGCAGGGATGTGTTTTGCTTAGATACGTTATTTCACTAAATGGGCAAGCAACTGTATTATGGAATACCGCGACTGAACGGCTGTGGATACTCACCATGTTCACTGCTCCATCTTCAGATATCTGTGAGCAATTTAACTGCAAGACCGTTGCAGCTTGACGGAACGAAAGCCATTACGTGGAGGCACTGCCAAAGGGAACTGTGGAGTCCGAAAATTTTGTAACCAGACTTTGAGGTCCTTGAGCTTTAGCTAAAGAAAAGGGAATTCAGCTCAGAGGCAAACGCATGCGGAAGTGCATGGGCTCTCTAGTTTGCGCCAGGCTCTGACTGAAGAGGTTTACTGCAAGAGACAACTCAACTCGTGGCAGCAAGATGTCAAGGCTCTCCCTCACACATACAAGCAAACAACTACAAATTTTCCTTTTATACCTTTAATATTAGGTAATAACAAGCAGTCATGAAATAATCTTAAATATATCCTGCTGAGGGCTTTTCCTAAAGCAGAGCCCATGCCCCATGCACAGACTTTGTCAGAGCAGCCAACATTTGCAAAAGTCCTGGTCTGACTCCAAAGGAGTGACCTTTGTGGGGAAGAGCTGGAGAGGCAGCGGGGGCCCAGCGCCTGTCTATATGGCCACAGCCAGAAGCAGCTCAGAACTCACTGCCCTCTGAGAACATCAGGTCTAAAGGCATCCTTCAGTTAATCTTCCATTGAGGCACATTTCTTGCACAGCCCATAGTGGTTTCCTCAAGAGAACTGAGATTATCGTGGTTTAACCCCAGACAATGACTGAGCACCATGCTGCCGCTCGCTCACTCCCCTGGTGGCATGGGGGAGACAATCAGCAGAGTAAAAGTGAGAAAACTTGTGGGTTGATACAAAGACAGTTTAACAGGTAAAGCAAAAGCTGCATGCACAAACAAAGCAAAACAAGGAATTCAGTCACCGCTTCCCATTGGCAGGCGGGTGTTCAGCCATCTCCAGGAAAACAGGGCTCCATCATGTGTAACTGTTACTTGGGAAGACAAACACCATCACTCCAGATGTGCCCTCCTAACTGTTAAAAAGAACTCTGCAGACTACCAGACACAGTTCTGCATTGCCCGAGGCTGAAGGTAGCCACCACAAGTACGTCAGCCAGCTGCGAGATGGAAGACATAGCTCACAGCAGCAGTCAGTGCTATAAAGAGTTGCCCCAAACTTAGCAGAACAGAAAATAGGAGAAGAATATAAATAGAACTCAAATTTAGCTATCAGTAGTATGTGAGGATGATTGCTCAACTGATTACGAAATGCCAGAACTTCTTAACCTCATGAGTTGCTTCATAAAAATTTAATGGGGGGAAAATTCTGATTTCATAAATTAGTTTTGTGGAATATTTTTATACAATGATGTGTGTTAAAAGCCAAAAATATTGACAGGCATCACTGGGGTGAGGCAGAGTACCAAAAAACTCTACAGGAAATAAAGACTTGGAAGATGATGGGAAATATATTTGGGCCAATCTGCTTTTATTTATACCAGTAGACTTAGGGGTTAACTCCAATCAATACTGGCATGAGAATTATAAAGCTAGAAAACTAATGGGAGAGAAACAAACTGATTGAAGCTTTTCGTCCTGCTTTTCCTGACGCAGGAAGCTAAAAACAAACCAAGTTTTCAGAAACAAAAATAGAAATGCGAAATTATGATATAAATTAAAACGCAGAGAAGATTGGCTAGAAAAATGCCAGACTTAAATGAGCATTAAAACAGCACCAGCTTGTTCCTGGGGATCTTGTGCTATCTATTGCGTGGTTTGCTAATGAAAGGTGCCAGACTCGCTCCTCTTGCTGTGTAACAACACACCAAGGGGTTCTGGATCGCGTACAGGATGATGCTAGGGTGTCTCAGAAGCACAGGCAAAGCCAACTAATGCCATCTGGTAGCCAGGTTTTAGTGAGTAAACGCAAAAGCTGGTGGAAGGTTATGACAAGCACACCAAAGCTTAATAATGCAGAGACATTAATCCTTTCTCCCCTGCCTGATTGACCCAGCAGAAAGTCTGCATCAGCCTGTTCTCTGTAAATGATTCAATTTACCAATTTTTTTTTTTTTTACTGGGCATGCTTGTACAGCATTTAGCATGTTTTCAGCATCGCCTAAGTAATAAATTAGCAACCAAATAGAAAAAAAGAAATTATGATCTCAAACTCGATCTTCCCAAGGTGCAGTCTGTGCCTAGAATTAATTTTATGCAAAAAAAAAGAAAAAAAAAGTGTCATCTCTGAGAAGTTTCACCAGGTATAAACACGGCATAAACAGGCGTGGTTTTCCTCGAGGTCATTTGGTGCTGCTGTTCTCCGTCAAAGGCTGCCAGACCACCTCCACTGGAGAAGGAGCCTCAAGGGAACGATGACATTCTCAAGATTCACCCCCCGGGAGCCTGAACGCAGCCTATGTGAGAATTACAGATCCCTAGCTGAGACACCATCCACTGAACTTTTTTTACGCATCCGACTGTCCTTGTCCTCATGAACTCTTTGATGTGGAGGCATCGAAGCTGGTGGCCAGGCTGTGATGGAAAACTGGGAGACCCGTCATGAATTGTTCAACGTGGTGCCTACCTATGGGAAGCTTATTGCTCTTGCCACAGCAGCCAGTAGAAGCCTGAACAAATAAATATAAATTGTCCACAGAGCAATGAAAACAGGCAACGGAACAGTGACTAGGGTAGCCGCGTGTCCTTTAAACGTCCCCTCTGGCTTGCTGGGTAATGCCCTTATGAGGACTTGTAATTCATGGTCAGAAGAGAGGTGAATACTTCTTAGTGACAGCAAATCATTTTGAGCCAGGCTCTGTTTTTTAAAAAGTGAGAGGCTGATGCACCTGCCCCTACGTGTGCTCGACTTGGGCACGTGCAGAGTAAACCAGGCAGCTGCCCATCCCGAGGACTTGGAGTCCAGTTTCGGCACGTGGCCTTGCTTTCACCACTCAACCAGAGGGCTCTGAGCTCCCGGCAGGGTTTGGGACCGGCGCTGCTCTGCTAACAGGGCCAACGTTGGCACGTTGAAAAGTTCATCGGTTCTGTCTGGGAATGGGAAGACACTGGGAAAAGGCAACTCGAATATGAAACTCTAACACTTTTGTACAAAATACACCCTTTCAGGCAGCAGCAAACCGAGCCAATGTCCATGGCCCAGTGCTCATTAATGCAATCCTCCACATTAGGTGAGCACAAAATAGTTTTTTTTTCTACATCAGTCTGCCAAGCTCATTTAAAGCAACCAGTACCCTTGCAACTTCTTGCAGGTCGTGGTTGCTGTTGGTTGAGAAGTCACTTGAAATGAGAAAATCCTCCGTGTTTTTCATTGTGGGGGGAAAAAATTTATAGAGAAGTGCCCAAGCAAGGCCAGGTTTGGACCTTGCGACTAACTTGGCTAGAACATCGTTCAACTTCAGGGTAGCTCCCCCAGTTGCTATTAAAAGGCCAAGGGAAGTCAGGTTGAAAACTCAGTTTCAGTTGACGACATGGAGCAGTGAGCTGAAGGCTGACAAAAAGCTCAGATGTTGAAGGCTGAGAAGCATGAAGCAGGCTTAGTTTGAAAAAGCCTAGGTCAGACTAGAAGAGGTGGTACCATAGTGTTCGACCTGGAAGTCCCACAACACTCAACAGAAACGGAACAGAAAGCTCTCTCAGAAAACACGCAGCAGTCAAATATTTCTGACATTTTTCTTGATAACCTGCAAATACAAATAAGCTTGTTCTGGAGTGTCTTGAGGTATTCAATAGGCGCCGACTCAGTTGTGTTCCAGAGGAACTGCTCCGAGGCACGGAGAAAGATGTTGAATGCAGCTGTCGTTCTCACCAGAGAAAAAATATTGGGATATTTCCAACCAACCTGCATACTTCCACATCAGGGAAGAGCTGCTGGACATGCTATGTCAACTTCTGGGAAGCCTCTCACTTTCTGCTGGAATAGCAAAGGGACTCCAGCACGGGTGAGTTTCCTTGGCACGTATTTTTTAATCCATCTAGCTGAGGTGACGAGTGGAAAAAGGCAGCAAGGCTGGGGAGGGAAGAAAGACCTATTTTTTGTTATTTTAAACACATGTACTTGTCTTGATTCATAATGGGAGTTTGGGTGGGAAGCACAGCTGGGAGGACAGAGGGAGAGGCGCATTTTTATTATGAAAATATGTGCTAATTGTGGCGCAAAGCAGGGAGGGTGGGACCATATACGACGGAAAAGCCACCTGCAGAGGAGGTGGGGAAGGAAGAGAAAAAGGGCAAAAGAATACAACATTTTTCTTATCCCTCAATTGAAAATACACCGGTTTCTTCTCTGGTGACCTAAAACCAGCTCACCAGGCAGCCTCTGAGCACTGAGCAGCTCAGAGTTAGCTCTGCTTCTGGCAATAGCTTTTATGGCTTGATTCTAGCACCTTTTATTTCGACTTGTGTGAACAATTGGTTTTGGGTGGAATGAAATGTTTCAGTTGACCCAAAACTGACATTTGTTTTCACTCAGCCTTCTAAAGAGCATATTCTTTCCCTTTCAGGCATCAATCTGTATTACGTTTGTGTTCGTTTAAAGCCAAGTAGTGGAAATGCAGAAGGACGTGATTTATACATGAAAAAAAATTAGGAAAAGTTCTCTTCTTTCTCAGCAATGAAAAAATCCAGGAATATCCACATCACTCTCCCATGCCGTAATAGAACTCTCTTTGAGTCTTTTACTTCTGAGAAACTTTTAGCCCACAGGCTATGGGTGATTCTGAGCGGCAGGGTATCTGGCCAGGACTATGTATTAAATCACAGAATCACGGAAGGGCTTGGGTTGGATTGGAAGGGACCTTCAAAGCCCACCCAGTCCAACCCCCTGCCAGGAGCAGGGACATCTCCAACCACATCAGGTTGCTCAGAGCCTCATTCAACCTGGCCTTGAATATTTCCACACCTGACCCTGCGCTGGTACTGATGCTGATGAGGAGTCAGGCCCCCGCTTGCTCCACATGTTGGGTAAATGTCCAAACGCTCTTTTTCTGAACGGCTACCGTAGAGCTGCATCCAAAACAGAACAGCTTCATCAGCAGAGACCCATAGCATGGTGTTAATTAATCTCAAACTATTTGGCAGGGATAGTCCAGGCAGCAACTCAAAAAACATTATTTGAATGAATAGACTAATTACTGCTGGTCTGGGGGTTTTTTTTGAGCTTGACTTTATTTTTATTAATACCCAGAACATAAATGTGGGTCACTAGCACAATCAGTCTTGTCGAGATGTGCTGGAGGGGTTCTACCACAGGTGCCAGGAGATGCATCCTGTTCTACATTACACAATCCATCGGGTCCGGTACCTCTTCTGAAACAGGAAAAGCAGCTCCACTGCTTTCAGTTCCTACTCTAGTTTCCTTTTAACCTAAATGATTCAGCCCTGCTCCTCCAGAAATGGCTTGTGGGCCAGTGACTCTCAAGAGGAAATACAGATTTTTTAAAAATTCTGTTTCTTTTAAGTCATGAAAACAGATATAGCTAGGATTAATACACAAAGTCCAACAGGCAGTAGGAAATTTTCTGCTGATTTTTTTCTTGTTTTTCTCTTCACAGACAAAATTTGGCCAGGAGAAGAGTTGAAGCTCTTGAGAAGAGTTTTACAGTGAGCCTCAATGAACTCTGCCGTGAACAAAAAAAAAGCTCCGAAGGGACCAGGCATGAAGCAATAGAGAGGGTGAGTCGATGAGAAAATCATCCGTGTCATGTGACATGGGAAGATCTGTGGCTGGTATATATACTACAGCTTTCCCATAAATAGAAGTGAGGAAATGGTTGCTCTAAGACTTGAATGTGTAGCTAATTTGAGTGTGATCTCATGGAGGGTTGTCGCGGAGTTCCTATTTGTTATTATTTGGTGATTAAGTGTAGCTTGTACATCTGAAACCCTTTGTCTATTCATTCTGCTTTTTCTAGCAGCAGATGCCATAGCAATTCACAACAGAAGATGAGTCAAGCAGAGATTTCTCTGTTTCAGGGATTTGCAGAGGCTTCCTCAGCCCTCATAATTCTGCTCATTAATTCCTTGACTGCTGTCATAAATCTTGTATTTTGATAACTCGCTCATTAGCCCAGACAAGCAATGTGCAACCCTTGGTGGAGCTCAGGACCCATCTTCTATACAGCAGACAAAAAGCATCAAAATATCTGGCTGCTTGGCTGGAAATTTAAGCCTAATACATCCACAATTTGCTTTTCACTGCCCAGAAAAAAAGGTTGATGCTTGGATTTCCTGGGCTCAGTTGTTTTTTTCAGTTAGACTGCATTTCACCCAGATGTACTTTCATTTCACTTAATGAGACGTGGTGTTTTCCAGTGAATAGAGCATCATTAATCATACATTGTATCTTCAGACAAAATCCACAGACACTTTTCTTATTCTAAAGGAAACCCTCCCTCCTCCTCTGAAGTCCTGTACTCCACAAAAGGTTTCCCACTACTCAGAGACTAACCAGTGACTGAAAATCTGTGTCTCCAAAGGCCATGGACTCAAGAAAATAAATAATTAGACTGCCACCAGCTGTTTAAGTCGAAAGTGATGTAACTGTTGAGATCTGTGCTTCCAAACACACAAACAAGATAAGCAATGATCAGGAAGGAATTTTTTCCTAAGTACCGAATTATTTGACGTACTTAAATAAGAATTTTTTAGTCAAGAAAACACACAGACAAAAAATATTTTTCAGCATGAATAAATGTTAAAAGCTTGATCTTTGGTGTATAATCTGTAGCAGACATACAGAATACTGGTAGGAATTTATGAGGTTATTTAATTTTAAATTGTACTGCATAGATGATGAGAATAGAGTTAACTGGGAATCCTAATGGTATTGGTACAGGCCCGCTCTCTCAGAGTAGATAAAAGCCAGTGCCAGCCTATTTGTCTACTACTTTGCAATCAAAATTTCAACAGCCAATGGTTTCAAAATAGAGGGAGGCAGATTCAGATAAGATATTAGGAAAAAGTTTTTTTACACCAAGGTTGGAGGAGCACTGTCCCAGGTTGCCCAGCGAGGCGGTGGATGCGCCATCCCTGGAAACATTCCAGGCCAGGTTGGCCGGGGCTCTGAGCAACCTGATCTGGTTGGAGATGTCCCTGCTCCTGGCAGGGGGTTGGACTGGGTGGGCTTTGAAGGTCCCCTCCCAACAAAACCCTTCTGTGATTCTATGAATCTATATGTATTCAGAGAAAAAACAAAAATAGGGTTCTGTAAGATCCCTGAAGTCTTCCTAAATCTCAATGCCACTGTCCAAAAGGACCAATTTAAAGGCTTGGAAACCCAAACCTGGATAAGAAAACTCCATGTTTTACCCTTTTCTTTTAGGTCAAGTGAAAGTACTGCAGAAAGTATTGGGGGAAAAACTGTTTTCTCAGTGGAAATTATGTGACCCCCCCGCCTTTCTAGGACTTTTTCCATGCCTTATGATTGACAAAATCACGGCAGCCGCATCCTTTCTAATTTCTCAAAGGAACACAGCTAACACTACCCAGAGAAATGGCCAAGGTTGAGGGGAGCTGGGAAGGGAGAGAGCTTGCGTTCTTCAGGAAAACAAGCCGTGTAAAAGCTTCCTGAAAACATTCAATCAAAATATAATTACTAAACCAGCCCGGAAAGGAGAGAGTTAAATTCTGAGTGTGGCTGTGATCATTCTCCTCGTTTTAAATTACTCCAGTATAAATGAAATTAAATAGGACCCGGGCTCCGCTAATTAGCCACCCTACCCACAGGTGATCACAACATGTGCCATGTAAGATCCCTGCGAAAGCAAAATTTATGCACCTAGAAATGACAAGGGTGCAGATTAAAACAATTTTTTTTGCAGTTTACAAGAACAGCAAAGTCCTTTGATAGCCAACCAGGAAAATTATAGTGGGGGGTGGGGAGCGTGCGGAGGAAATTTAGCATACATTTAGAAATAATGATTTAGACAACATTTCCCTTGAATTAATTCATTTTAAAGGAGAACAAAGGGTTTGTCCTGCTGGGTAGCTTTTCAGCAGGGATGCCCTGCCTGCCTTATTTCAGATCCGCGACATGATGTGGTTTCAATTAGTGGTAGCACTTGCAAAACTAGTAACACAGACATTTTGGCACGCAACCCGGCTCCAAGGCGGTGAAGGGTACTTAAGATCTACTCAGGGATGGGTGGAGAAACACAGTATATTTGAAATAGTGTTGATCATTTGTCATGATGGTGTCACATCTAAAAACCTCGCTGTGTTTTCATCGGCTTGGCTTTGCCTCCCTGTTTAGAATTTGCTTTCCGCTTCTCCAGCATCCCTATTTCCTGTTCTTTTGTTCACCTGGCTACTTAGGAGGCCCTCAGTTAAATTCTTCTTCTGGCTTTTAGGGCAGCCAAGTGTCCCAGCCAGACACGCTCAAAATACTATAACACTTACAATGTTTAATTTACAGAGTCCTCTCCATCTTCAAGGACCTTTGCAAACACTAGTAACAATGAGAGCAATCCTGCATTGCCAGGGACTGGCTGGTTTAATCGTCCGTCCGTCCCCTTAATGTTGTGAAGCAATTGCTAAAATATCCTTTTGAGAAAAATGTTAATTCCTTTAACTTTGCAGTCAGGAAAGCTGACTTCCCTTGCTGTTCCACATCAGCGTAAGTGCCTCTTGTAATACATCCGCTGGCAGAAAAAAACCCTGTGTGTGACTCAACAACGCTTCCCAGTCCTACTTATCCTAGGTGTCTTGATAGGCAGGTGACATCTTGATGAGCAAAATCAGAAATGTCACCACTGCAGTGACAGATATACACAATACTCCAAATATCCACTGAAAGAGAAGCGTTCAATCCAGGAGCGAAGGAGGCAACTGCTTGACAGGGTTTGAACATGTATAACTGCAATATTTTTAGCCATAAAGTCAATAATTTGTCTCACTATCACATCTATCGTGGTGCTAAAGTAGTTAAGACTATGTGCTACTCTAGTATGGTGATTGTCAACAAACATGGCACAGCTGAAAGGAGATGACAGCACAGAGAGAAGAACTTTTTTTTTTCCAAGAGTTGAATTCCTAATCTCCACTACAGGACTTAGATTTGGTTTGGTGGTGCTGAAGGCTGTAGACGAAAAAGGAGCCTAAAGGTTGTCCCCATGTATTTGTTTTGCCAGCCTAATGCTGGTAATAGACCTTATAAAAAATCTGGTGTTAAATCACCACATATTTGGCGATGTTTCATGATGATACTGGTGGTTGTTCGCAAGCTGAAGCAAAATTTAGGGGCTGCAAACGGAAATGGAAGAGGAGGCTCCGGGAAGACCTTTTAGTAGTCTTCCAGTACCCAAAGGGGGCTGCAGGAAAGATGGGGAGAGACTCTTCAACAGGGCCTGTTGCGACAGGACAAGGCGTAATTGCTTTAAAATAGAGGGAGGTACATTTAGATTAGATATTAGGAAAAAATTCTTTACGCTGAGGGTTGTAGAGCACTGTCCCAGGTTGCCCAGAGAGGCGGTGGATGCCCCATCCCTGGAAACATTCCAGGCCAGGTTGGCCGGGGCTCTGAGCAACCTGATCTGGTTGGAGATGTCCCTGCTCCTGGCAGGGGGTTGGACTGGATGAGGTTTAATGGTCCCTTCCAACCCAAACCCTCTGTGATTCTATGATTCTATGATTCTATAAATGTGTGCACATCAAAGGTATTCATCCACTGAGTTACGCACGTGTTTGGCAAAAAGCGTTTGTTTTTATCCGTGTCTACCCCAGCGTCGCCTGCACAGCCATCCAGCCTAACTCACTCGTACTGGGGAGCAGCAGCCTGAGCCAAGGAGTGGAGGAGCGAGCCAAGAGCATGGGACATGGTTAGACTTTCTCTTTTTGATCCACCTGACAGTAACGAGAACATAAATGAGCAGTTAGGCCACTGATTGAACCCGTACACAGCGTAGTGCAGCTGACGTAGAGCTAGAATAGCAAATTTAACCCATGCCTCTTCAACGTCTCTGCAATGGGAGCCTAGCAGTCTTTCTTTTTACATGACAGGTAATCCACAGTGATCCCCAATCATACAAGCAGAGTTTTCCCAGTTTAATTCAGCTTTATTCCAACTCCAGGGATAAAGGCGATCCTGTTTCCCTGACTTACAAGCGCAGGTTTAACGCCCTGTGCTATTTGCCACCGTCCTGATGGGCCTTTTTTCTGTCTGTGATGAACACGTGTATTAATGCTAATAAACCACTGACGGGGTTTCCCAGATGTAGACATGGCCCCTTTATCATTTTTGCAACAAGAGATCCCTTACACCAGTGGAGTCCATTTTACCACCTTCCGCTGTTCTCTCTGTGAACCGGTGATCCTAACAGAATCCCAGCAGCGTATTTAAACTTTATTTCCTAGGTTAATCAGGCTAAAAACTAAGTTTCCCAAAGGGGGCCTTCTTTACATTAAAAAAAAAAAAAAGAGATGCTGCTGGAATTGAAATTTTGCTTGTTGACAAAAGAAAGGCTTGAAAAAGAAAGGCTGTTTTTGTCTTAGAGTGGCCAGCATGGCACACGCACACACCAAAAAAAAAAAAGAGAGAAAAATATTTTCTGAACAAAGAAGTCAGGCTAGTTCCCCTCCTTTTTTGATCTTTAATCCCCTCTCTGCCAGGCAGCCCGGCAGAGGAGCCCGTCTCTCCCTGACACACAGCGAGCATTCAACGCCGCGGCCCTTTGATCAGCACAAAGCTGTCAGCTCCTGCAGCTTTTTTTTCCTACCGGCTCTTGTTCCTGGTTAAAAGTGGAAGTAATACCCCCTGAAAGAAATACCCTAGGTGTCCTGCAAATCATCAATCCTATTTTTTTCCCCCTTGTTGTTTTTTCCATGGCCCACCCTCCTGGCCTGAGCAACCTCTTAGCGCCCCTTTTCCTCTTTCCAGCCTTTTTTTTTTTTTCCAGAAAACCGGTTTCATTTGATACGCAATTCAGTGTGCCAGTCTGACCTACTGGGACCTCGCTGTCTGAGACTCTACCACTGCGCAGACAGGGGAAACCTCCCTATTTATTGCTGGAAGCCATAAACAGTGTTTACTGCCACGCATTTTTCTTCCCGTAAAGGAATTAAAAAAAAAAATACTCCCTAGGCAGAGCGAAGGGATTTTTGGAAACCAGCTTTTAATAATTTATCGTACAGCTCTAACTTGGGGGGAAAAAAAAAAAGCACATGTTCAATAACAAATGAAAGAATTGCAGGTTGCGCTTGACCGAGTGTCTGAGAGCCCGTTTTGCTCCAATCTCCAGGCTGCCGCAGTTCAGACGACATCATCGCGTCGCCGCAGTTTTGCAAACATTACCGCTCTCCGCCGGGACGCTGCGCGCATTTTAAAGCGGGCTCAGACGTTGTTTGCTGCTCGGATGAGGCGCAGCCTCCTCGCCGTGTCAAATATTCTGCAAATATTGTGGAAAGGAAATAATTTGCAGAGGCGAGGGGCTGGCTGGCGGTGGGAGAGCAGGGCAGGGGCTTGGGCGTCTGCGTGCGTAAAGGGTTGGCGGGGGGGGAGAGGGGCGTGAGGAAAAGCGGCTGTACAAAAATTATCACTAGACAATGTCATCTTAGTGACATGTAACGAGGTACCTTTGCCATTTCCCCCTGGGGATTGCGGCTCCATGTGCCTACGGAGACACGTTTTGGGGTTGGTTGTTATTTTGGTTTGGTTTTTTTTTTTTCAAAAAAATCGGGATGGAGTGAATGCCGCTCGTTGTTCTGGCCGCAAAATGTCAAACTGCAGTGGAAAGAAATACAGCATTGCAGTGGCGGTGCGCTGAGGCCCCCGGTAGGAAAGCCGGAGCTATTAAGTGGAAAATTCCTGCAGAGGACGTGTTTCCATTTCTAATGCGAAGAAAGAGGGTGTTGTTCGAGGCTGGCAGGTCTGTGGAAAATACAGAAAACACAGGGAAGATGAGAAAATGACCTCACTGAACTCTTGAGAAGTTAAGCAAACAAACGGCTTCGGCCAACGTACCGCATTCGTGCAGCGCGTCTGCCCAGACACCAAATTGACCTGTAAGTTGTAT
>WHYT01017878.1:394249-418517 GCA_009806455.1 Tetrax tetrax
GCGCGCGAGGCCTAGGTTTAATTGCCCTCTGAATACCAGCAGAATGATGGCCCCGGTTGATTATTATGGTATGAACTATTTCAGTACGGCGTAAATTTTCCATTTCAAAGGATCCCGAATGCCTGCAGGGAAGGGGCTGGGTTCTGGGAGCAGAGGGTGGCCTCTCGGAAAGATGGTGGGGGCCTTAGAGGTGGTTAAAACGGTGTTGTGGGACCGGACTTGGGGGGTCTGGTTCATTGTACGCTTGCTGGCCTCAGCGCCCTATCGATAGCTAGTTAATGGAACATTAGCTAACATAAAGTTAATTGGCAGAACGGATAAACTGTAATTAATTGTTTACAATAATATTACTTAGAAATCAGAAAAGGACTTTTCTGTTAACTAATAGTACATTTGCTGCAGGAACATGTTCTGTTGTTACACCACATAATTCCACTGTGCCCTTTTAATGGACAAGGCTTTTTTTTTTCTTGTTTACATTGTTAAAATCCTGTTGTCTCCAAGTTGCAGATAATTTTATGTACAACCCAAACCTGCTCTACCACCCAGCATTTTGCGTGGTCTTTGCCTGTGAAAGGTCCTTGTGACTTGTGAAAGGTTCCTTGCGACATCACACTGGCCCAGGTTGCCCAGAGAGGCGGTGGATGCCCCATCCCTGGAAACATTCCAGGCCAGGTTGGCCGGGGCTCTGAGCAACCTGATCTGGTTGCAGCTGACACAAGTCGCAAACTACGGAAGCAATTTCAAATTTTATGTCAGCCGCTCTTTAGATCCCATGGTTTGATCCATTCTGCGATGGGATTAGGGACCACTGGCCATGAATGCGCTGGGGTGTAATTCAGAAAACCCCAGCAGCTGTAAGGAGCTGAGTAGATTCAACGCTCCGCTTCCCTCACCAAAACAGTGTAGAGCAAGGTGAAGTGAGTTAAAAATGGGTGAGAAAGTGAGGCCTCCCAAACTTGGTCCAAAAATGCAACCCTTGCCTCTTGCAGAGTTTGAAAAATATCATTACATTGCTGTTTTTTTTCCTTTCCAGTTTGACATCTCCCTGAATATCTGGAACGTAAGGCAGAAACCGACAGAATTACATACTATAAAATGTCTGTACATAGAAGACTTTTGTAGGCATGCTTACGTTGTTGGGACAAAGCTCAAAAACCATGGGTGAAGATTGGGGCACGTGGCTGAATCGAACTGAAATTCTCCCACAGCTGTTCAGTGTTGCGTTTCAGGGCTCTAGATGCCACTTATTTCCGACACGGAGGAGACAGCAACACAAACAGGAAATCATTCAGATCTGTGAAGCTCATATCTGAAAACCAATTTGCCCAGCATCCAGCGCCGTTTCGGTTTAACCCCAAACGCCTGCATCCTCTGCAGCACGATGGCCAAAAGGCATCCGAGAGCTCCACAGCGCTGGGTTATTCCCTTTCTGGGAATGTTTAACCGGGGCAGGCTGTACAGCGCAGCGTTTCTGCACGATGCCATGGGTTCTGTTTCTCTTTTCCTTGTGCTGTGTAACTAAGGGGCACGGTAAGGGGGGGCGTAACTTACAGCCGACAGCAGCTTTCTGCTGCGCGCTCCGGCAGGAAATCAACAGCTCCCAAAAAAAAAAAAAAAAAAAGACTGGAGAGGAAAAACAAACTTTGCAAATGACAAAAAAGAAGCGCAGCCAAAACAAAAGAGTTTCCTGCACCTTATAAAAGGGAAGAGGCAGGTTTCTGCTCATCCTTACCTTGTGACTGCAAATGGGATTAAAAAAAACGAAAAAACCCTGGAGATCAGCACCCATCGCAGGATTAACTCCTCTGAGGAGTGCGGGGCTTCAGTTATACTTTCCCTCTGCGTTCAGAAGTGTGCAGAAATGCCTGATCAAATAAACCTTTGCCGGAGTTTCACAAGGCACAAAAACAGAATAAACCAAAAAAATTATTGTTTTGTGCGTTGTCCTTCTTTGTGGCACAGTATCAAAAGATACGGAGTAAAAGAGCCACAGAAATTAGTGATCAAAATCTGGACTTTGTTTCTATGTTCTTTTATTTTCAATAATCAGCTTGATCGCAATGGGAAATGTGAGCTGTCAGCATGCCCAAGCTGGCTTTAGCACTGTCCACTTGTTCTGACCATGGGACACCTGGCCTCTGACCACCAATGGGAGCATCAAATCCCCAGGATTTTACTCTCACTGATCATATGGGTCTGGTGTCCTCATTTTTATGAATCTAAGGGCTTAAGAAGAGCTTTGAGATCATTATAATCTGTAGGAGACTCTAGTGTGAATCAGTCTCCTTACATTTTTGTGTTTCAGGTGACTCCCAGTTTGGAGGACTGGAGGATGAGGACCCCAGGACATTTTGGAGAGTAAGCTGACTTTTACTGGAAGCAGAAAGACTGACTGTTGGTCAATGGTTTCATACTGAGGGAGGAACAAAAAAGGAAGCTTCACAGTAGGATGTATACACAGGGCTTTCCTGGATTAAACGTGTGTGGTCTGCCGCAGCACTGACAAGGTGGAGAGCTTTATCTGTCTCAGGAGCAATAGCTGAAGAGGTGGGTCTGCTTAGGAGCCATAGAAGGCAACAAGAACCATCAGGTGTTTAGAAACCGCGTCGTGGAAAGTATTGGGATTTCGTGTGCTTGAAGGGCAGCTGCAATGAAGGAGGTAATCTGTGTTTTCCATGTCAATTGAAACAAGAATTGGCTCAAATTAGGATGGATTTGTCTTGGACTGTATTAAAAACATTACATTGAGTGACAGGAGGTGGTACAAGTGCAAAACTGAAAGCATTCCCCTGCATGCAGATCCTCCCATGTGCCTGAAAAAAGATAGAAATGAGTCAAAATGTGGGTCAGTTTGAGCTTGGAAAAAAGTTGGTTGAGTGCTGCTCAGCTAGTTTTGACTCAACTGAGTGATGTCATCTACTTGCGAAAAAAGAATGGTGGTAGAGTAGGCCCGATGTTTGAGAATGATGGCGTGATGGAAGGCTTTGGGCCCTTCTTGTTGTTCCCAGAAAGATCTGTCACCCCTACAGATACATGTAGATATGTATTTTTCTTACAGCAAGTGGAGCGCTTGGTTAGACTTTCTGCCAACTGAGCTGTTCACAGTGCAAGAGCCTAAACATTAAAATGGAAACAAGGCTAAAATTGGCCTCCTCCATGGAAAGTCAGTTCCAATAGAACTTCCTCCAGTTTTACACCAATGAAACTAAATTAAATCACATGTGAGGCTAGACGGTAGAGATACTAAAGATCTGAGTGAAGACCAATCAACCTCATGGTTTCTCTTACATAGGTCTTACAGAGAGCTCTTTGGAGATCATTAATTTCTGTAATGTGTATTACTAAAAGAAGTCCGTGGGGTTCAGGTAGAATAAATAAGGGAGGCTTTTAATATCGTCCTTTTCCTGCTTCTGGTTGTGTTTCACAATGAGTATGATGCTGAACTCCCTCCATCCAGCGTGGTGGGACTGTTACCCAGTGTCACCAACAAGTATTTAATCTGATTCAGCCCCACAAGCCCCCTATCATACAGAAGATAATTGTGAGGATTAGGGCACACCAAGACACTCCAGCTCCACTCCTGTGGGTTTGGGGAGAAACAACACATTTAAACATTCCAGCTACGGTTCCCTTGGCAACATACATAACAACAACTCGGTGAAACGATGGGTTTCTGTTTTCTTAACCCTTCAAGACATTGGCTGAATGAATACTTCCTCGAGGAAACAGTTCAGTCAACCAGATATGCTCAAACACTCTTAAATCCATAGCCCTGTTCTCCTTACAAAAACAGCAGCTGAATTCCATGTCAAACTGATCTCCTCCGCTAGCATTAAAGGGTTTAATTCCAACACACACATGTGCCATTAGCCAACCCTCCATAGAAGGCTGCAGGAAAAAAAAAAAAGACGTTAAAAACCAATCCCAAAAGGTCAATGTTTCATATCATTGCAAAGTTCCTGTGGATCAGAGGACACAGAGCAAAATACTCAAGAAATTCTATAAAGCGCATAAGTACTCTTAAGAAACCAAACAATATTAGCATTTGTGTAGATCATAGAACACAATATTGTTCCTGTCAGCTCCAGCAGTAATAAATCTAAAGCAACTTTATAATGATTCCTCTAGGAATTTAAAATACTTTGTAAATATTAACTAATACTATGAAATGAGAAGATTTACACCATCTTTGTGAAATACATGAGATCCGTCCCTGAGTTTATTCCACTGCCCAATGAGCTGGACTTTCTTGTGATGTTGAGCACATCTGCTCTTTAGCACTGGTCGTTCCTGTTGCACAAAAGTTTGGAGGAGGAACCGCCAGCCCGATGCACGTGCAGGGTGGTGGAAGTCACCAGACCTCACATGGACCTCACAAAGAGCTGGTGTGGATTTTGCGCTGTCATTAGTAAGCGGAGTTAATGAGCAGGCTCCCGGGGCCTCAGTTAATTGCTGCAACGTTGATGGTATTCTGCGGGTTTATTCAAGACGATGGTCTGTCCCCCCTTGTCTTCCTCAGAAGTTTAGGTTTATGAAAGCATTGAACCCTTTCCCCTGCGGACCTTTACCCTAGGGTGGGGTCATCAAATGATGCGTAGTGATTGTCTGAAGAGAACTTCCCTTGCTTCCTCAGCATGCAAAAGTGACTTGATCTAGCTTTTTAGGAGAGCAAGAGAAACCATCGCTACCTATGATAAAGCTATAACTGGTCCTTAACTACCAGTGCACTGATGCACACCTTCTTAGCCAAAGGAAGAGACTGAAGCTAGAAAACTAAATCAGGGATCAAACAGATGTTGGTGCAGTCTAAAGCAATTACAGTTCATAACTCAGATTTTTCCTCTTTTATCTCTCTAAGCTTTTTTGTTTTGTTGTTATTTTCAGAAGGAGCCTGCATGACCTTCCCTTAGATCTTCCATCCCATGATGGTGAGGCACCTTGTTGCATTTGGTAGCTTCAAGCAGATACAAGAATGGGTAAAGTACACCTGCAAAATTGTTGAAGGCCCTTTAGCCTTAAACATCTAAGGCTCCATCCACATTGCTCTCCATCGATGGAGAGTGCAGACCTTCTCCTCTGCATCAGCTCCTGAGTAAATCTCTGGGAAGCAGACCCCCACCCACCTCCACCCTCAGCCTTAGCTCACAACAGTGTGTTAAAGCTTATGCAGCATCCTCGCTAACGCGTGGTTGCCAGGGCATCCTTGTTCCCTAGCCAACTGCTATCCTAAGGCTTTACTGGCAGCCGTCCAGCTGTGCTCCATTTAGGAACCTCTGCAGCAGCAAAGGATGTGTTTTCCCAATTTACTGAAGAAATAAGTCACTTTGTTGCTTCTCTCGTAAAGACCCTAAGCATTTGGGGAAGCAGTAACTTTTCACAGAGGACTGTAAGGCAGGGAGCTCGGGTTTTGGTATTTGTCTTGCTTGGGAGGAGAGAGGGTGTCTTAGTAGGTGGTGCTGTCTCTACATGTCCCGCTCCGTGAAAGACTTTACAGCATCACAGCCACACGAATCCCAGGTAACATCGCTTTTGATGTCAAGGTTTCTTGGGCCAACCGCATTTAAGATGGAAGGGGTATGGTGGCACTAGATCGCTGTGGAAGGGCCTTGCTTGCCGTTTCGGTTGGCGTTGGTGGCACCCAACAGTGTAGCAATGATTAGGGCTGACTCCAGGCTGGACTTCTGCCTGGTGGCTTGCATGGGCTTTGCTTGCAGCAGCTGATGGCATAGACTGTTGCCATTGCGGCCGTGCGGGTCCAGAGAGAGCCCACAGCCAGTGCCCAGCCCAAAGGCCAGAGGGAGGGTCACCCCAAGAGGACAGCGTGACAGGTTTTTGTTGCTCATGCCATGATTCTTCTGTCCATTAGAGCCTCCAGGGTGTTACCACTCTTGAATTTCTCATTGCTAGAACAGTTAATGAGGTGCGTTCGTGCCCTTCGTGCCGTCTCGTGGTAACTTCATAGTAGCATTCACGCAATAAGCGCCAGATAAAGAAAGGAGGGCGGCATCCAGATGGAGATAGGATTTCCTGAGTTATATATTCCTGCTGTCCCCAAAGTAGAACAGGGTTCCACACACCAAGGAAAGCGTAACTTAGACTTAAAAAAAAAAAAAAAAAAAGCACAAGAAAAAAAAAAAAAAGCACAAGAATTTGGCTTTTGTTCACTGTGTGAAAGGGGAGCGTGTAGCTCCTCACATAGTCCCACAGGACATGCAGAATTCAGCGACTCGCTCTATACAACCTTTCTCGGGAGGAATGTGCAGGCAGCGAAAGTATTTGTGATACTAATTAAAGATTAGAAAATCCTCATTTAGGAAAATGCCCCTTGGCAGGGTATTTCAACATAAACGAAACATATTGCTGTCCAAAGCAATGGAAAGGGCTGTATTTCTCAACTCACTGAGAGAAAAGGGGATTAAAAATGCACCCTGGCTGCGGTGAAATGGGGAATAAAAATGAGACATAAAGATTTTACGGCAGTGCTGACAAGGGTCCAAACAGAAGAATGGTCCTTTAGTCTAAGGACTGAAAAATAACAGACATTGAGATTTAAGCCTCACTTAAAATAACAAGCTATTAAAAAAATTGGTGCCCCTCTTCCTAAAGTAAAGTAATGAAAAGATTTCAATCTTTTTGTCACAATTAAAAAAAAGGGCGAAAATGTTATAAGCGATATTATGGCTCAGTGGAACTATAGTTACAGGACCAAATTTTACCAAAAGAAAGACTTTTAAAAATGAGACAATATTTTTAGACTATGTTGTACCCAGACCTAAAACTTGGAACATTTTGACCGACTTTATCTTGTATGGACCTTATCAGAATAGCAAAAAAACCCCATCAAAGGTAAATTAATAGGGTATCTGGAAAGACCTGCATAACGTACAGTTTTACACAGCATGAACTCATATTAATAAGTGTAAAAAATAATCTGTTAGCCCTTACGGTATATATAAATGTTGGCTATACTTCATGTTTTTTTGGAAGTACCGTTGTCATGGTTACCATTCAGCTGTCTTTATGTTTTAATACGCCCTCTTTTGTAAGGTTGAGGTTCAATTCAAGTTCATATGGAGCAAAGCGACTGAAGTTTTCAGATGTGGTCTCTAACTTAATGATGTGCACCATTTTCTGAGAGGCCAATGTGACGTACCTCCGGCATGATTTCAGGAGCTCTCAAGCACCTTCAGATGCGGCAGTTGATGCCCTGTATGCAGTGACCGAGTCATGAGCAATCCACCAAACGGCACAGTCCGGAACGGACTTCTTTTAAAAAGCCATAAACCTGTTTCAGTCGGAGCACCTCTCCTATGAGGCCAGGCTGAGAGAGCTGGGGCTGTTCAGCCTGGAGAAGAGGAGGCTCCGGGGAGAGCTGAGAGCGGCTCCCAGTGCCCAAAGGGGGCTGCGGGGAAGGTGGGGAGAGACTCTTCAGCAGGGCCTGGGGTGACAGGACGAGGGGTGATGGTTTCAAAATAGAGGGAGGCAGATTCAGAAGAAGGAAGAAGTTTTTTCCACTGAGGGTGGTGGAGCAGTGTCCCAGATTGCCCAGAGAGGTGGTGGATGCCCCATCCCTGGAAACATTCCAGGCCAGGTTGGCCGGGGCTCTGAGCAACCTGATCTGGTTGGAGGTGTCCCTGCTCCTGGCAGGGGGTTGGACTGGGTGGGTTTTGAAGGTCCCTTCCAACCCAAACCATTCCGTGATTCTATGGTTCTATGATTCTGGAAGCTGGGAGACTAGTCTAGCTAATATCATTGTAGACTTACTGTTCTCACTGTCATCCTTCCGTAGGCATTGACCATTGGCCACCATTGGACATAGGACAGGCATTGGCAAAGCGGACCCTTGGCTTGCTCCGGAATGGCTATTCCCATTGTTCTATGCAAAAAAACCCCTACTGACAAACCCCAATCCAACAGTCATCCAAAATAATAAATAACGAGAAACCATTTTGTCAGCAAGAAACGAGGCTGAAATCAAAACACTGAAAATCAACAAAAAGGAAACAAGAAGTTTTTGTCAAAGTGACTTGGCTCCCTTTTCCTCAGTTCTTGGCCAGAACATTTCCATTGATAGAGTTGCTAAGTGCATTCTATTTACAAATATAAACACTTGATTTTGATCAGCAGAAATGCATCAGCACACTTGAACAGAGTCAGTGATGACATAATTACACTCCCAATTTCCTCTCTGTAATGATTTTTAAATGTCAGCAGTCATTTTTTTGTCTAATTGTAGCCTGCATGTCAGCACTTCCTCTTAAAACAGCGTGTTCCTCTCTGCTGGAATTTCACACCTCTCCACTCACTCACTCACTTCACCAGTGAAGATAATGAAGATGATATAGGGCTCGGGGATATTTTCACTCCTGTGCCGTTTCACCATTTAACAGCAAGCAGGCAGAACGAGGACTAATTTTTTTTTTTCTTTTTCAAGTACAGAGTTTGATCGGTTAGGCTCTAAATAATTATTTACTTTTCATGACCAAAATCAAAAAGCGGTCTTTGTTTTTTCCGCCCGTGCTTTGCTAGTAACCTGTTTAAAAGCGTGGCCTCGTGATAAAAATGTCCTCACGCATCTCTGCCGTAGGCTCGCTCGCTCGAGGAGAAGGCTCGCCCCGCACTGCCGGACGCCCTCTTCATCACTTCGGTGTTTAACAGGGTGCAAAAGCAGGTGACCCCTTCTCTGCCAAGGCAGCCAGTTGAGAGACGTTGCCGCTACCGTCTCCTGCTATGACCTAGAAAGTGACTTTCGAAATGTTATTTATTTCTCATGGTTCCAGAGCCCACAGCATCACAAACAGGTGCGTCTGGAACGCTTCTCGGAGCGCTCCTCCTCTTCCCATAGATCGCAGACCACACCATGGAGTGCACGGGAGTGTATCGCTTGTGCAGCGAGCTGGAAGCGCTGCACTCAGGTTACCAGCAAACATTTTCCACTCATCTGAACGTACACCGGGACTGGAAACGGGGCCCAAGAGCCCTCCTTCAGTCCAATTTGCTTACGACTCGTCTTCAGCACTCTGATGATGCTTAACTGTAGGGTTTAGCAGATAAAGCTTATAATTTACTGGCCCATTTAGTATCCAAGTAGGTGAAGAGCCATAAAGCATGCACACTGTGAAATCAAATCATGAAATAATGTTGAGATGTCTGATGAAAAAAAAAACGCCTACGTTTGATTTCAAATGTAGTGATTACAAATACACTCCCCCAGACAGAGACAGCTCACCCCTACTTATATGTCTGAGTGGGCCCCCATCAGATAGATGAATGAATGAACGAATACATTGAATAAATGATGCGTAGGTGGGGCGTGGGAGTGTGTTTTCTAAAGCCCCTGATAACGTTTTTGACATGTCTCTGCATGTTACCGACATGCGTGGCACACGCACATGCACCCCTGTGTATGTGCACGTGGGGAAGCATGCACGTATTCACACAACACACATGCTGACCTGGTTTTTTTTGCTGCTTTTTGCAAAGAAAAAAAAATTTGAAATTTTTATACAATGAGGGTGGTGGAGCACTGTCCCAGTTTGCCCAGCGAGGTGGTGGATGCCCCATCCCTGGAAACATTCCAGGCCAGGTTGGCCGGGGCTCTGAGCAACCTGATCTGGTTGGAGATGTCCCTGCTCCTGGCAGGGGGTTGGGCTGGGTGGCCTTTGAAGGTCCCTTCCCACCCAAACCATGGTATGATTTTGTGATTCTATGACATGTAAAGGTCTTTTATGTGGAAACAGATGGACCTGCTCTTCAAAGTCACCTCTTTATCTTATTAGCCTTAAGAAAATCCTTTTCACTGCCTCCAGCAACCCCCTGGAACTACGGAAAACTCCAGGAATGGCTTTTCCCTTGCTTTCCCTTTTCTCAGTTTAGCTTTAGCTGAGCAATGTGGCAAAGTGTTGATCTTTTTTTTTTTTGTAGGGCAGTGTGTAGAAGTGGAGCCTGCTCGTAGAGAAGGAAGGGTTTGTGGTAAAGTTTCGGTGGAGCCAGCTTCCCTATGAGCACATGACATCCACTGTGGAATTAATTCTAATATCTAATACGGAGCAGGACCAACTGGTCCATGTCCTTCTGATGTTGGGGGCTCCAGAGCTGGATGCAGCGCTGCAGGTGGGGTCTCACCAGGGCAGAGCAGAGGGGCAGAATCCCCTCCCTCGCCCTGCTGCCCACGCTCCTCTCTGCACAGACTGCTCAAAATCGTCAGAATAATGAAGACTTTTTGAGTGCCTTTAAAAGTGGTCTGATCCTGGAGTCAGTGCAAAGGGGCACGTGATGTCAACAGGTGGCAAAATATGTAAACATTATTATTTACTTGGAGGAGATTTTGTGGACTGTGCTAATGCTGAATTCTTGGCACTGCATTATTTATCGGAGTTGTGCCTTACACCCTGCCATGAGTCCTTTACCTGTGACATATTCACCAGGGAAGAGTCACCAGTCTATGAGACATACAAATGCTCAGTTTGGAAAGGAGAAAATACATGAAAAGATATATTTCTGGCTGATTCCAAAACCAGATTTTTTTTTTTTTATCTTGGAGATTTGTGATACTATATATAAACACGCTTTACAAACGTGAAAGCAGAAGTGTTTACAAAGGCTCTTGAGGGAAATAAGAAAAGGCCTTGGCTTCTGCAGCAAAATGTCCACAACAAAGAATGTCTATAAATGCCAGTCCTCCTGAGGCTGCATTTTGTTCACCGTATTCCGGAACACGCTTATGGTGGAAATTAAGAAAAAAACTAAAAGTGTGAACAAGGTAAAGGATGCTTAATAATGAGGTACTCCGCATTACCAACAGTTACTCATGAAGGCTGTGGCAGAAACAGAAACATGAATACTGCATGTCAGCTATTCACTTAAAACTAACTGCTCCTCAGCCTGCATCTACTGAGCTCTAAAATGCCCCGAAGTATGACTTTGTTATAACAAAAAAACCCCGAACAATAGTTTGTCTTTGCTTTTCTTTCCATTTTTTCAGTCTTCTGTTTATTGACTTTGCCCTTTGGGAAACGGGATTTTTACAATCCACCTATTAATTTTCTGGGTGCCCTCCTGCAGCCAGTTTTTTTTTTCTTTTGACATTGGGTCCATCGGTTCCCATCAGCGTCCCTGTTTCCTGGATGTCAAAACACATAGCCAGTCAAATCGTGTCACCAGAATAATGTCAAGCAACTCCATAGTGACCACATCAGCAGAAGAGCTGCTTTCATAATGTCGTTTTATGATTGGATGAATACTGTAACTCATTTTTAGAATTATAAGGATTTCCATGTCAAAATACAGAATTCTTTGTGCCGTTAAAATAGTAGAAATCGGTAGGGATGTCCTGGGAGAGGCCATCCCACGGGTATTTTGGGTGACTGCAGGGAATACAGAAGAACCCATGAAAGCATGGGCCACAGAAACAGGTAATGAAGCTTTAATAGTACACTAAAATATAACAGAAAAAATAGTAGTATGTTACTGTGGTTTGTATTATAACATTTACTTACAAGGCTACTTTAGTCTTTATCTCCCTTTTCACTTATTCATCCCTTTCTACATTTGTTTTCTCTTTGGAATCAGAGTTTTCCGTATGTTATCTTAGTGGAAAGCTTATTTAATTACTGCTTGCAAGAAGCTAAAGAAAAACCTTTTTTCCTGTTCTCTGCTTGTTTTTGAAAGACAGAAGTTGGAAATATTCCTCTTTCTCAGATAACACAATGCAAGTCATGAGCTGCTGCTTTGGTAGCCCAGTCCTATAAGCTGTCTCCGTTTAAGCATAAAGGTCTCTTTCAACAACAAAAATAATAATAAAAAAAATCTATTTTGCTAGTCTTTCCTCTGACCACTGACCACGTGCGCCTCAGAAGTTCCATGAATGCAGTATGCTATTTCTGCTGTACAATGAAATACATGAATATATGAGCAAGGTGTAGATAAAAACATACAGCAGCACATCTTGAGGGCCATGGTGGATAAAATAAGACCAATTTAAAATAGAATAGTATGATTTATCAACTAAAGATTTTCAGCTGTAACAAAGCTCATTCTCTTCCCCTACAGTCAAGTACAACCCAAAAGAAGATCAGGAAATCTGAAAATGTGGGAGCAGAATAAGAATCCGGCAAAGAACGGTAAGAAAGGAAAAAAAGACAAGATACTATCCAAATTTCGTTGTTGAAACATTTTTGCTTCTGAAAATGCTGCTAATTAGCACTATTTGCTCAGGTTTCATTAGCTAAATTTCAATTGTTGTATGTGCAAAGTAGATTATGCAATGTGTAAATATTAATTGCGTTGTTAACTGGGATAACTTTATGGTCATTTTGTGATGCCTCACATCAGGGAAACACGTTTCCTCTATTTCAGAGCTGATCACAGCTGGTGACACTTTGAATACAACGCACTGCTGGTACGTTTTGATAGACTTGAAATCATTAATTATAATGTTTTAATTGCTGAGATTTAAACGCTGCTGTCCATAAACCAAAAAATTACAGCACTATTTGGTTTCAGTACTTCACGCAGAACTTGCTGCTGGTTAAACAACTGGTATTAATTACGCAGGCGTGAATCGTTCAGATGCCGGGGTGCCACATCCATCCCAGCAGCGAGGCAGGTCTGGATTTAGCCGCAGATGCAGTTGGCAGAAGCAGATGAGGAGGCTTGGGTGTTGTAATGCCAGGGCGTTGGTAAACCTGGTCGGGTCACCACGATCAGCTAACCTAAGCTGGCGTTGTTCGTAGACATCCAGACATGGCATGGGTTTATGCCAGCTGAAGGTCTGGCTGCTCTTAGCATCAGTTCATCCTCTTTGCTTTTTTATTAAATGTTGCGAGCACAGTCCTACCAGAGGGACTGCAAGAACCGTACATCAGCCCTGGGGCGAGGTACTGGTAAGGCTTCAGCTTAAGTATGAGGTCCAGTGATGAGCACGTGACTTCCAGAAAGTTGTTAAGTGACAGGAGAGAGTGCTGTTAGATAAGAGCTCTGACAAGAATAAAAAAAAAATATAGAAAATACAACTTAAAAGGTAAGATTGAATAATTGCAGATAATTGGTGTGCAGGACTGGGATAACAGCCTGCACACATACAAGACGTTCAAGGCCAAGTTGGATGAGGCTCTGGGCAACCTGATCTGGTTGGAGATGTCCCTGCTCCTGGCAGGGGGTTGGGCTGGGTGGGCTTTGAAGGTCCCTTCCCACCCAAACCCTTCTGTGATTCTATGATAAGAGGCTGGTATGAAAATGAAGAAATGTGCTTAGCAGATAAAAAGAAAAGTGAGAGCAAGATAATTGGCAGCAAGAAAGACTCATAGTGGACATTACTAAGAGCTGTCCAATGCTAAGATCCATCTCGGGCACCGTTTTCTTTTTGGGAAGCTGTGGAGGTGCTCCAGCACAGGGGTTGTAGGAGCAGGCTGGATGAACGTCGATCAGAAACGGAGCAGGTGCGGCTGCGCCTGTGCTGGCGCAGTCCTTAATGACCTCTCACATCCTCAGCACCTTCAGCTTTCTAGGATGCAGGAAGCACTCCAGACTTCTGCTAATCTACAAGTTCTGGCCAGAAGTGGCATGCAGTGCTTGCCTGCAGCTCTGTACCCTGCCAGAGCTGATGTTTCTGTTGGGACAGTACAGGGCTTCTTGATGAGCACGCTGAAATGAGGAGCGTCCCTGGTACCTGCGCTGCTGCCATTGATCCCATACCTAGGCCCAGTGTACATCTCTGGACTATACTTTTAAGCAAGGCTGTAGTACTGACTTTTTAAACACCTAAATCCTAATTATACTTAGAGCTTATTCCATGATGAGCGAGCCAGAACTTACAGATAACCAAAAGATATTTTTCTGTTGGCTTCAGTGATATCCTCAACAAAAATTGAAATGTTTCCCAACTGCCTGAGGTGTGAGAGAGCTGGGTTGCCCTCTCCTCACAGCAAGATAACTCACAAGTGATTCCACACGAAGGTGTGCAGTCTTAAACCACGGCACAGCTGGTGTAGGTGCACGATCTTCACTAGAACCTATTTGCCACTATAAACCAGTAAGACACTGCAGCCCTTTTGCAGCCCTGGTTCTGGTTGTCTTGAAAGTTTTCATTGTGTTCTTCAAGTGTGTCACTCCAGAAAGCAAAGTTCACATTGTGCTTCAGTGTCATCCCAGAAGCTGATTCACGTAGTGTGCCTTGAGTCTGTTTTAAGACCAGCCTCTTCCCTAGCCGGCCTTGCACAGCGAGCCAAATTCCATTCAGAGTTGCATTAAAATGGTGCTGCCTTTTGGGCTACCAGGTCTAGAGAGTAAAATAAAAAATTACCAAAAAAAAAAAAGAAAAAAGAAAAAAAAACCAAAGACATTAATTAGAAAGCCTCAAAACAAAAAATGTCTTTGTTTGTTTCCATCCAATTTGATATTTCAGGACACAAAAATAAAGACTTGGGGAACAAAGTCCACAGGTTGTGTAAATTATTCCCTGCCATCTTTTTTCTCCTTCTTTAAGAGAACGCCTAACGTCCTGCTGAGTAGAACAACTCTATGGCTGATCCCAGGAGAGATCCTCCAGCCTACTCCTGTTGCTCCTTGGGTGTTGCAGTGCAGCTGAACATCTTGGACAGCCTGTTTCCAGAGTACATGAGGTTTTAGAAAAGCTTTTCAAGTCATCATAAAGTAAGTAGGAATATGCCATGAGTGTACTTGTTGGTGAAACTAAGAAACATTCTAGTTTAATTCTGGAAGGTTGCCTACAAACCCTGCACCTGGAGTTTTCAAAATACGCTTTCAAATTTAAAAATCCTCACTAAATGCCTCTTGTAAACAGCTAGCGTAGCTTTGGGCTTCGCTTTGTGCTTCACTTGCCGTAGTTATCTGACCCAGCCGCGCACCTCCCAGCCGCTAAGGCGGTAGCGGGTCACCGCAGCATCGTGTTACACGCCGTAACCTTGCCCTGCCGCTCGTGCTTCGTGTGCTCATGGCTCCATTTCTTACGGCGTGCCGGGACTCTTGGCCAAATTTCATTGCTAAGGGGGAAAAAGTCAGCCTGACAAACTGAACATTTCCAGTGCAAGCAGAGGAAGACTCCAAAAATGTATATCCACATATGTATATATATGAATATATATAGACACACTCATATATATATATATATATATGAATATCTTGCTAGGTGAAGGCTTCTTTACGTTGTATTTAAGACTTAACAGCGCTCTGAGAGAAAAGCAGGCGTTCCTCCTGTCAGAGAGCTGCAACACAGCCAGTCAGTTCAGCGTGAGCCCCCCAAGTGAGCCATGTGAGACGCGTAATCTTGCCGCGGCGCAGCATCCCATTCATCACATGCTTCAGACACAGAATCTGTAAAAGCTGGAAAAAACAGAAGCTGCAGAGGCAAGAAAAATCAATTAGCAGGAAAGCCCATGTATGAAAAAAAAAGGCCTGCACAGAATCACCATCTTGTCATTTTGAATTTCGTAATGTTACCTCCTCCCTCCTTTTGGGTGATCTTGGAAGACATTCGCTATATTAGGATGAGAGGATAGACGTCTTCTAGTCCCCTAATTAGGCACTGATAATTTAACAGAGCACTGCAGGAGTCAAAGCACACAAGGTAGCACAAAGTTGGCTTTATCTCCTTTTCCCCATGCCCCTGCCCCACCAAAAATTTCAGATATGGCAAGCCTCAGTGTTAGGAAAGAGGCTGTTATAGTCTGCAAATAGTTTCCATCCTGGGAGAAGGCGCACCCAACGGAATTTAAACCATGCACGCTGCAATCTCAGTTACAGTGGCATAAATTCGGATCAATTCCACCGAGGTCAGAACAGTTATATCGGTGTGAGACACGTGAGGATTGAGCCCGATTGACTGCGGTAGAGTTAATTCTAATGTCAGAGCAGAGTCTGGCCCTTAGCTTTCAACTGGACTCTGTCCCCATAGTGGGCCAAATCTGGCTTTGAATTTCAAGAGAATAAATGCTGAGATGTTGATTTTATTGGCGCTATTCCCAATTACAGTAGCACAAATTTTGGCCCAGAGAGGCCAGGCACTGAGCAGCATCAGCAGTTGAGGTGCCGTCATGCTTTGGCCTGGGTGGACTGGAACATTCAGAGCGGAGACTGCAAAAGCATTTCGGTGTAATTTGGGGTAGCACGTTTCAAGGCCTGTGTTGGATCACAATTATTTCTCACATGGATGAAGGCAGCAGTTCCAGAAATAAAATGGACATGTGGAACACACTTATCTACCTAGTTCCTCGCCCACCCCCGGGAATATTTTTTGACTTGTTAACTACTGGAACCCGATCCTCATGTAATACAGGAAATCTGTAATGCTGATACCACGACCTTAGCAAAGTGCAAGCTGTGAATAGCCCTGGGGAAGCTGAGCAGCAAGAAGAGACAAAAATGTTGGTATGCCAGCTGTTTACTTCTAATGCAGGTGAATGGCTTTTAGGAATATGTAAACCAGTTGGCATGTACTCAACCCAATCTTCATTAATGGGGAAAAAGGAAGAAAGGTAAAAAAACTTGAGTGCCCTGACCAGCACATGAGCAGCAAAGATTCTTCCTTCAGTGGCTGGAAAGGCAGAGCTTAGCATAGAATTGGAGTCATAGAATCATAGAATCACAGAAGGGTTTGGGTTGGAAGGGACCTTCAAAGCCCACCCAGTCCAACCCCCTGCCAGGAGCAGGGACATCTCCAACCAGATCAGGTTGCTCAGAGCTCCGGCCAACCTGGCCTGGAATGTTTCCAGGGATGGGGCATCCACCGCCTCTCTGGGCAACCTGGGACAGTGCTCCACCATCCTCAGTGGAAAACTTTTGTTCCTAATATCTAATCTGAATCTATTTCCCTCTATTTTGAAACCATCACCCCTTGTCCTAGTCCTGTCCCACCAGGCCCTGGTGCAGAGTCTCTCCCCACCTTCCCTGCAGCCCCCTTTGGGCACTGGGAGCCGCTCTCAGCTCTCCCCGGAGCCTCCTCTTCTCCAGGCTGAACAGCCCCAGCTCTCCCAGCCTGGCCTCACAGCAGAGCTGCTCCAGCCCTCTCAGCATCTGCGTGGCTCCTCTGGACTTGCTTCAACTGGTCCACATCCTTCTGATGTTGGGGGCTCCACAGCTGGACGCAGTGCTGCAGGGGGGGGTCTCACCAGGGCAGAGCAGAGGGGCAGAATCCCCCCCTCAACGTGCTGGCGCGCTGCTGGGGATGCAGCCCAGGATGCCGTTGGCCTTCTGGGCTGCAAGGGCGCATCGCCGGCTCATGTTGAGCTTCTCATCCACCAGCACCCCCAAGTCCTTCTCCTCAGGGATGCTCTCCATCCATTCTCCGCCCAGCCTGGATTTGTGCCTGGGATTGCCATGACCCATGTGCAGGACCTTGCCCTTGGCCTGGTTGAACTCCATGAGGTTGGCACGGGCCCACCTCTCCAGCCTGTCCAGGTCCAAGCAAAAGGTTACTGAAACACTGGTGCGAGCCGTAAAATATAAATGGGGGAGGAAGACTGTCCTGTTCGATGGAGAGGAGGAAGCAGCACCAGGTTGGGGTGCTGGGATCTGTCTCCCTCTTCAGCCAGATGGGTGGGGCTGCCTCCTTCCCGCAGCGCCCTGTGCAGCTGGGTGCTCTCCGTTAGGGTCGTAATTATAAGGTGAGAGAGAAATGGAGCCGTACGATCAATTCCCTATTAAGCATTCTCTCCCATTATTTAAGGCTGAACTGATGCAGAGCTTAATGAATCACTGCTTTCTGACAAATAATAAATATACTGCACAAATGCATTTCAGAGGGCTCTTCCTGCATTTGAATGGAATTTAGCAAATAGTCTCAGATGAAACAATGCAGAGGGAAAAATTAAAATGTCAAAACACTTCATTTTAGTATTTTCAAAATGGAGTGTTTCATTCTAGAACTGCCAAAACACTTCCAGAAACTTTCAAAACAAAGCTTTTTAGCTGTCCATTTTAAAATTGGCCTGAATTTAAATAGAGAAAAAAAGCTTTAAAATGTGTGAAACAGCCCAAGACCAAAAATGAAGCCATTCCTTTGAAGCTGAACTAAATATTTTGGGCTGAACAAAAATGATACTTTTCCTGATTATTTTTTGGTTTGCCAACATTTTTTAAAAGCTCGATTTGACCAAAACTAAAACACAAGACTGAAAAAACCAAAACTTGCTAGATAGAACCATTGACTGAAAAATTCATGCATTACCAAGCTTCAGTTCTAGGTAATCTTCTGCCCAATGAATGCCTCCTTGAGTTTAATGGAGCATAGCGAGGCCCATCACTTTCCAAAAAAATACTTAAGCTTATTGATTTATTTTTAATTGGAAAAGCTGAAGAGATTTCTTTTCATAATGGTGAGATAAAGAGGTTCCACATGAAAACTCCCGGTCAGAAACACTTCTCTAGCCACGCAAATGGTGGATTTAGGTGCCTGAAGACGTCGCTGATGAAGAAGACATCAGAATGGTAGATTTAGGCGCCTGAAGACATCAGAATCCACGTCCTGCTAAGCCCAGTCCTGGAGCTTGCTTTCAGCCTGAGTATTCCTGCTGTCCCCACTTCAGCCTGGCCACGTAAGGCAGCAAAGTTGTGGTGGTTGCGAGCCCCCTCGCGAAGAGCACGGAAGCGAAGCCCCAAACTGCCATCCTCCCCAGAGGTGCAGCAGCAGCACTCCACATCAATACTTTCAGCCAGAAATATTTGGCTTGCAGGTGTTTGGCTTTCTGATGAATAGCTCTAATTTTCTACAGAAAGCAGATACTTTTTTTTGTGGAAAGAAATATTCTCACAAAATCCAATTTTCCCTTTAAGGAACAGATGGAGATGGAAAATTTTTAACCTATAAGACGTAGCAACATGTGTGAATTTATTTTTTTCCCCAAACAGTCTTTCCTGTATATACACTGACTTGCCTTGCTACAGAAAATCGCACTGAACACCGCTAGCTCCGAGCCCAAAACACTGCCCGCTTTCCCAAGCTCTGTCAATGGACTTGTTACAGACATTTCCGTCTGCGGACCTTGCTTTTTCTCATGTGCCGATCCCGTTCGAGGTGGAACAACATACTACGCGCGGCGACGGATATTATGATCATGTTCCAGTGTTGGAAACAGAAAAAATAAAGGAGCTTGCACGGAGACGATGAACACAGAACGGGTCACCAGGAATGAGGAGTCAGGTTTCATAGCTGTCTTGGAGATATAAAGTATTTCATTACCAACACACATGTGGAGACATTCTAGAATTTATTTGCTTCCAAAATAAAAAGCAAAGACATATTATCGTAACAGCAAAGGAAATTCATCGATGTTTGGGATTTGTTACGATTCAAGCAGCAAAAGAAAGGAAACGCAGGGTCAGGGATCACCCCCTCCCCACTGTCTATCACCATGGGTTACCGTCCTTAATTTTGCCCAACCGTGTCATATTGTGACCAAATATCGGAGGCTTCATCCTTAACTTTGAAGTCTTTCTCTTTGGCGGAGTGAAGCCAGAACCACAAAATTTTTGAAAACTCGGTGCTTGACTGAATTGAATGAAGTTTTTCTCTGTGCAAGTAAAACCAAACAGAAAGCTTTTGCCCTTCCAAGGGATGGGTTTTAAATTTTCTTTGACCCTCTTTCTTCATATTTATATTGGCTCTGGTTATTTGATTAAAACTGTAGAAAAACTAATTCAAAAGATAGCTTTTAAAAGACAAATAAGAACACTTTGATTTTTTTCCCCCAAATATCTCTTGCCTTTTTTTGTAAATGCTTTATGGATTTGGCTCAACATTCTTACACATTTCAGGATTATCTGAAAGTTAATTCAAGTAATACTTTACTTTGGCCCTGCTTTTTAGTATTTCAGTCTGTCAGTATTAATTGATTTTAAGTGTTCTTTTTAGGAATATTTGATATAAAAGAGAGGGTTTGGAGATTAAAATAAAATACATGTATACTTATATGTACACATGTATACATATGCATATGTAGCTCACAGAAATTAATCATAAAAAATATGTGTTCAACTAGCCAAAAACAATAAACATGTCATTGATTACTTTAAAATTCTATTGACCTCAGCGATAACTCTTCCCAGGTAGAGAATGTCATCTCTAGCTACAGTAAAGCTTACAGAGTTTAACAAAATATTTTGAGAGCGCTATGCCTAAATTCAAGAGAACTTCACAGAAGGAGGTTTCAGTGGCTGAGATGAAGGGAAGAAGTTTTCATATCAATGAACATGGTGGCATCTGCCAGGTAAAATGTCGTAATAATCATCTGGGTGCTACTTCCCTCCCACTGATGGGTTGGAAGTTTCAATTCGCACCACACGCCTGTGCATTGAACAAGCTGGAAAAAAAATAAGTACAGGGAGAGAGGTGGAGAGTTCATTTTCCAGCCTTGTTTTCCTTGCATTCCCACTATCTCCCAGGCTAAGGGTCGGTGGTGTGTACAGAATAACGGAAGAGGAGGAACAGAGTTTCAGGAACAGGTGAAAGCATGGAGTCAACGGAACTGGGGGGAGGTAGAGAGAAGGAAAGAGTTATGGAGAAATTACGGGAACTGGAGGGCAGGTTAATTTTTGGTAGAATAAATACACAAGGGGGGTTGTCCAGCGACGTTGAGGAGATGGTGGTGTTCAGAAGTGATGGCAGTACGTCAGAAAGGGGAATGGTTCTTGTGGAGAGGTGCTGAAGAAAATGGGAAAGATGAATTATTTCTACATGTAGAGATACATGGGTAATGACAACAGCACAGGAGGAAGATCCGGAGTGGAAGGAAAAGAATCATGCAAGCAAGAGCATCAGAGAAGTTACCACTCACCATTAGAGAGCCAGAACCTACGTGCCGTGCTGCTCTTATTGCTGTGCCTATGTGAGGCACAGTAAGGGAAAAGAAGTGAAGTAAACGATGTGGCTTTTAAGTCTACAGGTCAGACTTCAATCCAAGCTTCAAACCAGCTCTCCTTTAGCTTCTTCTTAGCTCTAAATGGACAAATAGGTCTGGCTTAGGTGGCCATGGTGCAGAGAAGCTTGCAACCTCATCAGAGAGGTATTTAGGTGTATTTAGGGAAGCTCTTGCAGCTGCTTTCTGACAGATGGAGAATTTCATTCTCTCCCATATCCTCTTCCCGTCCTCTTCCCAGCTTCTGAACTCATCTTGCTTCGCCCTCCCATGGGGATTCATAGAAGCTTAAGGTTGGAAGACACCTTCAAGATCATCAAGTCCAACCATCAACCCAACACCACCATGTCCACTAAACCATCTCCTGGAGTGCCCCATCTACACGTTCTTTGAACACCTCCAGGGATGGTGACTGCACCACTGCCCTGGGCAGCCTGGTCCAGTGCCTGACCACTCTTTCAATAAAGAATTTTTTTCTAATATCCAACCTCAGCCTCCCCTGCTGCAACTTGAGGCCTTTTCCTCTCGTCCTATCACAAGTTACTTGGGAGAAGAGCCCAACACCCACCTCCCTGCACCCTCCTGTCAGGCAGCTGTAAAGAGCAATGAGGTCTCCCCTCAGCCTCCTCTTCCCCAGACTGAACAACCCCAGTTCCCTCAGCTGCTCCCCATCAGACTGGTGCTCCAGACCCCTCACCAGTTTCGTTGGTGGACACGCTCCAGCACCTCACCAGCGCTGACTACAGGGGCACAATCTTATCCCTGCTCCTGCTGGCCACCCTGCTCCTGACACAAGCCAGGGTGCTGTTGGCCTTTGTGGCCACCTGGGCACACTGCTGGCTCGTGTTCTGTCTACCAGCACCCCCAGGTCCCTTTCCAGCCGCTCTTCCCCAAGCCTGCAGCGTTGGGTGGGGTTGTTGTGACCCAGGTGCAGGATCCATCTCTTGGCCTTGTTGAACCTCATCCAGTTCACCTCGGCCCATGGGTCCAGCCTGTGCAGACCCCTCTGCAGAGCCTTCCCACCCTCCAGCAGATCAACACTCCCACCCAGCTCACTGAGGGGGTAGATAGGATTGTGCTCCTAACGCTGGCGCCAGACTACCTACACCTCACCCCGTCAACAGGGTTTCTTTCATGTGGGCTAACAGCAGCCCATGGCAGTGATTTATTACAAGCTATGTGCAGCTGAAGTTCTCTTCTCCTTTGGGAAATATTTGTAGATAGAGATCTTTGTGTAGCATCTGTAGTTTCCAAGTATCCATATGCAGGATGAATTAGTCAAAATTTATTCCCTGACTCTGTGTTTACACTGTAGTCTTCTTGGCAGAAGAGATTGTTTACTTATTTGTAGCAGTATAGCAAGACCTTTACCCTATTGTTTGCAAGCTTTAGCCAGCAGATGAGAAGTAAAAATTACTTCAAATTAATACTTGTGCTGAGCGCATTTATGACTGAATTAAATTACAGCTTCAGCAGTGAATGTCAGAATCAGTTTGCGCTGTGCTTCATTGTCAGTGTTGTATTAAAATTCATGGCGTTAGGCCTGTCCGGTTCGACACACGCACATCTCCCTCAGCAAACGACGGAGTCCCACAGACACGTCCTGAGACTCAGATGGAGCTCCAGAAAATGGGCTCCAAACAAACACTATGGTTTGGCTTCTTTAGATAAAGGGCAGTGATGAATGCTCCGTTGCACCAGAGGCAAAGATGTTTTTGGGGAAAAAAAACCCAAACCAAATGCGCAGTCTGTTTTCTACATGGACAGATGTACAAAGTCTCCTTGCATTGTTTTTCAAGAAGAGCTCTGGGCTGATGTGTTGCTCATGAAAATGGTTCCATCTTTTTTCCTCATGGCTTTTGTATTTGAGAACCTAGGACTAATACCAATTTTCTTTTCAGCCTTAATGAAGAAGTATGTTCCTACCAGAGGAGAATGCTGGAGCAAATAGCGCCGAAGAAAGAAAAATATTTGCGGGTCATCACACTGGTTCTGTTTTATAGAAAATATGGGCCAGAAACATTGCAGGCAGATTCATTGCAATCCATCTCTGGTAAAATAACGACAAAATACTCCTAGTTACTCAATTAAAAATGCCAGAATTCAAGCTAAATGTTATTCATAACAAATGGCTCAGCTAGCTGAATCCATGGTGTGACAGTGACAGCTATAATGAAAATCTGCAATGCTGTAATTTTTTTCTTTTCCTTTCAAAGAACTCATAATGTGTTTTTAATTAGAGGGATTCCAAATTTCAAAATCCTGGGACACTTCTGTGTAGCTAGCCTTCTGCTGCCCAGTCCACTCGCGCCAGCAGGAGCTGAGCGTTAAAGGTGGGCCTGCGTCCCCCAAGGAGGGGACACCTTCGGCTCCAGCACTGCAGGTTTTCCTGGGGAAAAAACATCCGCAAAATAAAAATTGTTTAGTAGACTATAAATGAGAAGTTCTAAATAACGGTCTAAAATATCACAAACACTTAAATTTGAGGGAAGTTCAGGCTCAGAGCTGAACTGCATGGCTTATATGCAAATAATTGTAATTTTTTTCCTCAAAAGAGAAGGAGAGAAGGGATTCAATATTTTCTCTTAATCCTTGCTTAGATAAAATGGACTTCCAAGAGTTTGGCTCCAGTTCTAAACTAGCAGTGGAACAGGCAAAAAGAAGTGAGGAGAAGGGAAGTGTTTTCTAACAAAATTGCATAAAGCTGTCCTACCAAACCTGTGCAGTGATGCAGCAAGGTGCGTTATAAAGTTAAGCGATTGAGTCAGCTTCTTGGCTGCAAGATCTCCGTCTGATGACAACTCACTCTTATTTTGATTTCCGTGTTCCCGAAGCCAGCAGGACTGTTTCCTAAAATATTTCTACTCAAACGATCAGTATTTCAGGAATGCTAAGAGATTTGCATTATAATACATAAACTAATTTGGAATAGATAAAAACAAGTAAGGTTTGATTCTAAACTTTAATCAGTTTTTCCTGTTTTTCTCTTGTTCACAGTTTAAATTTTCTCGTTCTGCAACCACAAGTCTTCAATGCCTACATAAAACCACGGGGAAGCATTAGACCTTAGACGGGCGTAGGAATCTGGGCTGGTGGTTCCCCAGCAAAGAAAATACCAAAAGTCAAATTAAAGTCCATATCTCTTTGTTTAGAAAGTGCAGAGATAATGTCTGCAAGTGAGACTTTATATCCTAAACAATGGCTTTGATCCCAGTGACTGCTGGGCTATGACAGTTTGCCCCCAAGTAAGGTTATTTTGTTAAAGATGAATACACAACGTGACAAAACTGAACTTCAGCCTGGAGGAGAGGAGGCTCCGGGGAGAGCTGAGAGCGGCTCCCAGTGCCCAAAGGGGGCTGCAGGGAAGGTGGGGAGAGACTCTTCAGCAGGGCCTG
>WHYT01017880.1:7712-18282 GCA_009806455.1 Tetrax tetrax
TTTTTTTTTTTTTTTTTTTTTTTTTGACCCTATAGTTTATTTTAGGATTTTTAAAGACGTAAATATGCATAAACCATACATTTATGTTATGTATAAGTTACATTTATAGGTATATTTAAGTATTAGTTATGTTTAGACAGCTATTAACTACAGTTAAGCTTTTCCAGTTGCTTAACTATTTTCATGGAAATGTGGCTTATGTCTTGATGAAAACTACAAAATAGAAAAAGTTGTCCTTTACCGTTAAAGTCTTCCAATCACACCTTTCCTGATTGAAATGTCTGAGAAGAAGGAGCTTTTCAGCTCACTGATTCAGAACCATTAAGCATAGCTCAATCTCCTGTACTGAGGGGAAGTGAAAAAAAAAAACAACAAAACACTTTTGGCTTGAGGATAAAGTGTAGTGTATGCCAAATCCCAAATAATGTATAGAGAAGGTACAAGCAAAGGAAAGAGTTCTGCATAGAATTGAATATGATTGTGTGTATTATATAGATAAAATTGTAATAGACTGAAGAGCATAAACCTCAGTAGGCCTTTGTTTCAGTGTGCTCAAGAGAATCCCCAAGTTTCACCCTTGGTACTGAAGCCTAACGTGTAATTGGGTAAGTGACATTTCCAGGTTTGGAAGGTTCGCTTTTTAGGAGTGCTGAGTGGGATCTTGTAACAGTCTGCACATTCTTTTTTTTTTTTTTTTTTTTTTTTTTTTTTTTTTTGGGTTGGTTTTTTTTTTTTTTTTTTTTTTTTTTTTTTTTTTTATCATTTAGAATAGGCAGGAATTATCTTCTCTGTTTTGAAAAGATATTTGCCATAATGGAAGTGGATGTGATATACTCCTCATTGGTGCTTCTTCCAAAACTAATTTTCAAGTATACAGTGACACCAGAAAACCAGTGTGCCCTTTCTTCAGTTTGGATGCTAAAATCTATCCCATCCATTTAATTCCATGCACATTTCTGTCTAATCTAATTGGATCTGAACTTCTAACATGAGAAGATTGCTTTAATTGTAAGAGAACTGTATTTGTCCATACCAGGCACAAAGTAACACACACCAAATATGAGGTGTAGGGGAAAAAAAGCACAAGATGTTGTTTAGATTTAATATGCAAAAGAAGAAAATAGAATGCATTTGTGTAACATGAATGAGGTAATGTTATTATGGGAAACCTAATTTTGCATAACCGTAATGAAATATTTTATCTTTTATTTTAATAGTTGGCTGACATTTATGCTTCTTTGCTAAGAAATAAAAAGTAAATTAGTTGAAATAGTTTTCAGTAATTGTGTAGATTTTTCATATGAAAATAATATTTGACTTCAGGCTATACTTTTTAACTGATGACAAAATTTAGAACAGAGGACTTGACTTGAAAAGGTAGGCTGGCTGACTTGAAAAGGTAGCCTGGGCATCTAGGTGAAAACTTTTTGTTGCAAAATAGTGATAATTTAGCTAAATCTGGTCTTCCTGCTGAGATGTTCTGCTACTTCTTTCACAACATGAAATAGAGAGAAAGACGTAACTTAAAACAGTGATTGGTTGTAAAAATAAAATGGCCAAAATATGACTGGAAATATAGTATTTACACAGCATTAGGGAATATTTTTTTGCAGTACTTAATAAGAAAAAATACAATACACTTTTTTTTTCCCAGTAGGTGGCTTTTCAATTTCAATGTAATTGTTTCACGATTGTGGAGTTGTTATCAATGAGAATTAAGTCTTAATAAAAATTTAAAAGGTGAAGAGCAATACATATACCAATTATCTTGAGCTCATGTTTGTAAATACTTACAGCCTGGAAACACCTTTCATATTCCCATAAGACCGGCAGTATTCATACTTTTTATTATCCAGATGTAATATAGGATCCATTTATTCTAGGCTTTTAAAATTAAATTCCTTGTTTTTGCTAACCAGCTTCTCCTATTTTTCTATTGAACGTTGGACTACAATGACATATTTATGCCAGAATGTGTTCAGTGCATGTTCTGTGGACTGGATTCAGCCTAAAACCAGTCTTGCAGACTAACTGTGAACCATCAAACGTATCTAAACCATATGGTAAGTGCAATGTAGATGTCTCAAAAGACAGCACTGACACGAGTATGTAATCCACATGGTGCTTTGTAGCATTGTACAGGATATACCAGCTCAAGATGGGAAAAGTAGAATATAAACTTTTTATGCTACTTTAATATTTTTTTTCCTGGAAAAAATAAAAGGAAAAAATAATCATAGGACCATGTCTGATCAGTACGGCATGCCTGTGAAAGCTGAGAAAAATAAACAGTATCAAAGCAGAGGCAATTAATAGAATCATAGAACAGTCCAGGCTGGAAGGGACCTCGAAAGATCCTCTGGTCCAACCTTTTGTGGGAAAGAGCCTTGATAAGATTATCTAGTGCCCTGTCCAATTGTGATGGAAGCTGTTGGTGGAGGAGAGGAGACAAAGCACACAACATCTTTCTTCATAGTAGCTAGTCACATCTTCGCTCAGTTGGGGCTGCCCATCTCCTCTCAAGTATTATCCCTGGGTCAGGTATCTTCACCGTCTGTCTGCACCGTCTGTCCATTTCGTGAGCACTGTCTGAATTCAGCTTCTCTTCAGGGCAGTTACATCTCTCCAGCATTTTATTCACCCTGCTAGCCCTACAAATGCAGCAGCTCTATGTGCCCCCACCCCCAATATCTTCTCTTTCTTTCTAGTTACCCTCAAACCCCCGCAGCACTTACCAGCTTTTGTGCTGGGTAGGTGTCAGATGAAAGCAATAGTAGCAGTTAATTGAACCTCTATAAAGGTACCAGTATGGTTTATCTCCCTGCTATCTAGTTTAATAGCTTCTGTTGAATGAGGACTCTGACAAGTCAGTTGAATCTGAATCTTTGAAAATTGTAGGTGGTTTTAATGCTATATAATTAAATTGGCTTTTAGTATAATACCAATAATAATAAATAGTCTACTACCATTTTCCTCCAAAACTTCTAACAGATACTTACAATACTTAAAGATTTTCTCACTCCCTATTCCCCCCCCCCCGCCCCGACTTTGAGAATGTAATGAAATTAATAACAGTGGAAGGCAGAATTAATTGAGAATACTGTTCAAAATCAATGATTTTGAATCCTGCTTCTGCCAAGTATCTTTCACACTCTCCTTTTGATTCAGTTTTCAGTTAACAGATCTGATTTGAGGAAAAGCTCTTATATGCTTGTGCCTATCATTATTTAGTTGCACCAAAAGTCTTCATATAGGAAAGAGCTGGGGAAATAAAAGGTAATGAATTAGAAAATAAATAGTTTAAGAACAAAAGGGGGAAGAAGAATACCTTATCTCTCTGAGCAGCAAGACAAGCACAAAGGAGAAAAAAATGTGGCAAGAAAACTGTGGAGAATGGGAAGTATGAGAAGGAAAGCATCTCTTGCTTGGAGACACTGCATATGTCTTCCAGCTCAGGATATAAAGCAAGATGTCAGTAGCATAGCTGGAGTTTAAGGTAGTGCTTGGAGACAATTGGGAGATATACAATCAGCTGTATAGCTGCCACAGGAAAAAAAAAAAAAAAAGTATTTAGTTCTGCATTTAGAAAATTCGCAGTTGCTCCAAACACATGCACGGTGCTATATAGCTTATGGGAACGGTTATACAAATTGGCAATGGGTGACAGATCCAGCCACACAATGGAATGGAATACAGTAGAGCACAGGACAATTGTGCAAAAGGGAAGACCCAAATCCTAATACTAGAATTTCATAGAAGATACTAAGATACCAGGATAGTACTAGGATAATAGTAAAGTGATTCATTATTACAGTCTCCCTCCAAGACTGCCCGGATGTCACAAGAGAAAATGCAAACGAAAGAAGCAAAGTAAAGAACAAAATAATCAAATACCCAGAGATGGGAAAACACACTTCCAGGGAACTTTTATCCAAATTCTTTTAAAAAGTATTGTCTTTTAAAACATGAAACATGGCACATAAGCTCTCTTTCAAAACTTTTTAACAGTTAGTCTGTGTAAGATTCCCAAGAATATCAAGAGTTGTAAGTGCCAAGTGCTTCTTTGAATCTTGGTAAGGTCTTGACATTAGAGACATCCTGTGGCATTGAGTTCCATAATCTAATTATATGCTGCATTAAAAAGTATGTCCTTTTATCAGATTTAGAGCTGCTGCTTTTCACTTTCACTTAGTGTCTTTTTGTTCTTGAATTATGAGATGCAGAACTACTGAAGCTCCTGATCTATTTTCTCTTTGCCACTTACCATTTTTATACTTTCGTCATATCCCTCCTTATTCATCTTTTTTCCTAAGGTTAACAATTTAATTTTTTTTTCAGTCTTTTCATATGAAGGGTTCTCTATATGCCTAATTATTGCAATCACTCTTCTCTGAATACCTTCTAATTCAGTAATATCTTTTTTTTTGTGATGGGGTGACCAGTACTTTACACTATTCCAGAGGAGGGAAAATTATTGATTCATATAATGACATTATATTTTCTTTCTTATTCCTCAGCTCATGTCTTATGCACCTTAACATTTCACTTGCTTTTTTTGACTGCAGCTGCACATCAAGAAAGGCTCTTCATTGAGCTGTTTGCAGTGAGGCCCAGATGTTTTTTCTAAGTTGGCGCTCTTAATTGAGATCTCTGGTAAAGTGACTGATTTCATAGAATCATAGAATCATAGATTTGCTACAGTTTTGGTTTTGTTGTTTTATTTTTTTTTTTAAACCAATATGCATTACTTTGTATTTAAAGAAATTAATTTCACCTCTTTTAAGATGACCCATCCTTCTAGCTTGCTCTGCTACCTCTGAAGTTTCCTGTCTTCTTCAGACTTGGTTAACGGAATTTTTTTTTGTTATCTGCAAATTTTGCCACATTGCTGTTCACTCATTGTTTTCACATTAAGTAATATGTTTTGAACACCTGGTCCATGTATGTTGCCTTGAAGCACCCTGCTGTTAAGTTTTTGCTATAATAAAAATTGACAATATATATATATATGCATTTTTTTTTTATCTTTCAGAAAAATTTTGCTTCATTTTGCATCTTATCCCATCTCTCTGACTGAGATGGAGACTAAGTTATTCTCTTGAGAGGAACATTTATTCCGTAATGAGGTTAAGGTCTGGATGCCTTCACAATTAAAGCTAAATTTTGAGAGACAACTATGCTCTTTGTGACCACAAGTACGGAAATTAAGGACAGAGGATGGACAAGTAGTTAATTCAGTATGTTCAGCAGACACATTCAAAATTAAGATAGGGGCAAGCTTACAACACAGCAGTCCTTAACACTGTCTTGGTGATAATCCTAAAAAAACAGGACTGTAATCAGTCTAAATAGGCAGGAGTATAAGAGCCTATTTCTTACATCTAAGACTTTGTGAGAAAATAAGGAGAAAAAAAAAGAAACTAGTAGTAAGGTCTAGGCAGCTGTTAATTTTCTAAACTTTCGTTCAAAATCTGATATGAACCAAGATATTTTAAGATTTGGAATCCCCAAGGTTCATGTGGAAAAGAGGAAAGGCAAACTTATTTTGACACTGTAAATGTCCTGACATCCCCTAGGCCTGCTTATTTCCTGGTGTCTCTCTCTCTTTCTCTCAAGTGTTCCCCATCCTCTCCCTGAGAGAGTCTATGTCTGCTTCATCAACCCTGACTGCCTACAGTATGCAACAGACTCCACCACCTTTCTCCACAAAGAAGATTGCTTGCACAGAGGAGGGCTCCTCAGACTGCTTGGGACACCTTGCACAGATGCATGCCACGGACACTAAAAGACATCCTGAACATATTGGTGGAAATGCAATCGGTCACCTGCAACTCAGACCCCACCTGTTTGGTAAAGGAACTATAAGGACAACTAGAACTTCTTGTGATATTGCCAAAGTTTTATCAGAAGGAAATACAATATTTTACATACTGTAGTCCATGCAACCCTAAACCAAACTATTTTGAGTGGAATGGAGGTTGACAACAGGTATCAAGTCTTTCGTTTCTGAGTGAACCTATTAAAATGCTAGTGAACGCTCTACAACAAGTACTGGAGGCTAATAAGATTTGATGGCAGAACATGGAATATAATCTATGGCTAGATTATGTGGACCAATGATACATGCATATATATATGCACACAAATACATCTGTGTATGTATATGAGAATATACACTCTCACTATATATATATTCTTTTTCCTTGAGCAAGCTATTTTGATATAGTCAAATATAGGATACTGAGTTATAAGAGAGTAACAGTAGAACTTGCCACAATGACCTTTTTTTTTTTTTGTGCATAGCAACACAAAAATTATCAGTATAATATAGCACAATCAAAAAAATATAAATAGAGTTTCTTATTTGAAGGAAGAATAGGAAAAAAAAAAACTTGGTGCTCTTTCTTTTGGAAGGTTCTAAAATACCACAGTGCTTATGCAGCATAAGAAAGTGACAGGGATAAAACATAAATTGTACAGTCACACCTATTAATGAACATAATATTATATTAATGACACTTTTGCATCAAATATAAGAACAAAAATTGCACAGTGTGCCATTTAGTTAATTTAGAGGGAAAAAAAATGTATACCAAAAATATGAGCTCACTGCTGTGAACAATTCAAAGCTGAATGTTTTCACAATATATTTGCAAAATAAGCAGCAACCTAATAAAAAGTTTTGTCTTTGCAGTTTGCCAGCCAAACCTGAGAAAATGACTTAATGTTAAGTGATTGAAGGCTGAGTTTTGCAGAAGAAATGCTTATGTAGAACAGTGAGAATACTGTGCCTGGTGCTGGCTTCATACCGAAAATATCCATGCTTTGCATTTTCTGTGGGTTAATATACCTCTTGAATTGTGTGTATTCAGATAGTATTAGAAGATAAATATAAGCCTTTTTTAATGGTGCATTGCCATTTGGGAGAATATAACAGAGTACGTTTCAACATCTCTAGGAGGCTGTCACTCATTAAATGAAGCCTGTAGCCCACTATTTTTCATGTAAACCACCTTGATTAAATGTATCAAGAAATAAACATTAAAATGCTGTCTGAAATAAATTTGTATCCTGATGATAATACAGTGCAGAATTGGCACTTTTTTTTTTTTCCACAGGATTTTTTTTTCCTTTTATTTTTCTCTAGAATCTGTATCAAAATTAATGTAAACATCGAAAAGATTTATCAGTGCTTTTCAGGCATTCTTCATGGTTCTCTCCTTTCCTTAAAAGGCTGTGCATCCTCCTGTGTTCCCCAGACTTTACTAGGATATTGGAACCCGTGAGAGATGCTGCATTTTTTCGAATGAAATATTTTTAATACCTTCCCTCCCTCCATCCTGTTAGTCCCTGGTAATGACTTCTTCTTGAGGAGTGGTATCAGTGGTTATAATTTTAATGTACAAGATAATAAGTGAAGCGACACAGTGGGAATAAGTTTGGAAGGATTATATATATAGTAACACGTTTGTTGGAAGTCCTGTTTCATATCCTTAAATCTGTGAAAACACACCCAACAGCTTCAGGTCATGGGCATTTCTATAACTATTGGGAGCAAGCTTGGATGGTGTTTTCAGTACCTCTGCCTCAGTATTTCAAGTTCATATAAATCCTAAAAATCATAATTTTTTTTTTTTTAGGCTAAGCAAACTACTAGAATTATGAGGCACAAAAGGTAGCCTTTCTGAATTTTAGCTGCACTTCATTTTTTTTTTTCTCTGAGAGTCACAGCTATGAAAATGTTTCTGTGTAAGATCCTTACTCAGCTATACTACACTTATTCAAGAACTGAGACAATGTATTGTTGCTGCCCTTACGGGAGATTTTCCACATATACACAATCATAGAGACATAAACATATGCAATTGTTCTATTCAGTTCTTACAAATCCACTTACTTTTAAAGGTAAAAATTGTATCAATAAAAAATCAAGAGGAATTTTGTTTTTTACTTCAGTGGAACTCAGATTTCATCCAAATATGACAAAGATATAATTGAAAAGCTGGGTTTTTTTTATGAACACTCTCAAATCGCTTGTGATTTCACTTTTTTTCTTTGTGTGTGATGGCCCTCTATTTTTCAAATATATTGATTTTTTCCTGACACTTTTAATTAGACTTGTCTATGTAAGACAAACTGTGATTCTCAAACGATCCAGTCAAAATTTTCAGAGCAGAATTATGTATGGTTCCCAGAAGGAAACAGCTGAAAACACTAAAGCTAGATGGACAGATACATTAATTATTACATTAACTTCAAATATTTTTTTTTCCGTACCAATTCCACTTTGAGAAATGGAGAATCTATCAAAACAAGTATTTGACAGGTAATGTACAAAATATCATGCCATTTATCTGTTAGAGAAGAAAATGCTCTCCTAGCTGAATCCTACTAAAAGAAACTTCTATGACTTTTTTACTGAAAAACATAGATTTTGCAAGATATTTAGGTCTTGCCTATGCACAAAATGTGCATATCCTCTTCATCCCCATTAAGCATTATTTTAAGTATATTAGTGTATTGTTAGGAACATGTGAACATCAGTAGATGTGAATGTTGTCCATCCTTAGAGTGCATTGTCTTGTGAAAACATTGCTATCAGAGTCCTTCCTTTGAATTTTTCTAATTGATATGGAACTCAGGCCTGAATCAGTGGCAATATTTAATCTTTTCCTATCAAAATTAAATATAGTATTGCAAATTCTTGTGATATATACCCAAGCTCTTACTGACCATTTATTGTAACAGCATATCAAACAAAAGCACCATTAAAATTCAAGATGTTCTAGTCTGAAGAATTAGATGTTGTATTTGCCTTGGTAGTTTTGTAAAAAAGGGTGCTGCCTTTATTGTAAAGATGAGTCTTCAGTGTATAACTTAATAGACGTTAACTGCCTTGTCATTTAATAGCAGTGGTAACTGTCATAGCTTCACTCTTTAATTTGTTTTTCATTGTTCATCTTTATTTTTTGTTTAAGTTCAGATCTCACTGATTTTGAACAGTGAACTCTGATTGACCTTTAACTTTCAGGTTCAATTTCATATTCCATTGAGCAGGTACAACATAGGGCCGGTCATGCAATAATAAGTTAGGGCTACAGGATGAAAAAAAAAAACAACCAACCAACCAAACCCCAACAACCCAACACAGCAAAGTAATAAAGTTTGTATTGTCTTTTTCCTTAAAATTAAAAAAATATAAATTCAATTAACTTATTTTTATAACTGCATAAGTATGTGTATATTCACAGCACTGGAATTTTCTCAGACTTATTTTAGGAAAGCAATTTAGAGTACAGCCAGAAGTGTTGAAAATAGTGTCAATGTTACATCATAGCTGGGTATTGTAAAATATATATTTTTCTCACCAAAAGAAAAAAAAAATGCCGTAGTACTTAATTTACAAAGGAGAAGACTAGTAAAGAAACATTTTTATCCTGTGCCTAATTATAAAAGTATTTTAATGCAGCAGTAGTTACTTTGCATGCAAACATCTCCAAACTGCCTTGTAAATTTTAGCCAAATGTTTGAAGTTTGTCCATAACATTAACTGAGAAATGTGGGTTTAAAATAGGATATATTATATAAGTTCTTCGCACCTCCCGGGAACTGGTAAATCCAAATAAGTAGCCCTATCATGGTGTCGGTCTATATTTAATTTAAAATACTTGGACATAAAACCTACTCAGAGAGAGGTTGCATCTTTCTGTATCCTTGTGTTTCTCCCTAGATGCTCAGTTCCTAGTAATTACTGTGGTGCAAAGCAGATCTGATTAGGAAGGGAAAACAATGTTGTGTTGAGTAAAACGAATTCCGCTCATTTTACTTAAACTTTTGATATATAGGAATATATAGGAATTAATAGTAATTGCTAGATGTCCTTTTTTTTTTTTTTTTTGTAAATTTAAAGAATCCTGGATAGAAATACAAAAATCATTCCTTGTATGCCTATGTCAGCTAAACATTTTCCTGTACACTTAAAATAAGCGTGTGTGGTCTTTATATTATATTGTCTATATATAGGGGGGCTTTCAGAAGCTGATCTTGAATACCTGGCTTGCAGCTCTCAATATGTTGAATTAGGATGGCTAACATATTTAGTTGTGATATGTGAAAATAAATAGTTTTAACATAAAGATCACCTAGTAAATTCTTACATCATTTGATTTGTGTGAGAGAGATGATGGGCTAAACAAAACCAACGGTGTACCAGGAAAACATTCAGACATTTACAATATAAGCTTTTCAGTGTCCCAAGAGATCAAAAGAAAAGTATGTGAGTGGTGCACTTACCTGCTTCTCATCTTGAAACTTACTAAAGTACTTGTCAGTGGAAGACCTGTGTTGAGCCAATCAGGAATCCAGTGTTAAGCAAAAATGTCTGATCTTTGTCCCCTTGGTAACAGTTGTGTTTAGCACAACACAAAATGTGTTGCTCTAATCATTGCTCTAATTGGCACCTTTGTTGACAGTCTCAGAAGAAAGGTCAAGACGTAGTTAGGCATGGGACTGATGTACTGTCTTACTCACAGCTGCAGCTTCCTTGGCTGAATGCTGCAATTTATTGAGC
>WHYT01017880.1:41791-65418 GCA_009806455.1 Tetrax tetrax
GCTGCACTTAACTTACCATCTGAAGTATCTGTTAATATGGGAATGTCCAGCACACCTCAGTCCTCTGTGCTGTGTCTGATGAGAGAGGAATTTTGTCTGCCAAATCTTTAGTGCTGGCAGCAATGTACGAAGCCAGAAGGACAGCAGCTTGGCTTACATGTAGCATGCTGAGTCTGCAAGAACCAGATAGATTGAAAGACTGTCTACTGACTTCTAAATTCAGGAAATTTGATAGTGAATCCTGTGGCATACTGAAAAATGCAGAAGTGTTCTCTACTGTTTATGCATGTCATTTGCAGAATAGGAATACACTTCAGGTGAACACCAGCTTTTTTTTTTTTTATGCAGAAGTCCTGAATAAACTCTGAAAATTTTTGGTTAGTAATGAAGTGTAACTCAGCTCCAAAAACATTTGAAATTGTGTCTTGCTGGTTTTAGCTAGAGATTTTTACTTGCTTCAAACAGTTACTAGAGGAGTACATATGTGACAGTGTTGAGAGAGTGAGAGGAGAGAAAAGAGGGCCTTTTTAATCTTCCAATATGCAGTTCCTGATAACTGATAGCAAAGATAGCACAGATAGATAGGCATTTGATGTTTATTCTCTAAGCTCAATCTGGTTTATTTTAATTTATCTAAGTTTCCCTATCTTCAGAGAAGAATGAAAATGAATGTTTGCTGAGAAATGTTTTATGATATTTCTAGACATCCCCCCACCCATACGCCACAGTCTTTCCTGAAACCGCTCTGGCGTGGGTCATCTCTTCCACAGAGTGCAGTCTTTCCAGAACAGCTGCCCCAGCGGGCCCTCCACGGGCCACAGCCACCTTCAGGCATCCACCTCCCCTGGTGTGGGGTCCTTCATGGGCTCCAGGTGGATCTCTGCTCCTCTGTGGACCTACATGGGCTGCAGGGGGACAACCTGCTCCAGCATGGTTGTCACCACAGGCTGCAGGAGAATCTTGGCCAGGAGCCACATTACTCCTCCCCCTCCTTCTTCACTGACCTTAGCATCTGCAACTGTTCCTCTCACAAGAAAAGTTCTTCACAACAGGCTGGCAGATGCCTCTCAGGATCTCTTCACATCATCCATCTCATCTCCTCTCCACCTCTTGCAGCCAGGCCGGGCTGAGTTGGGCCCAGTCGGCCGCCTGGTGAGAGGCCAGAGAGCAAGGCCTGCAAGGCCCACGAGGCCCACACCTCCCCCTCTGCACCTCTGCCCCTGCTTAGCCTCTTCACATTTTCTCTTCTTTTTCTTTTTTTTTTTTGTTTTCCCCTTCTTAAATATATTATCGCAGAGGCGTTATCAGGGAACATTCTGCTACCAATCGGCTCAGCCTTGGCCAGCAGCGGGTCCGCCCTAGACCCAGCCGAGTCCACTGAACAAAGGGGAGCGACTTCTAGCAGTTTCCTACAGAAGCTACCACCTTAGGCCCCCCCTCACTAAACAAAACCACAACAGCTGGAAAACTATATTTACTCCTTCTAGGAAAACACTGGGTCTCCTGCAGAGGCATAGTTATCAGCCATTTGAAGTTTGGGTCTAAAATGTATTGACATTAAAGACAGTATCCCTATGGTAAACAGCTTAAAATATCTTCGTATTTAACTGATGAGTTTGAGGTAGGCGTTAATTGTTTGTTTGGGGTTTTTTTTTGAGGGAAAGATTTTTGATGTTTTTTTTGTTTAGGTTTTTTTTTTTTTTTGAGATTTTTTTTTTTAAATACCAGGTAAAGGAATTCAATCATGTGGAAATTCCTAGGAGTAACTGCTAAATCAAGAGTTTGAGACAGGACGCTGTCACATGCACGAATAACGTAAACTTGGACAAGTATTTTAAGAATCTGTAGCAGTGCACACTTTCACTGGCTCAGTATTCCTGACAAGGGTGCACCAGAGCAGATAAAGTTATCTAAGTATTTAGGAAAATGGCAATGTGAAGGAGCTTCAGAGGGATATGGGATAGTTTCATAAAGTGCTACTTCCATTATCAGATTGTTGCATTCATTACTAGAAAAAAGTTAGTTGAGGAATGAATTGCATAGTTTCTGAAAGAGCTCACACGTATGAAAATACAATTTGGATAATGAAATCTAAATTTTGTAATCTGTTTGCTAGCTATAGTATTTAACTAATGGAAAATGGTATATGTTAAATCAGTAGCACCAGCAACACCCAACAATTATTTAAGGATCTCAACCAATAAAGGGCACTTTTTAGACTTATACTATGCAATCAAAGTGGTTAATTAAACTGAATTAACTACACCAAGGGAAGTGAGATTAAATTGGTAAACTTGACTGTTACATAGCTATGTTAATATATTCATTATTACAGCTGGAAAACTCCCTTTTCGTAGTACATTGCACTAGTGTGAAGCTGTCCTGATCTGCACGGTGATGTACAAACTGTCTTTAGCTCCTCTGGCTGGTACCCAGCATCCACCCATGTCTGTGGAGGTATTTCTATCTGTGGTTTATACAGTACAAAACAGCTGAAACAGGTCTGCTGTACTTTGTGGTGGTACAGAGGTTTTCATACTGTGGATACCAACAATTTATTTGGAACAGCACAATTCACATATATATGGAAAATCTTAGATGCTTAGTCCAATTGCTTTGTGATTATCTTGATTTAAAAATATTTAATTAGCCAGTACAAAACTGGTGCTACAAATGGGCTTAAGGACATCTGAGAACAACAGATGAAGAAGTCAAAACCCCAGAAGAATTAAATTAGGTTAACAAAAAAAAAAAAAAAAAAAACAAACAAACAAACAAACAAACAAAAAACCAAAAAAACCCCCCAACTTGTTAGAGCTGCTATACAATAAAATTCCAGATGGTGAAGCCTCAGGAACTTTTACCCCGATTACAAGCAGTATGGATAACTGACTGTGATAGTTAGTTACCAAGACACCAGCCACCACATCTGGTGACTTTCTTTCTTCTTTACTATCAAATGAGTTTGTTGTAGACGTAGGTGGAGAATGAATGGGGCTACTCCCAGTGCCAGTGTTTTGGAGGATTGCATGTTTCCCCCAGGGAACTGATCACTGAAGGATTTTTTTTTTTTTATAAATGGATTTGCATCTGACACTTTGGGATGGTGGGTTGAGATGGGAGTCAGAGTATTTATGTTGACATTTATCATCAAAAGTCCAAATCCTGTGTTAGCCAGTTCAGTACTATGTGCAGTGCGTGAGTTGATCTGGAGCAACCAGCCATGTCTGACAACCGCAGTAACAACCATGATAACTTGGAAGGTGTTTTCAGCATGTGGCATTTAGGTATTTTGACATCATACATGCAACAGTCTTGAAGTAATTTATATATGTAATGAACTTTGGGAATAGTGACTGTATAGCCACTCAGTAAGGAAATATTTAGGGGAATGACAGCTACTGGTGAGTAACTGGGTCCAAAAGTGCTTCTGAAGAAACCTTGGCATATTGCAGGGTACAGGTAGAGGACTATTCTAAGAATAGGTCTGTAGACTCATGTCGTAGTTCAGCCCCGATCGGGACCAGGCTACGCAGTCTCTCTCCCGCTCCCCCCACCCTCCGAAAGAATAGGGGGAAAAATATAAGAAAAACAGCTCAAGGTTTGAGATAAAGACGGGGAGGAATCCTTAAAGTTACTGTCACGGGCAAAACAGACTCGACTTGGGGAAAAACTATTCATTTATTACTAAAACTAGCAGGAGAATGAGACAGGGAACAAGATAACCTCCCCCCACCCCTCCCTCTTCCGGGCTTAACATTTATCTCTACCACCTTCTCCTCCCGAGCGGCACGGGGCGGGGGAAGAGGGAATGGGGGTCGCAGTCAGTTCATCACGCGTTGTTTCATGCCGCTGCTTCATCGTCGGGGGAAGAACTCCTCACATTCCTCCCCTGCTCCTTCGTGGGGTCCCTCCCACGGGCCACAGTCCTTCGTGAAACTGCTCCGGCGTGGGTCATCTCTTCCATGGAGTGCAGTCCCTCTAGAACAGCTGCCCCAGTGGGCCCTCCACAGGCCACAGCCTCCTTCAGGCCTCCACCTCCTCCAACGTGGGCTCCTCCACGGGCTGCAGGTGAATCTCTGCTCCTCCGTGGACCTCCATGGGCTGCAGGGGGACAACCTGCTCCACCATGGTCATCACCACAGGCTGCAGGGGAATCTTGGCCAGGAGCCACATTACTGCTCCCCCTCCTTCTTCACTGACCTTGGCGCCTGCAGCCGTTCCTCACAGCAGGCTGGCAGACGCCTCTCAGGATCCTTTTTACATCTTATTCACTGCTCATCTCCTCTCCACTTCTTGCAGCCAGGCCAGGCCCAAGTTGGGCTCACTCGGCTGCCCGGCGGGAGGCCAGAGGGTGAGGCCTGCAAGGCCCACAAGGCTCGTGTCTCCCCCTCTCTGCCCCCGCTCAGCTGCTTCACATCTTCTCTCTCTTTTTTTTCTGTTTTTCCCCTTCTTAAATACGTTATCGCAGAGGCGTTATCACAGGACATTCTGCTACCAATTGGCTTGGCCTTGGCCAGCAGTGGGTCCGCCCTAGGCCCGTCTGAGTCCACTGAACAAAGGGGAGCGACTTCTAGCAGTTTCCTACAGAAGCTACCACCTTAGGCCCCCCCTTGCTAAACAAAACCAGAACAACTCAGCATGCATGTAGAGGACTTTCTTTCTTTCCATAAACGCTGGATTTAGGGAAATTTTCTCAGAGTTACTCTCTCACTGGAACTGACCTTTTTAAGGTTGAAACAGAACAGAAAATACCAAACTCCTTCTACTTCCCTGTGCGCTCCAGTCAGTTCATAAAGGCAGGCTACTCTTTGACATGTATTTCAAGTAGCAGGGTTATTTACCTTCGGTATTTACATGATTTCTAAAGTACTAAATTAAGACTGGATTTAATGTATTTTTTATTACAAAAAGAAATAGTATCTTCATCTAGATATAGACTGGTAATTAATGGGAATGAAAATGCAGGATTATTATATATAATTTGCAGTTAGACAATTCAGGGAGTTGGGTAGGGGATGATAACACGTTCTCCAGTTTTTGTGCACAGTATATTAAGCCCAGATGGCTTTGCGTCTTAAAACCTGGCATCTGTGAATAGCAATTTTCAGTTGCTACAATTAGGACTGAGTTTGCTATGAGGTCAGCAGCTGATTCACTCATTTGCTTGACCTTATTTCAGTGTCTTATTTCAATGTTGAATCCTGCCCTTTTTCGTCACTTGCACCATCAGCTGAGTTCACATCTCTTTGTCATGCTCAGAGGCTTTTCTACCACTTAGTGTTTTTGTTTAGTCAACAGTACTCCCTTTTATATATGCATGTCTATAAATACATGTATCTATTTACAAACATCAAATTACTGATCTTGTGACATAATACTTTGTATATTAACTGACATTTTGTCTCTAGAAGGTAAAGATAGTGCTGCCCATGGAAGAGCCAAGCTGAGGTAGTGCAGATGTCTCTTACGGGGTGTGTATATCTATGTTAAATCACTTGATACTTACAAGGGATCCAGAACCTTTCTTGCAATCTCTGTGCAGTCTCAACTCAATAAGAGAACTGTGACAAACTTGAAAATTATCTTTTACAGCGAATTTGTCAAATTGACTTTTTATTTTAATTTCAAACTGAATAGGTAAGACAGAACTTTTAATTTTTTTTTTTCCTGCAATTTATCTTATCAAAATGTTTGTGGAGAGCTGAATGAAGTCTTTAAAAGGTTGAGAGCATCAGGGCAATAAGGCATGACATTATTTCATACTTTACCAGTCAGCCTAGATTTCATAGTTTGTTTTTTTTTCTGGACATGAGAACATTTTTGACCATAGCTACATGTGAATAAGCATTGTTTTTCCAATTTACTTTTATTATAGTTGGTGATGCTCAGTAGCCTGACATTGTGCATATAGAATCGTAGAATCGTAGAATGGCTAGGGTTGGAAGGGACCTTCAATGGTCATCTAGTCCAACTCCCCTGCAAGGGCCAGGGACATCTTTGACTAGATCAGGTTGCTTAGAGCCTTATCCAATCTAGCCTTGAAATACAGATACAACCTGGCCTTGTATACAGATTTTATTTTGGATATTCAAAGTCTTGATTGTCTGGGCAGTTTTTTTTGCTCTGTAAAATCTGTCTTCCTGAAGTCAATAGGACTACTTGTGTGAAGGTAATGGCTGCGTTCTTTTTTTCTATTTTTATTACATATATCTATTATAGTATTAATGAATATAATTTAGGTTATTGAACCTGGTAATTCTTTGGGTGAGTTCACAACAAGGGCAGATTGGGCTGAGTGAAAAGTTGTAAAACTTTAAAATAGTCAATAAACCAATTAATGTATCAACAGTATATACTATTAGGCAGCAGTGCATTAATACTGATCGTACAGCAGTCTTTAAGGTTTAATCTTGAAGTGGAATAAGATATTACTGTTCTTTTTTATTTCTACTGCTAATTTAAAAAGAAGTAAATTGATGTGAGAGTAGTGGAAGGGAAGAGCAATTTTCTTCAAATTATTGTTTTCAAATAAATCACTTTTGAATAGGTCCTAGCTTAAAAAACAACAACAAATATAAACAACTAAAATAGTGTAATTTAAGAGATTGCTCCAGATTCCTAAAATGCAATTTGTTTAGGAAATTAAATGCCTATTATAATATTCTGAGTGCTATCAATGGAATTAAGTGAGGTTTTTATTTTCAATAAATGACAAGCTGTGTAGCAGACTATGCCACACCCTGCAGTTTCTCTCCCCGTCGGTTTTAAGATTAAGAGCCTCAAGTATCATTAACAATCAAGGCAGGCTTTCCTACAGGAACAGTATCATTACAAATAAGTAGCTTAACACTCTGTGCACGTTAATGCACAGAACAAATCCTAGCACCTATTTGCTAGCTCTAAAACCCATTAGTACACTGGCCCCAAAAGGGGCAAATCATTGAAAATGCACTAATTATCAGTCAGGCTCTTTGGAAAGAGCCTGGGTCAATGCCAGCCATTATTAAGATTTTCAGTAAGTTTAGACTGAGTTTTTTCTTTGGTTCTCTGAAGGAAACTTGTAGGTAGATGATTTGTTTTATACGTGCCTAAATTGAAACCTTACAGATTTATGGGAGTTTTTCCACTAAGAGAAAAATCCATATTTATTGCGTTCCGGTGTACTTCTGGAATAAGATGTGCTAGTAGAGTGTGCCATCTCTGAAACCTATATTCAGCCTACACTTGGGTCTTGAACCTGGCCCGTGTTATATCACCACTGCTACTTGCCTGTCCTTTGTCAGGAAGCTGAAGAGCAGTCAGCATAAAATAATAAACGAGCAACTGTTTACGCCGATGTCATAGCTGGTGCATTGCAGGCTGTCTAGGAGGGGGAGCCTGTCTGTGACAAATGGACAATGTGTGAATTTATGGCTCTGTCAGGTCATTTTCATGGCTAAGGGAATGGGTATAGTGGTTATCGACCAGCGGAGAATTTATATCTAGGATTGACTATTGTTGTTCAGTACAATGGATTGTTTCTCACACAACTCATAAATAATGTGCAGCTTTTCATTCAAACTGATGAGTACACCAAAAAGTTGTATTTTCTGCATTCCCTCTGTGTGTTGTTGAAACAATGGTGACATCTTGCTACTTTCTTCTGTGGCTTTTACATCTATGAGGCCTGAGAGAGAAAAGAAGATCAACAACTATAGAAGCGCCTACTTGTTTGTTTTTTTTTTTTAAGCAGTCAGAAGCCATCTGCTACAGGATGTAATATATCAAGACCATCTCTCATCACCAGCTGAGTCAGTGGTGGGACTGGGTTCTCCACACTTTGGCATCTCAGGATGAAAATGTTCCAGGAAGGTGGTAGAAACTGAAGTTTCTGCTAAATAAGTGGGATGTTCGTTGGCTTCAGTGAAACTTAATTCATTTTTACAGTGCTGAGTAGCCTGGCAGGGTCTTTAAAGCACATATTACTTCAAATACGCAGCGAAAAATAATCCTATAGCTCTTTAGTCATGTATGAACTGATAAAAGCAACCACTCATGGTCAAGTAAGATTGCGCTACCTCAGTTGAAGCATCCGTAATTTACCGTTTCAGTGAGCGGACTGTAGTCCTCCCCCCTTCCATTTTCTTTCAGCTGTGTTCATTGGAGCAGAAGAATGGGAGAAGACAGAGGGTGCTTCAAATAGTCGTGGAAATTCAGTGTAGGTTTCTCCAGCCTACATTCTTCATTTGTGTGCAGCTTCCATGCAGGTAGCAGCGGAAAACATTGACCACAAAACTTGTGACTTTCAGGGATTATGAGGGAAATTAGACGTCAGTGTTGGGCATCTGGAGCTTCTTCTGGTGTGACTGTCCCTCTGTCCTCTTCAGCCCCACAGTGCTGTTTGCTCCCTTTCTTTGCTAACTGGAGTAGACCCCAGACCTGCCTGTTCACTTAGCGCCTGTCTAGCAGCTGCTAGACAAGGGGTGGTGAGCCCCCTCCATGGCAATACTGCAGCTTCAGTAGACACTCCCAGTTAACTTGACGTGAGCTGACTTTGCTCCTGCTAGCAGTGTAGCCATGGGCAGCACGTCGGAGCTGTTTGCTGAAGTGCTTACTCAGCGCCTGCTAGACAAGGTAGTCCTTAACAGACTGATGTAATGGATACACTATTAGGGAAAAAAAAAAATAGTGAGCGGTAGCAACTGTGGTATCGTTTACACCACAGTGGTGATATATGTAATATGTCTTCTGGGGATTTGCACCTCAAAGAGCTGTGCAGAGTTCTGGGGTTTATTTTTGGCTTTGTTTTGTTTTTCCCTTCAGCTTCATTCTCCCTCAGAACAAAGACGTACCCATTCTTAGGATGTAAAGCTGTATCCTATTGTGTTCCTCTCAGGAAGAAAATTCCTTTCTACTAATTTCTAATGCCTTAGCTGTGCTATTGTACCAATGAAAGTACTGCATGTGTTTATGTCAGAAGGCATTTCTCTTCATAATAAGAACAAGTTTGATTTAAAAAGGCCTGAAGTGGATAAACAAATAGGTTGGGTTTTTTTTCCTAATGCATTATTTTAATTTACTATTCTTCAAGTGTGTTTTAACTGCTGTATATTAATTTAGATTTGGGTTTTTTTCCTACATCTTTGTGGTTGCAGTTTGTGGTTGCAGTTGTGGTAGATCACCCACCAATCAACACTAAACTGTTTTGCCTGGATTTTGAACTCTTAATTTTGGGGTTGAAGAATATTTGGATTTGCTTTGGCTTGAATTATTTCTTCCTGCTGTTTGAGGAAAATACAATTAAGGCTGAAGCAAGATCTTTTTTTGCTTAATAAAGGCAGAACAGTGTGTTTGATATGTGTATCTTTATTCTCAGGGTCTCAGAAGTGAATTCATTAAAAGGGAAACTAAACCAGTGATTCAATGATAAAGCAGCATGCTTCCATGTGAAAGATTTAAGTTCAAATTTACAGCTTTTTCTTTGTGTTTCAGAGTAGCTGTTATTAAACAGAAATAGTATAATTTCTTAACTGGTTTCCCCTTGTCATGCACTGAATTCCTGTAGTTGAAAATGGGTGCAGAGCCTCTATTCAAAGGAAGAAACCTATCCAGGAGCTCCTGCACCAAGCATCTGCTCTCCTACAGCAAGAGATCATGCTAACAGAAATGCTGCAAAAGTGCAGGGTGAAACTATTTCTGAATGCAGGCTCAATGTTAGCTGTGTGAGACATTTTTATATTTGGATTTGGGGTTTGTTTTTATTATATTTTCACTTGAAAAGAGAACTTAACTGCAGCTGAACCATAATGCTTCAAGAAGCTTTGCTTGCTATAGCCTGCTAGACATAGTTCCCTTGGGAACAGCAAAGTCCCCTCAGATGCCTCTGAACAGCCAAGATTTCTTTTCCTTGACCTATGGATTTGATCCCATTCGACAGGGATCCTGGAGCGCAACTGATACTCTTGCCCTTAATCCATTTGGAAGCAAATCCTGCTGCTATACAGCTGGTGGGTTTAGGCAATATATACACATAGAAAGGTTCAAATAAAAGTAATCACTGAACTTGTTTGTTTATTTTAGCATGATCTTTTGTTATCCATGATGAAACTGACATCAAATGCACAGTAGTGCTGAAAGCAAAAGGCCTGTCGTGGACAACCAAGGGGATGTGTGGCCAGTGACAAGGATCAGTAAAGGAGCTGCATCTTCCTAATGTGATATGGAGTTAAATATGCGTCAGGCTCCCATGTGTTTGAGTGACAAAGAGACCTTGCCATCTTCATAAGCCTCATCCTTTATGAACTGGTATACTTTTGCACAGTATACTACTTCCTTGATGTACCACCAATGCCAGTGTAAGTTTGATGTCCAATCTGGATTCTATCGGAGTTTCTAAAATACAACCCAAAAGCTCTGTCAGAGCTTGAATCCAGTATTTAAAATAATCAAGAAGGATTTCTTGATTTGTTAGCATGTCCATGCATAGTTCCATGGTCAAAATTTTGTTGATAGCATACAAATTTCTGAAGAGAAAAAAGATCACATGTTCATGATATATAACGAAAAATTAGTCTTCTTTCTCTTTATATTTACTGGTGAGTTGTTTGTTTGTTTGTTTCCCAATAGAACAGGTTGTGTATTTAGAGGAGGTTGTAAATATATGCATTTTTTAATAGTGTAATTGATCTGACATTGTGCAGCTCATGAAAATGATATGCTGATAAAGCACTGGGCTGAGATCTGGTGTGCAGTCTCTAACTTCTTTAAAGATTTTGAATAACCTTTCGTAACTCTCTTATCTCTGTAATTAATTTCACATCTGCAAAGTAAAAGAGATTCTTACTTTTTCTCTTCCTTGTATATTTCACGATTAAGATTTATGAGAGAAAGATTTTTTTTTTTTAGAGCATGTTTCTATTGAACAAATTGAACTAGCTGTATCTTATCTGAGTTTTTCAGATAATCCTCTAATTTAGTGAAATGAGAACATTAAAAATAAGAATTAGTCCTTTTTTACTGTTGTTAAACAGAAAGGAGAAATATAGTCTTTTAAAGTATAATACCAATAGGAATTATTATTATGGTTGGGTTTTTTTTTTTTTTCAAGAGAGCTTTATTCTTGCATCAGAATGAGGACAAATGTTACTTTTTTTTTTCCTCCCTCCTTTTCCAAAGTCAAGAAACACTTTTCCAGTTGTATCCCATTTATCAGTTTGGTTTTTATACATAAAAGAATAGTGCTCCCTAAGATTAATGTGTATTTGCATTATATAGAACAACATATACATTTTTAATGCCTTGCATTCAAATTCTAGCTTAGACTATTTTTATAGCTCTCCTTACTATGAAACTCATGTGCTGTTTCATCCAGTGAGTGATTCAGTCTCTAAAGTCTGGTGAAGAAAATAAACATCTAACACCACAATCAACAACAATGTGCCTTTCAGAACAGCAGTATTATCCTCAAATCTCAAGTTTGTCTTCACAGGACTTGATATAAAATACTGCATTGTTTTTCAGTCTCACTGCATATGTTAGTAAAATGAGTATTCAAGCAGCTTAGTAATGAGCAAGAGAAAAACAAAGTTCTAGTATGTTGTCCCAAGACCTAGCAAGTAAATCCCTAAATAATCAAATATTGGGATAGGATCTGGGAATAACAGATGATCTCTAAAATGAAGGTTCTGCCTCAGCTATGTAACATGGACACTTCTAGGGTTTGACAGCATCTGGGAAGACATTTTTAAAATTGAAGTTTTGTACCAAGAGACCAAACTTTTACCATAAAAATGAATTTTCCTTACCTATTAAGGTACAAAAAAACACTTCAGCTTCCAGCATAGCCTACAAATACACATTCTATTTTCAACATGCATTGTGTTTTGCCTTTGAATATGCTGTGTTTCTGAACACAAGTGCTTTCAGTGACTTTAACTATTGGAAGTACCCAAAAGCAGGATTTAGATTATGATACAATTTCTGGATGTTAGCCTGAGAGCCAAATAAAAATGCCAGAGCTAAACTTTCTACGATCTTTCATCATGTTTGGCAATAGTGTATGTATATGCTTCAATTTCTAAATCATGCTGCATGCAAAATTGAAGTTTGATAATCTTGTATGACAAGCACCTATTCTGTATGCTTAGTGATCAACATTAGTACTGCTGTGTCTGCAATAATGATTATTATTGCTACTAGTATTTTAAAATAAACATTATAGAATAGAATAGTTCCATTGGAAGGGACCCACAATGATCATCTAGTCCATCTGCTTGTTGGACTTAGCTCCCTGATGTAACTCAGACTGATGCTGAGAGAATTGTACAAATACATAAATAGGTGAAATCTTTATTTAAAAGGTTAATATTCATAAAATTATAGAGATCATATATATATATATATGTAGATAGTATTTGCAAGCAATTAACTTCAAACTAATTCAAAATTCAGAGCATCTCCAGTAGCTACCTGTTGGCAAGGCCAAATTGCACAAACAACTTCAGGCTAATTGGAAAAGCGGAACAAATCCAGGAGCAAACTGTTTACCTTGCAGAGATCACTTAGTTACTCAGCTGAAGGCAGTAAAATACTTTTTGGTGCACGCTGATATAAAGATTTCCTAAAGTTAGACAAGAGTTTGAAAACTAGAGCTAGATTTTTTTCATTTTTAATTTTTGATAAGTTTGAATTTCATAAATGTCAGCTTCTCAAAATTCCTTTGTTTACTGTAGAAGATCAATCCTTGGTTTGCATCAGAGCAACTATTTCGATTTACATGTGTGTTGCAGCCTTCCAAATAATTGCTGCAGTAAAAGCTACCTTTTTTCCTGCCTCACATCTCTCTCTCTCTCTCTTTTTTTTAAAAAATTTATTTTTTAGTCTTTATTACCATGCACATGTTGAGAGTTGCTTTCACCTATAGGAACTTCTGTGATTCTTAGTGGTACAGTACACAGCTAGCTAGCTTAATTTAAAAGACCGGAGGAAGTGTTTTGGAAGGTTTTCTACTGAAATTGATTAAAGGGAATTAATGCAATTTCTTCTGCTGGCAGTTCTGTGGGATGCTGACATCTTAAACCATTGACGCTGTTATTAAAGTCATTGTGACTATACCTTTACAATCCAAAAAAGCTTAAAATATAAGAAAACAAATAATAACGTGAGTCTTTTTAAGGTGGTGTTGCTATTTATAAAGATTATTTTCATTTCCTTTGTACAAATTTTATATTACTTTTTTGAATAAGTTTTTGATGGTTTCTGATTTTAGATTCTCCTTCAGTGATATACATTTTTAACATTAAAAAAAATCACTAAAATTTCAAATTTGGAAAATCCACATTTCATATGATGATATTTGAATTGTTGTTACTAAAATATAGATTGATATTTTTTTTCCCTTTTTCTTCTGGAAAAGACAAAAATGAAAGCCTACCTTTGGAATCAGCTAAGTCTTAGTGAGATCTTAATTTTTATGGTGAGTAAAAATAAAAGGAATATTGTAGTAATTTTTTTCTTGTTCTGTTTGGGCAAACATTTTGGAATGGAAGAAGAGATTTAAGGAGCTACTTAGAAAACAAGTATCCATGTAGTCAAGAGATTTTACAGCAAATTGTTTGCTTGTAGAGACTTTAACAACCATACACTGAGACAGTATGAAGAGTCAGTGTCTAGCCTGACTAGCATCTCACTGGAATAAATAATCTGAGCCTTTTTTTTCAACCATTTTTCCTAGTGATGTTTATGGATTTTTTTTTTTTCCTAGGTAGAGAAATAGCATGTCTTTATTGCTTTAAGGGAAGCTGAAGGCAATTATGCTGAGTCAGATTTGCAAACGATATGAGTCCAATATCACCTACAGCCAAAGTCTGAGTCCTTTTAACTTTCAAGTTCTCTCTCTTATAGTAACTTCTATGTATTTGAGTACTGAGTCTTTCATCTCTGGCAGTGCTTGAGATAGCATAACATTGTGTCAAAAGCAAGTAGGGAAATTTTGGAATGTGCCTCCAAGTCCTGGTCTGCCAAGTGTATAAGTTACTATCTGTCCACAGTACGTACAACTGGAGAACAGAGTTGTGGACATGGAGGAGAGATGTGCTACTACATATTGAGAAGCTATACAAGCATACAAGTTATAGTCCCTGGTCCCTAGCCAAGACGAGAAGTGATATTGCTTTATAATGTGCAGTTGCACTTTTTGTTTTGTGATATGTTTCAATCTGTTTTGAGACTTAATTAGACAAATATTTCAGTGGTACATTTTTTTTTTTAGCATCAGTGATCTCCCACACGTGTCAAACCTTAAGATGGCTATTATGGTGGTTTGATGGACAGGAATATGATAAGAAAACTTAGGTTAGCTTGGAATTTGCAATTAAATAGCACAACAGCTAACTTTAAGGCCAATGACATTAACCCAACGCTCTATTAGGAGGAGTGACTTCAAAGAATATGTGACATCTTATTTCAAATCATTTCCTCAGTGTCCAAGAAGATAACCTTCTTTGTATTGGATATGTTGAGTAAAATTTGAGTCCCCAGATAGTTTGTCATTATTCATTCTCGTGGAAACTATTGAAACTGCTATTTCTCTTCAAATTTGGCACAATCTCTTGCACAATTTAACAGTGCTCCCTTTTCATCACTATATTTTTGTTTACTGATATATTTTATTCGTATTCTTCAGTTACTCCATAAATGATGGATTTCAGAAAGTTTTTGAAAAATTACAACTTAAAATTGTTCTTGGAGGGTTAATTAGTGCTTCTGTCCCTCTGTCCTCTCTACTGTGCAGTCTTGAGATTTACTTTTGAATTGCAGAACTTGAAAGTGTTGCTGTGGGGCTCATATCGTGCTGCCTGTTCCTCCTCTCTCTGTGGGAAGTCCTGGCTAGGCCTCGGGCTTGTTTCACACATGCACAAAATTATCATTCAAAGAAGGACACAATGAGTTGCTATTGCTCCACATTAACTTACATTTTAGCATCCTTCAGTTGGTGGTCCTTTAATTCACACTAAGTCAGTGGGCATTTTTGGTAGAATCAGGGAAATTAGGATATGTAAAAGCCAATTGGATTTTGTATGTTCTGGTTTTATTTAGTGAGGGGGCTGCTACAGTGGCAGCTTCTGTAAGAAGCTGTTGGAAGTTGTTCCCCTTTATCCAGTGGACTTGGCCAGGTCTAGGGTGGATCCACCACTGGCTAGGGCCAAGCAAATTGGTGACAACATGTTCAGTGATAATGCCTCTGTGATAACGCCTCTGCGATAATGTATTTAAGAAGGGGAAAATCAGGGAAAAAAAAAATAAACAACCAAGAAGATGTGAAGAAGCTGGAGTGGGGGCAGAGAGGGAAGCGCGAGCCTCGTGGGCCTTGCAGGCCTCACCCTCTGGCCTCTCACCACGTGGCTGACTGGGCCCAACTTGGCCCGGCCCAGCTGCAAGAAGCAGAGAGATGAGATGCAAAGAGAACCTGAGAGGCATCTGCCTGAGCCGACTGTGAAGAATTTTTTTTGCGGGAGGAATGGCTGCAGACGCCAAGGTCAGTGAAGAAGGAGGGGGAAGAGTAATGCAGCTCCGGGCTGAGATTCCCCTGCAGCCTGTGGTGAAGACCATGCTGAAGCAGGCTGTGCCCCCTGCAGCCCATGGAGGCCCATGGAGGAGCAGAGATCCACCTGCAGTCCAGGGACAACCCTACACTGGGGCAGGCGGATGCCTGAAGGAGGCTGCGGCCTGTGGAAGGCCTGAACCGGGGCAGCCATTACAGAGGGACTGCACCCTGTAGAAAAATGAGCCACATCAGTGCAGTTCATGAAGGACTGCAGCCTGTGGGAGGGACCTCACTCTGGAGCAGGGGAGGAATGTGAGGAGTTCTTCCCCTGACGAGGAAGGAGGGGTGTAAAGCAACAATTGATGAACTGACTGTAATCCCCATTTTCTCTTCTCCCCTGTCCCACTTGTGGAGTGGGGAAGGAGGTAGAGATAACATTAAGCCTGGGAAGTCGTGGTGAAGTTGTCCTGTTCTCTTTCTCATTATCCTGCATTGCTTTTAAAATTAAACAAATGTTTTTCCCCAAGTCGAGTCTGTTTTGCCCATAATGGTAACTTTAAGGATCTCTGCCTGTCCTTATCTCAAATGTCGAGCCTTTTCTCTTATATTTTCTCTCCCTATTCTCTCAGAGGGTGGGGGGAGTGAGAGAGAGAGAGAAAGACTCGGTAATCTGGTCCCGATCGGCACTAAACTGTGACAGTGTAGCATCAGCCTCTGCTATAACAGGAATTTTCTAGACTGATTTGAAATACTGAGAACTCAAAATCCTGCAGCTTTTGCCTTTCACCTTACTAGAATGTGGGAGTTTTGTGGGAAATCTGGTTTTTTTTTTTTTAATCTTTGTTTCTTTGCTTTTGCCGATTTTTATGTTTTGCCTTCAAACATCTTTTGTTAGGTCTTTAAATTTTCTTGGGGTTTTAAGCCCTCATCTTTTAAGACCTTTAGTTGATATTGCAAAGCAATGTATTAACAAGAGCTGACATTATTAGGTATTGGAATCCTTGGAACAGTGGTGAGATATAATTATCGCAACTTTGGAGGAACTTGCAGTTATTATTACGAAGTGAAGTAACATGCATGGGTATGTTAGTACATAAGAAAGTTTTCTTTAAAAAACATTTCTCCTTTCACAATATGTTCAGTAGTATGTAAAGATATCAGCTGTTAGTGGGTATTTTAATGTTGTCATATATTTTGAATTTTCTAGTGCTGATGAAATGAGCTAATTGATGAGGCAATTTGCGGTGCAGGATAAATATATAGCATTCATCAGATAAAAATGGTTGCTGAGGAATTATACCATATTTAGTAGCATTAACTTTTTTGCCCTTTATATAATGGCATAAAAATGCTTCTGGAATGAAAATGAGTCTTTTCTTGAAATATATCCTCCATTAATATTGCTTGTAATTTCTATTATGTATCATCAATTATATCTTGGCACTTTGCCTATCATAGTGGCTATGCTGTTACAGTTTCAAAACCATTTCATCTAGAAGACCTGGTGGCCTGGAACAGTGCATTACGTTTACAGCAGAGAGAGAGAATTTAGGGAGAAATGCAATTTTCCAGAAACTCTTGCTAATGGAGGTTGGATGCCTACCAGAAATGATGCTAAGGAGATCAGAGGTATGAGAGAGGGAGAGAGAGAGAGACCTTCTGCTCAGTTGCCATTCAAGCTGTAACTTGCTATGACAGTTGTCAACATTGCCCTTTCTGATTTTTCCCAGTTGTATTCCATTTATTATAAGCACTTCAAAGAAACGCCTGCTGGGGAATCCAGAGGAGAGTCACTGCAGGAGTCTGGCTAACAGATTTAGTCAAAAGTATCCTTGCCCCCTGCTATGAGCAATAATTTAATGAGCACGTCAAGACAACAATATCAAAATAGGCATGGCCCTTCATTTCAGTAGAGGGAACAGGTGAGAAGAGCGGGCTTCCAAAATGCATCCTGTGTTTTTTGCGGTTGGGATCTGGGCCCCTATCTTTTTGCCTTGTTACAGCGAGCAGAGAGCAGAAATAAGTCAAAAGCTTGACCTGTTAGACAGGAGGCATAATGTTTGAAAGCAGACAAACACTCTAAGGTTTTCTTGCCGGCTCCCCAAAGATCTTTTTTTTTTCTCTTTCTCTTTGAAAATGAAAGAGATATGAGAAGGCCTATATCTAAACAGTTTTGTGTAATTTTGAAGGGAAGGTGCACATTACTAAAGCAATAGGCAGAAGGAAATGTACAAATCTCAAAATTGCTTTGTGAAATGTCAGATAAAAATGAATGGAGTAAACCCATACAAGGCCTGCAGAGTGTGGGAGAGACCCTTATGTAAAGTTAGTAGTTCTATTTGTGTGATATCTGAGTGGCTTACTCTGGTTTAGAAAGAGGATCCTTGTGCCATGTACCAGTACAAGCTCTTGCAACTCCATTTTGCTCAAGTGGAAACAAATGCATAGCCGAAGAATCATAAAACATTCTTTAGAGAAAATAAAACACCATTTCTTCTCTGAGAGCAGAGAGTGACTGTCTGTGGTACTTCTTTGGGGGAGCAACACTGGCCCTTCATTTGAAAAAACACTTCTGAAAAGTACATTTTAACCTCAGTTGAAGCAGTGGGGCTTTGCAATGCAGTAATTTTCCAAATATTGTGCAATAGTTGTTCAACGGTACCTCCTCCAAACTCAGGTAAAAACAAATAAATGACTACTAAAAGAAATGCACAAAATGCACACGTGCACAGCAGAATCGTGCACTGGAGTACCAAGAAAATAGCATTGCCTGGGGAAGGGCTATGTAGTTTTGCAAGGAGAAGGTATCTGCATGCAGAAATAGTTATTCATATACACATCGAGTTAACTGTCTAAAATATAGACAGATTAATACCTGGCACACATTTGCTAGGCACAGACTTGTGCATTTAACTTTTGAGCCAAAAAAAAATATCCTTGTATTAATGCCCTATATAGTCATTACAGATCAGCGCTGTCTTTCAGATTATTCACAAGAGTTTACAAAATCTGTTGTTCTATGATCCTAATTTATTTTCTTTTCAAAGAGAAACTGTAGGAGGCCATCACCAGTACACTAATACGGGGCAAGCTGTTACTAATATCAAATCAGAACTCATTAAAACACAATGTTGGAGGTATCAGTCTCTTATTAAAGTTAGGTTACGCCACTGCATTTCTGTCAATGAAGAAGGTGAATAGTTCACTCACGGTTACTAGTGGAGCTGCTTATAATTAGCCTGCAGGATGCTGAATGTCAGTTTGTTACATCTTTAGACAATTTATGCCCCAGGGGCATGGAAATTCAGTTTAACATATCATATAATGGACCTTCGTATTATGTCCTGCTTTGTTTCCTATTTTTCTTCTTTTTCTTCCAGTGAAGAAGGAAATCTCATCTTCAGTTACTTACCAAAACGCCTCTTTTTTTTTTTTTTTTTTTTTTTTTTTTTTTATGCTAAACAACGTTATCAAAATGAACTTGATCAATCTCAGTTTCTCACTTTCTCTGGGTTCTGCTGTGACTTTTCAGCTTCACAGAGAACAGACAGCTGGCTTAGTAGCTTGTAGGAGTGTGGATATCACTGAGGTCTAGATAACATTAATGTGACTGGGAGTTAATTTGCTTGTCTACGTGCTCTGCATTGTGGGGTGCATCTTTAGGTTTAACAGTTGTGCTGGAAAAGCAGTCTGCCTTTAGAGCTGGGTAGTATGAATAAGAGGAGATAAGAGGATTCACAGCCCGAGTAATTTCTAACTGATGCTGTTAAACTTTGATTTAGGATATTTCTGCACAGCTTGGCCCGTGCTCACAAAATGAAACTGGTGGACTGTGCTGAGATCATAGGCAGTGATTAAACATTTATAGTTACCCGTAGTATACTATGGTATTGCTGCTGCCCAGAGGCAAAGCATTGTAATGCAGATTCAGTGTAATGCTGCAAGAACTCTAAAACAAAAGAGCAAAAGAGGACATGCATTTCTCTTCTTTTCTATTTTGGTAGGGGAGCAGGGGGAAAAGTAAGTGTAGGCTGCTGATAATGCTTCAAAAACTGCAGCTTCCATCCTTTGTCTGGCTTTGCATCTGTCCTCTGTTTGGAGTTTACTCTCGTGTATGCTTTTGTGAGCTGGTTTATGCAATTAAATGGTGTAACCCTAAAGCAAGCATGTAGCTGTGCCGGTGGTGATGGCTCAGCTGCAAGATAGATAGGTTAATTAGAATGTCTGCTCATAGAGGGCCACCATTTGTTAAAGTAATGAGTGCAGACATTTGGATTTTAAAGGCATTCCTGTCATATCTGTGATCCCTTTAGGTGTAGTTATGACAATCATCTTTAAAACAGGGGAGGTCTGGTTTGATTTTAGGTGATTATAAGAAATGATTTCTTGAGTGCCAGCAGCAGCTGATAGTATTCAAGAGTTCTGTGTTTTGTTTTGTTTGTATTTATTTGCATACCAGAGCCTACTGTTTGCATAATAAAACCACTTTTAGTTTAAGTCCCTGTATGGATGATTGCAAAGGCATCGACATGTGGTAGGTTTTTTATGTTATGTTGAGATACAGTTCAGCTTTCTGTCTTGCAAAGTGTTGACTTGTAAATGTTCACTGTATCTGAAGAAAACAGTAGGGTCATAGCAACATGCTTTTGATGCTAAGTGTCATAATTGTTATGCTGTGAATTTCCTGATGCTGGCAGGTTGGTGGAAGAGGGGGAGAGAAAGAGACTCAAAGGACACAGATAATCACATCTTCATTATGCACATGTAGCAGTTCAGATAAACAAGGGCTAGTTTACTGCAACAAATGGCATGGAGGAAAGAAGAAAATGGTTGTCTGCTGGAAGTCTCTTAGAGGAGGAAATTCTAAAATGAGTCCAGTGGCACATACAGAAAATACTTAAACCTGTTTTAGTCTGCATGTACTGCCACAACATTGGAACTACACTTTTAAAATCACTTCTAAGCATGTATACAGTGTTCTTAGAGGGAACTTTTATGATGAAATTATATAACTTGTGATATGATTAGCTAGTGGCACACTTGGCCCTAATAATTAATGTGATTTTAAAAAGAAGTACCTGCCGGGAAGGCACCTACTGGAGGGGTAATTAGCATTGGTAAGTTCTTAATTCACATGCAGCTGAATCTGAGCATATCTGAAAGCGGAGCCTGACCTTTCCTCTGAAAAGGACTGGGGATTTCAGCTGGTTTCTTTGAGGAAAACATGGTCTGATTGGCCTCTGTATCCAATAATGGCACCATCTAATAAAAGAAGTGCTGCTGCTATCCTTACTGGGATTTGTGTTTTCTATTGAATTTATCTGCCCTAGGAACTCCTTGAGTGGCAACCATGTTTAGATAGCACTTGACTCATGTCAACATTTGAAAAAGGGAAGAAGTACATAGTTGTTGGCCAAAAAAAAAGCAATTAAAGGCAACATCTTGTTCTAATTCAGCATTTTGAAAAGAGAGATGACCTTTGAAAGTTGTATTGTCTTTTTATTAGCTTATGACAGGTTTTGTACAAGCCTGATTTGTCACAGTGCAGCGTCATCTGTTGAGGAGCATTGTGGAACTGCTTGCCATTGCTTATCTTGCTCTTTTTAATCTTTCTTATTTCTTTCTGCTTTTGTGTTTACCCTTTCCTTCAACATAAAGACACTTTAAGCTGTACCCACTGGGAGGAAAAGTGAAGAAGAGGAGCAAAAACCACATCTATATGAACATCAGCATGTCAGAAAAATGGACGTTTGTATCGGAGGAGGATTAATGTCTCTTTTTTGCGGCCTGGTGAAAAGAGAAAGGAGAGATGGAGCAACTGCAGTACATAGAAAATGAAATGAGGGCCTTTACTGATAATGCCATTGCAAAGTGCGGGTGCGCCTTGCAGATTAACACAGGGGCTTGGGAATTAGGTCTCCTAGGGACAAATGTGTTTCTTCAATTGACTTATCCTTGACCTTGAGTAACTTTCTGTGGCTTGATTTGCTTGCCTTTATAATAATAAGGGGGGTTTGTTTGTTTGTTTTATTTTGTGTGGATGTGGAGGGAATTGATTGTTTGCAAAATGCTTTTAAATTCTCACATGGAGCCAAGTGGCTCTTACTGGAGGCAGTTGGCAAGATTTTTATACTTGTGTTCTGATGAGAAATGGCAAGGACAGGTAAAAAGTAACGCCTTTCAAAACTGACTTTCACTGCCTTGCCAAGTGTGTAATCATTTACCATGGTGTAAAGTGAGTGTAAAAATGCTACTGAACTAGAAGAAAACAGCATTTTATGCTCATTTTATCCAGGTACAGATCACTACACAATGATCAAGACAGTAGCAAATCAGGCTTTTGTGGTAGACATAGGATACCCATGCTGGGCAGGCTATGCTGCTAGGCTCGCAAATCCCCCTGAGAAACCCTCTTTCTCCTCAAAGAAGATGTTACTCATGGGAAGTTTCTAAACAATAAGACAACAGCTTTCCTCTTTCTGTACAATCTGCCTTAGTGATGGCTTGATACCCCATCCTGCAGGTGGAGCAGGAAAATATGGCATAACTTTTGAGCTAATGGTGCCTGAATTAACGTTGGTCATGAAACTAATTTATTGCCTCCTCCTAGGTGTATGCTATACCTGGTGGAGATAAGGGCTAGATTAGGGTCTACGTGCTGTCTTGCATTGAGCGGTAAACCTGTGCTTTCCATTGCTGCAGAGCTCAAGATCTTCTTTTCTAGGTGGAATGACTCTGGAAGTGTGGCCTGACAGAAGAGGCGGTGCTTTAATGCATCCCCTTCATTGCATACTGCATTGCATGATGATGTGGGATTACATGAATTGCATTCTTTTATCAGCTAGAATCCTTAAATCAGCTTGGACTCCAGGTAGCATGGCTGCAAATAGGCCCAGAGAGGTGGAAGGCTACAGAGTCAACAGAGTCTGGAAAATAAACTATTTCTCTGAAATACTAGTCTCAAATGTTTGGTTGTTTTGTTTTGGTTTGGTTTTTTATTTGGTTTTTTTTTTTGGTTGGTTGGTTTTGGAGGGGGGTTGATTGTTTTTGGTTGGTTGGTTGTTTATTTCCTGATCATAACATATTGTCTATATGCAGTGATTTTTTTTTTCTATAAACTATAAAGCAATGGCTTCAGATGCATGAAAAAATAGCTATTGATATGAAGTTTTAACTCTTCAGTAACATTATCAATAGCATCTGTGATTTTAAAAATTACGATGGGCTAATTCCCGTGAAGCTCATTCAGTATAAGAGATCGTTAAAGACAAACTGTGTCTCAACATAAAGTTGTAGTGCATTTTTGCAAATTTCAAAAGTCTATCAGGTGTATTTCAACTCAATAGTCAATATTTAGAGCATATGCCTTTTCTATAATTGATTGTGGTTTTTTTTTTTTATTTTTAATGACAAAGAGTAGAATCGTGTTGGGAGAAAGACACGTGATAGACACTGTTGATCAAAGCACTGATATTTACACGTATCTTCTCTGTAAAGGACTCTTTGAATTTACTTTCCGTGCCAATTCATTAACCCCTTTCCTTAGAAGGCAACTTTTAGAGTGGCAGTGTTTAATTTGTGAGTGAACAATATTGTATTTTGTTATGACTGGATCTCAACGTGGTGGGATCTCAGCCTTGGAGGTCAGATTTCTTTGGCCGATAGCTGATTCTGGTTGACTGCTTTCTGCTGTGATTCTGTGAACCATATCAGTATTGATGAGAATAAAACTGCTTTCATGTCTGTGATCTGTGACTGTGCTGTAGAATAACTTTTATTTTAGCAAAATTGTGCTTGGGTGGTTTGCCGAAAAAGTTTTTTTCTGGGTTTTTGTTGGGTTTTTATTTTGAAATCTTGCTTTTGTACATTTTCTGGTGATACAGCCTATCAGTTATTTGCATAAATGGGTAGGCTTAGTTTTTATCAATCTCTCTTAAGTAGCATAGTAAGAAATTCACCTTTTCCTCAGGAGTCGTCAATGCCCAGTTGTCCATACTCTGTGAGGATATTTTGGAAAATTCCAAAAGGTTGCACTTGCAGGTGTTATGTTTTTTGGTTTTTTTTTTTTTTTTTTTTTTTTTTTTTTTTTTTTTTTGGAAAG
>WHYT01017880.1:65438-78603 GCA_009806455.1 Tetrax tetrax
TTTTTTTAGTGTCTTTGGAAAGCTACATGTGCCAAAATGACCTGTTGTGAATGTTGGCATGGAGAGAAAGGAAAACAAATTTATTACAGAGCACAAATCCCCGCAGTGCAATGCTTATAGGGCTACAATGCAATGTTTAAGGAGATGTTTCATGGATCACCTGGCTCTCTGGGGTAGCAGGTTAACCAGTGAAAGTCAGAGTCAGATTTTGATGGGATCAGTGAAGCTTTCTGCCTGTATAAGAGAGTGTGGCTTCATATTTTCACTTACTTCTGCCTCAGTATTACTGCCTGCATTGGAAATGCAGTTTTTTAGTTGCAGATAGTGAGATGGCAAGTTTAAATAGGGATGTGAGGGTTGATTATGAAAATGTGCTCTTGAGGAAATTGAAAATTTGGATACTGAGAAGTTCTCAGATGGAAAATGGTTGTGAGTAGCTACAGGGATGTTTTATAAATCACCTGTGCCATGTTTAATGAATCTCTCTGAGCTCTCCAGCTGGGAAGATCAGACCTAAAAAAAAAAAGAGACTGAATCAAAATAAGAAGCAGAAGAGACAGGGCAAACCTACTCTAGTTGTTCAGATAAAGCTTTGTAACTGATTTATTTTATTTCTTCAGCTTTAAAGGAACAGTTTAGGAATATGCTAGACCAATTAAGATGCATGTGTGTACACGTTCAATCTGTATTCTAATGGTGTATGGTAAGCGGTGCTGTGGTGATATATGAGCAAATTCTTTTTCTTTGATTTCTTTTTTCTTTTTTAAGAAAGTCTAACAGATATGACCCAGATGACTTTTACTTGCTTATTAAAAAAAAAAAAAATGGAAAAGATACCTATTTAAAACAAGCAGCATGTCTATATATATATTTAAAAAAAAAACCGAAAAAACAACCAAACCTTAAAAGAAGAAATTAGGTCAGTTATTTAAAGGTGAAATAATCTATAATTAGATTCAGGACTTGCTATTAAAATAGCAAAGCTAAACAAAACACTATCCTTACTCAAGCATCGGCAATCTCTTGTATTTTGTGCAATTGTAATTTTATCTTGGTTTCCTATCGAAATACGTAGTTCTTTTCTAAGCAGTGTGTTACATGGTTTACAGCTTAAAGGTAATAACAGCATCCTTCTTGCTGTAGAGCAGAAATTTGTTTTTTTTTCAAATTTAAGTAAAGCAAATAGCAACTATAGACAGCAGTAAAACAGGCAAGGGTGATCATTTTTTTCCAACAAGAATGACTTTTAAACTTTATACTTTCGTATAATACTAATGCTGGAAGTCTTTTTGGCCAATAGGTGGAAGTGGATTACAAATGAATGCCAGTGAAACTACTACAGGTGATCATTAACATCTCCATGACAAAGTGTGCATTAGTGTGACTGTACTGCATATAGGCTGGATTTTTTTCAAAAGCTTCTTTGGCTTTGTAGAGGTGTAATGGTCTGTGCATGTTGCTAGTGGAGAATCTTATCCTTAGGTATGCAGTTCATTTAACAAGAAGTGAAGTATTAAGTTATGTGGATGTGACATAAGTATGTATCTTTTTATATATGGAGTTCTCTAATGAGACATACAAAATTTCACCATAGTATTATTCAGTTCTGCTTTAAAACTGATTGTGAGGGGATCTTGCCTCCACGTATTTCTTCACTATTTATTTATTTCATTGTTTTCTTCTAAGGGTAGTAAGCTAGGAGATGCATGCTGCGTATCATGCTGTGTTGTCAGTTGTCATTTTGAGATGATCTCCAGACGGTAAGGTCAGACAGAAAGTGTATGCCAAACAGGCCAGACAGAAAGAAGCTGGTCAAATGAATTAAAAATAAAATAAATAGATAAATGTTCTAGACCTGTAAAGCAGTTGGCTTTAACCTCTCAACCTTCTTTATTGCTTTTCTTCTTCTCACATACAGAGTTTGTTTTGAATCAGCAGGTATACTGCACAGTAGAAGAACTTTTCCTAAGGCATCGGTTAAGATTTATTCCTAAAAACCTCAAAAATATCAATATATTCATAACTTTATCATCTTACACATTAAAAATAATTTCTCATCAGATTTTTGTCTCTCAAATATATCTCTGTTCTTTTGTATTTAATGAGCATCTCATATATTTTTTAATTTTAGCAAAAAAAAAAAAGGTATTTCACTTGTGCTTTGCATCTCTTGAGTAAAAGATGTGCTCAAACATTTCTTAATTAGTTGATCTGAAAAACTCACACTTTTTCAGTGAGGAATAGGTGTTCCTATCTAAACATTTCAGCTACCTCATAAGGAATCAATATTTCTATCTAAACATTTCAGCCACCTCATAGGAGGAAAAATTGTACATCAACAAAAAACCAAAAATTTGATTTTTCTCTGACTCTGCATATCTAGGAAGCATGCATAGCAAACAGTGTTTAGATTAAACTTAAATTTGAAATTTAGCCACCCACCTATGTTTTTCTTTATTATTTTTCTTTTCCTCCGTGGCTATGGTACCAAAGCAGCTTCAGCTATTACCGAATTTGTAAAATTACAGAAGCTGATATCTGTCATCCAAGCCTCACTGTGACCGCACCTTGTACAGCAGTGTGAGAGTTTTACTGCACAAAGAGCATCCCTGGTCATTCTCTTGTGTCGTATATCTGAACAAGTTGACAGAATTTCTGCTCAAGGAGTTAAATTAAGTATCTGGATTCTGAAAGTATACAGTGATCAGCATCCCATCAGATAAAATAGCCTAATTATAATCTTTTCAAGTGGTCTGCATAAATTAAACATCCTCAGCAGTATAAACTCACAATCTGCAGTGGCTAAGGGTTAAACACATGTCCAGATGAGAAAAAGGTTATCCTGGAATGCTCTTTTTTGCAAGTAGTCTCCTGCCTCTGATCTTCCGGAGTTTGCTCCCTCTACTGCAATGACCCCTTTTTCTATGGTTGATTCTTTTTTAATAAGTAGGTTATCTGAAGTGCTGGTTGTAAAGAAAATTGTGTATTTTTGAGAGCAGGGGTTCATAAACTGTAAAATATTGCACAGTTCAAGCAGTTTGTTTTTTTTTTTAAATATATATGAACTTATATCTCAGAGGATAAAAATAAATTATCTACTACATAAGTGCAGAACAAAACATAGGATATATATTGTTTACAACCCTTACAAGCGTGGTGCCTCTATCTTGACAAAGAAGACTTTCTTAAAAAAAAAAACAGGATACTGTTCCTACTCCTTTCCTTACTAAATTCCAGTTTGACATGTTTATTCTCCCTTCTGGATCAGAGTTAGATTTTACATAAAATGAAACAGATTTGTGTTTATAGGTTAAATTAAGATAGGCCTATCTGGAGTTTCAACTTTTAAGACTAGTCTGGATGAATATCCGACAGAACCTACTTCTCTTTTATTCTAGCAGTGCTACAAAAGAGAGTAACAATTCATTTTGGAACTGGAGCACTAAAGTATCTTTCAAGATTCATGTTTTATTTGATTTGACAAAGCTAGAAGACTGCTTTTCTTGCAAGCTCATGTCAGCTTCTGTTTTCTCTTATGGCGTGGAAACCTCAGTGATTAAAAATCACTAGTTGCCACAGTTTATTGTTTTTTATGAACAATGAGATCTATAGCACTGAACAGTGGAATGAAACTCTCTCTCCTGCCTTAAATGTAGGACACTAAGACTCTGTGCTGTAAATCTTAGACCAACAGCATTCAAACATACTGTTATAAACTGGCTCATATCATCATTAGATTATGAGTCTAGCATAAGATTTATGGAGGGACCGGAGTACGGCAAAAGTCCCAAACAGCTCAGTTTCCCTAGGTGAGAGGAGGATGCATTTCAAGCAGGCTCTCATCTCCCCACCAAATAATCTAAATGTCCACTGATACAATAATTCATTCCTTTTCTCATTACAATGTAGTTTTATCTGAAAAGGTTAGCATTCAGGAAACTTTTGTAATTTCTTAAGTTTTTAGAAATGGTTGTTCCACTGTGGAATAAAATGTGAAGAGAATTGTGAAGTGTGTTTGTGTTTGCTTGTTTTTAGTGGAATCCACTATTTCACACAAAATCCACTCATCACACTGTTCCACAGTTGTGTAATCATGTGTGCAGCATGTGGTCTGGGGGCTTCCTGGAGTATAGTAAAAATTATTTTCTCTCCAATCGTACTTGACTCGGTTTGACCCTTGATGTTTCAGCTAACTTTTGAAATCTTAGAAACCCGATCTGAAGAAGGAGAAGATAGAAGAGCAAAAAAAAAAAAGGGTAAGATAGAAGATAGAGGAGCCACAAGAAATAGAACTTATAGAACTTATTAAATATTTTAATATCTTAATTATTATACCTCACTCTTTTACAGGCTTTCCTGTAAGCAGCTCTTGATGTGTAAAAACTTGGGAATGTGTGTTCATTAACTTGGTCATGTTAATAATGGGTCACGGATGCAAGGTGCTTACACTTGAAATGCTTACTTGTAATTCTTCTTGACCAATTTATCTCTTCATTAGAGCACAATCACTTTTTAAACTTCTTTTCTCACTTATTAACGTGATTTATTAACTACTTCAAGTACATTTAAAAACACAGTTTTGAAGATAGAGATGTTTTAGTTGTCTATGGAAGTAAGAAGCTGAGGATGCTGTCCACCTAGACTTTACTAAAGCCTTTGATACCATTTCCTACAGCATTCTCCTGGAGAAACTGGCTGATGGCTTGGCTGGATGTACTCTTCGCTGGGTAAAAAAAACTATCTGGATGGTTGGGCCCAAAGACTTGTGGTAAATTGAGTTAAATCCAGTTGGTGGCCTGTCACAAGTGGTGTTCCCCTGGGCTCAGTTTTGGGGAGAGTCTTGTTTAATATCTTTGTCAATGATATGGGTGAGGGGATCGAGTGCACCATCAGCAAGTTTGCAGACAACAGCAAGTTGGGCAGGAGTGCTGATCTGCTTGAGGGAAGGAAGGCTCTACGGAGGATCTGGACAGGTTGGATTGATGGGCCAAGGCCAATTGTATATTTAACAAGGCTGAGTGCCAGATCCTGCACTTGGGTCAAAACAACCCCATGCAACACTACAGGCTTGGGGAAGAGCAGCTGGGAAGCTGCCTGGCAGAAAAGGACCTGAGGGTGATAGTTGACAGCTGGCTGAATACGAGCCAGCAGTGTGTCCACATGGCCAAGAAGGCCAACAGCAATCTGGCTTGTATCAGAAACAGTGTGGCCAGCAGGATTAGGGAAGTGCCCCTGTAGTCAGCACTGGTGATGCCGCACCTCGAATACTGTGTTCAGTTTTGGGCACCTCACGTCAAGAAAGACACTGAAGTGCTGGAGCACCAATAAAGAGCAACAAAACTAGTGAAGGGTCTGGAGAACAAGTCTTATGAGGAGCAGTTGAGGGAACAGGGGTTGTTTTGCTTTGAGAAAAGCAGGCTGAGAGGAGACCTTATCACACTCTACAACTACCTGAAAGAAGGTTATAGAGAGGTGGGTGTTGGTCTCCTCTCCCAGGTAACAAGCAATAGGACTGGGAGAAATGGCCTCAAGTTCACTAGGGGGTTTAGATTGGATATTAGGAAAAATGTCTTCACCAAAATGATTGTCAAGCATTGGAATAGTCTGCTTGGAGAAGTGGTTGAGTCACCATCCTTTGAGGCATTTAAAAGATGTGTAAACGTGGCACCTAGCAACATGTTATAGTGTTGGACTTGACAGTGCTAGGTTAATGGTTGAACTTGATGATGTTAAAGGTCTTTTCCAACTTGAACTATTCTATGATTCTATGAAGTACTGAATATTAAATATTGAATGTAGTGTTTTTCTGGTCTACTGGAGGTAGAAGTCTTACTCTTGTCTTCCTCATGAAAGGTTGGTAATCTACAATTAGTACAGTAGTAATCTACCTGATTTTTGTCACCTCCTGCCTTTTAAGTAAGGTCAGAACTGGTCTGTGTGGGGATATCATTTATTCAGTGTAAGGTTCATATGTGAGTAATGTGAACCCTAGAAACAGAAGTTTAAATACAGCAATTTAAAAACAGAAATATGTATTAAGCTACTAGTCCGGTTTGGTAAACAGAGGGTTTTTTGGTTTTTTTTTTGTAAACAGAAGCTGGTGCTTTCAGATTAATTGTTAATTCATTTTTAGCAGGTAACTGCCCATTCAGTTTTGTAGGTAAAGTTCCCAAAATGCACTGTCCAAGTCCCTTTAAAGTGACAGCTGGTATTTAATTTGCTGTGATTTAAAAAGCAATAAACAAAAATTAGCTTTCTCAACTTTTTACTTGTCTGGAATCCTGTTCCTGACATAAGAATTCAGTGATAATAAAATAAGATAGTCAATATTCAAGTAAACAGTTTCACAGGGGAAAGACTGGTATGAATACTGGGGAAAAGAGGAGTCGTCCAAGCAATAGTGGGTAGAAAAGCCATACATTCTATGAAGGAAAAGTGAGGAAAGCTTTTATATTGCTGTACTACCTAATCTGTTGCTCTCCACCCTTCTTAGGGCAGGATGTCAGAACAATTTATTTCTAGAAATTTATGTTTAGTAGATTGAGATGCTTCAAGATAAAGGTAGATTCTTTTTGGAACAGATATACTTAAATCTGAAACTATAATCTTGTAATCAAATTCACATAGATGGGAGCTGGAGGGAATATCTTTTGAAAAGTTTTTTTTAAGATAGTGGAATGAGGAAACTGTTTTTTTTTTTTTTTTACAGGAAAAAAAGAAAAGATCAGGATATCAGAATTGTTAATCTGTCTTTTAACAAAACTCCATGCTTTGGTTCAGGAGCTGGAAAAATTCACCTTTATTCCTTGCAGAGCACAAAGTTAAGTATGTGACTGAGCTATTGCTAGGGTCTTAGCTCCGACTGCTCTGGAGATGAACTGTATGTTGTTACAGATTTTTATCTAAAATATCTGTTTTCCTCTTTAGCTGTTAGCTGTTTTCCAAGAAATTAATCTGCTTTTTTTTCCAGACTGAAAGCTTGTGAGGCCTCATTAGATGTTAACTAGTAAGATCTCTTACACAATATTTTTTTTTATTGCAGTAAATTCTATGAAGTAACTGTTTTCTTTCTGGAAGAGGAAACAGTATCTTCTGTGTCATCTCTGTATGTTAGTTGCAACGAAGAAACTGTTATGTATTAGAAATTCATGACTCCAAGATTTTTCTACTTTTTTTTTTTTTTTTTTTTCTGCTGAAGATAATTAGAATTCATGTAACCAGACCTGCTGTGAAAACACCGTAAAGTCTGAATAACACAAATCTGGTTTTACAATAACAACAACATTGTTGCATGTATAAAAACTGAGGTATTCATTTCAGCATTAAAAAAAAAGCAGAAAATAACCATCCGTTATTAATGTTCCCAAAGGGCTGTCAGTAATGGTTTCTAATAAAGCAAATGACTGTGTATATAAAGCCATACTTTCCCTTTGCACATTAGGCAGTGAATGGGAAGTATTAGCTCGCAAGGATTTATTGCTCAGCAGTTGACATGGTAAACACAGGTGAGGATTTGACTGAACAGCTTAAGACAATGTTTCCTAAAGCTGGTAACTTCCTTAGCTCTTCTGCATGGTTTTCTGAAAGGCTATGCATTACAGTTGCAAAAAAAAAAAAAAAGATTGCTTCTGACAGCATTGTTCTTCATATTAGAGCATTGTCAAAACAGGTATATACATAAGGACAAGAAACAGCTGAAATACATCGCTTGCTGAACATATTGCCGGGCATGCTCAATCTGGCTATGCAACTGATAGCAAAGCTCAAGGCAGTTGCTCAACAGATGTAGTGACTTGGGGCGGTGAATCTATGCTGTTGGAATTTATATTTTTTTTAAATAACTTTTATCGAGGCTTGAAATATGTTGTTCATATTTTGTGTAAGAAGGAGAAATTAATCTTCTTATTCACATGAATTCATATCCAACTTTTGTATTTTGACCAACATCATTGCTCTGTATGTACTATATACTGGTAGAAGGTATTAAAAAAAAAAAAAGTCTTGCATTCAGTTTCTGATTTGATTTCACAACTTGCCCTTCTAGTCATTGAGTCACATGCTTAGAGAATGGCTGTTTAAGGAGTTGCAAACATTGCCATGATGTTAAGGCAACAGAAAGACAGGACTGAGTTAGTGTAATTGTCATATACCACCCAGATATTTATTCTTACTGAAGTCAGGATGAAAATCTCTTTTTCATCAATAATAAAGGAGACACTTTCTTCGAACCATTTCTGACTGTTCACATTCATCTGGGAATCTGGACCTTGTGTACCTTCATTCTCTTCATCTCACGAAACTTGACCTTGTCACTTGAGTGTGTTGTCTTTAACTTCTGCTCCAGGAAAAACATCTTAACATTTTTATAGTCAGGTTTAATAGCCAGCAGGGAGATAAGATTCTAAGTCTAACTCATCTTGACATAAACTTTTGAACATTTGCTAGACGTGTTTGGATTATGAGGCCAGTTATTTTCTCTCTCTAAGAGGATAATATTTAAGTTTATGTGGAAATGAAATGGTCTTTGGCACTGAAGGCTTTTGCAGTGTCTCCTATCCCAATTTAAAAGATGTCTAATTTGGAAATAGTTTATTTTGCACCTAAGAAAGACTAAGTCCTTATCTGAGGCCTGTAGAAGCAGATGTGTGAGCATTAAGGGTTTGAATTTCTGAATGTCCAAAATGCTCTTCTAATCTGTGCCTTGAACTTTTATTTTTTTTTTTTTGCGACTTAGTTTGCAGGTCTGTAGTATCAGTAGCAGTAACAACTCTGTGTTGTTTTGAAGCATAGTTAAGAGACAGATTTTCTGAGGGAGGAACAAAAAGTACAGATTACTCATTACTAGAAAGGATCTATGTGCCCTACTTAACATGTAAAGAAACAACCTATGGTCTTCCTCGGATCTAATTGACTTGGGAACTGCAGCAGCAAAAATAGATACCCTGCCTTAAGTGATGCTGTTCCTACCTTTCCAGTGCAGAACCTTCTCTATTGCAGATCGCCATTCCCATTTCCCTTCCCACCTCCATCACATCCAAGCAAAAATAGTTGAGCCACCTGGTGCAGCGTATCTGCAGGAATCAATTTTCATTTCCTGCCGGCATGTGAGCATCCACTTGCAAGGTGAGTCAGTGGAAGCCGGCTGCTCCTCTGTTGGAAGCAGTGCATGAATTACAAAGCATTACTGCTGTGTTGTGGAGTGGGGGGAAGGAGGATCATAGAAGAGTAAAAAAAAAATGTCTGGTTTGCAAGCAGTGTTACTTCAGTTAGCAAAAAAAAGTCACACTAGAGGGCAAAAGAAGGATTTGTATCACTGACTTTCCAGCCTGTGAAGTGCATTGTGCTTTATGCTGTACGGATGGAGAGCTTTGTGCAGCCACCTGTCAGCAGCCTGCTACTCCATGCAAGAGTAGCTGGTAGAGTCAGTGTTCATCTGTGAAAACATCTGTGTAATTAAGCTGAATGCCGAAGAGCGTGAGAGTTCAGATGATAGTAGAAAGCTTCAAATATACCCTTAGATAGACAGATTTGATTATCACGTGGTTTTCCCAGACCTAACTGTGTAGCTCAATAGGTATTGATCATTTGATAGGTGTGTATGCCAAAGGCATTAAGAACTGTTACACTGAAGTTAAGATGGTAATAGAACTAAGTAATCTCTTTAACAGATATTTTCTTGTAAATCCACATCATCCTCACCTTCTATTCAAATGGGAATTATGTGACTTTTTACAGTTCTGAGTTGTTCTGAGTTGCAATTAAAAAAAAAATAAATATAGGATTTGTGGTATAAAATAAGGATTTAGTTAAGCAAGTCTATTTTTTTTTCTGACAGATAAAAGTGTATTTTAATTGCATTAATAACTTGTAGGTGGTTCATATTGTCATTATATTGGTATTAGATGACATATTGGTCTGGTGTGCTTAAGATGAAAATACCAATGTGTATGATGTATGATTACAGTATGTTCATTTTTGCAGAATGTAATTTTCTGTAAAATGCCTACAGATGTTTTAAAAACAAACAAGATTCTCAGAACACATGCTTTCCTAAAGATTAAAAGTGCATACAGCTGTTGGGGTTGTTTGAGGTTTTTTCCTTTTAAAACACATTTTTTGTTTTTAAGGGATTGTGAAAGTCTTACATTAAGGATTAAGATGTGATTATATTATCTGGGAGTTAGTTTCTTTTTAAAAAAAAAACACCCAAAACTAGATTTTGTCTAAAATAATGAATTCTAACTTTCTCTTATAATGTATCAGATTCAGCTGGGAAGCTAGTGAATATGAACAGATGTGAGATAACTTTTGTGCTACTCAAGATTTGTTGGGAACTTTCAATAGGAGCCTATTTAGGAGAAAGGCTACATGATTATTCATTTACTGCCTTTTTTTTTCTATCACATTGCAATGATACTATTCATGTCACAAAATTCAATTACTACTATTTACGTTTTAACCGCTGAATATAGTCAATTTTGCTATTGAAAAAAAAACTGTGTAGTGCTCCAATAACTCATCTGCTAACATAGTCCCTCGGTTCTGATGAATGGATTCAGTCTAAAGGATTCTCTACTATGATGTGTGATACCTCAAACAAATAGGAATGTGTTTTTCATCAACACATTGGAAGGAATCATTTATATTGTCACATATGAATGATTTGTTCTAAATGTTGTGTTTCCTGTGTCACACTGAGCTGCTCATTTAAAGAGTGCAGAGAGCGCTTACTGGATAAAAACTGTTGTTCAGCTAAATAATGAAATCCCCAAATATTTAGAGTGAATCAATCAGTGTGACTTAGTGGTTTTTTATTTTATTTTTTTTTAATAGAAATAACAGTTCTGTTTTTACTAGCATTCTGAGCAGCGTTGAAAACTAAGAACAGTGACCAGTCTTTTAACGTTAAATGTTAAATCGGTATTAAAACTTAGGTACTTTAACATGCACAACAGGAAAAAAAAAAAAGAAAAAAAAAAAGTGTTTTCTAGCTTAAATATCTGAACATCACTCAGAAATGTTTATTAATTAACAATGTTGAGGATATATTTTTTTCTCATGAAGGTTTAAATTGACCTAGGAAGTACATTTGCAATGTAAAAATCTTTGTGTATATATATTTTTTGTCAGTGGAAGAAAAGCATAATATATGCACACAGTATTTCTTTAATTCATTAATTTTCCTATTATTTGTGTGGGGTAGAAATTTTTAAAAACACACAAATACGCTAGTCGTACTTGCTTCTCATTTTTAATACTTGCATAAAGATTCTCCAGGTTTTATGATCTTTTTTGCATCTTTCATTTTCCTCAAATTCTGAGAAGGCATTGTTTGAAGGGAGTCAACTGGCACAGTGCCCACAATTAATGGTAAGACTTCTCTTGCATTCTTTCTCTGCATCATTGTAGGCATTTATGAGTAAAGTAAAAGAACATAGTGTATCTGTGCTTCTGAATGCAGAATCCATCACTTCACCTTTTTTTCCAGGGAGAAGACCTGTAGCTGAAGAGAAGGACCACGACAACTGATATCACTAAGAAACACATAGAAAGCTTGCTTATTTCTTTTTCTCTCTCTCATATTTATTTATTTTTAGGAGGCTTTTTTAAAAAAAAATCAAACTATAATGTTTGCTCATGATTGGAAAAAGCTATTGTAATATTGAAGTTTTAGTCCATTCACAGGTTGTTTTTTTTTTTTTTTTTTTTCAATGGGACTGTGTGAATGAGCCTACTCAGAAATTTAGACAAACTGATATCAGCAGGGTATCACAGTAGATTTGGCTTAATAATGATAAATGTGTGATCATAGTGTTTGGTGAGGTTGTTAAATGTTTGCCTGAAGATTCTGTACAGCAAGGTGGTGTATTTCCTCAACTCTTCCTTTTATAAACATGAAGAAAAATTTTAAGGATTGATCTTACTGTGGGATATACCTGTTCTGTGCTTCACAGAAAAGCTCTGAATGATCCCTGTGCAGAGAAAAGTTTTGAATAATACAATGTATGGGACTTTATGCAGTGACTACTTCCATTGATTGTGTTGTCTTGTACCGATCTTCAAGGTCCAGATTCAAAATCCAGTGAAGTCAGTAAAATACTTTCTTCTTAGTTGTCGTAGTTTAGCCGCACTCAGGAATAAGACCTACGCGGTCATTCACTCACTTTCCTCACGCTCCGAGGGAGCGGGGGAGAGATAATATAACAAAAGGCTTGGGGGGGTCAAGATAAGAACAGTGAGAGGTTACTCAACAGTTACCATTACAGGCAAAATAGACTGGACTTGGGAAAAACTATTTCAATTTATTAACAGTAAAACTGATGTAGGATAATGAGAGACAAAATCAGATCTTAAAAACACATTCCTCCCCCATCCCTCCCTCTTCCCAGGCTTCACTTGATTCCCGACTATCTCCACCTCCTCCCCCTGAGCAGCACAAGAGGGATGGGGAATGGGGCTTGTGGTCAGTTCATAACACATACACATTGTTTTCTGCTGCTCCATCCTCCTCAGGGGACAAACTCCTCACATTCCTCTGCTGTTCCAGCATGAGATCCCTCCCACGGGCTACGGTCTTTCATGAACTGCTCTGGCGCGGATCCTTTTCCACGGCATGCAGTCCCTCAAGAAACAGATGCCCCGATGTGGGGCCCTCCATGCCCTGTCCAGCGGTGGGTCTGCCCTGGAGCTGGCCAGGTCCACCAGACAAAGGGGAACCTTCTAGCAGCTTCTTGCACAAGCTGCTGCTTTAACCCCATCCACTACACAAATGTAACACGTTGGTTCAGGAGATCTTTCAATTGGTATACTCGGATTTGAATGCTGCTTCTAGGGTTAAACTTTAAGCCTCTACATCCCGACTTCAGAAATATCTAGAGAGCCTTTAAGGTGACAAGAGATTTCATGCTTTTTAGCAGCTATCATAGCTTATAGTCAATTAGCACAGGCTTTCAGATTTTCAGTGAAGAGGAAAAAAAATAAAATTAATCTTATTCAGGGTAAAGAGAAGAGTATGTTGACATAGTACATGCTGACTCTCATTCTCTGCTGTAAATTATAGCAATGGCCAGTAGAAGGACCTTTCTCAACTGTATCATGTTTTTGGTACAACATGATTTTATTTAGAATTGAGTCAATAGCATATATTCCTCTACCAAGGAAGTTG
>WHYT01017880.1:82869-123794 GCA_009806455.1 Tetrax tetrax
AATCTAATGGAAAAAAAAAAAAAAAAAAAAAAAAAAAAAGAACAACTTCAGTGAGAACTAGCAATTCTGTGCATTAAAATATTTCCCACTGCCATTTTTTGGGCAGTATTTGGAAGAGAGGTGACTAGAGCATGCTTTACCATTTCATCTGAAGGAGAATAAAGAGTTATTATAGCAGTAACAATGCCAGTCTTCACCCATCTTAATCTCTGTAGACATGACAGCTGCTGGTTAGTATCAGGAAAGTTTCTGTGGGCAATAGAGAAAGAAGTTGCTTTATTTACCTGTCTTTCTCTGTTACTATCAGTGTGCTGGACAAATTTTCCAGTATCTTCGGTGGCCTCCTGACTGGAGCTTTAAACAGGAGAGCTAAGCCTCGTGTGTTTGAACTTGTAGCTTCTGACTAAAACTGCCTGTGGTCAGGTACAACCATTAATTGCCTGAGCCAGTAAATAGAGCTATTACTTATAACAGGGATCTATGAGTTTTCAAAGTCACAATGGTCGAGGCAGCCTCAGACTGAACGGTGGGAAGGAAGAATTCATGGTAGTAGTTTTGAAACCTCTCTCTGCAATAAGCAGCACAGAGAGCAGTATCTGGTTGGTAGACAAGATAACTGAAGGTTAATTCTGATTTATTCACAGAAGCCTTGCTACTAGTACATATACTCTGACACTAGAAAATTTGGGGTATAAACAAACCTCAGCTTGCTAAAGTGTCAATTTCCTTTAGGATACTGCTAATAATAGGCTTGACCTGTGGGTTGACGGCTAGATTTGTGGGATATTGACTGTCTCATTTAGCAAATGGATCCCGTAATCTCCAATTCCATCATCTAGCTATGTAGCTGTGTTATTGGCTGGGAGAGAGTTAATTTTATTCATAGCAGCTAGCATGCGGCTATGTTTTGGATTTGTGCTGAAAGCAGTGTTGATAATACAGGGATGTTTTAGTTACTGCTGAGCAGTGCTTACACAGAGTCAAGGTCTTTTCTGCCTCTCACGTGACCCCACCAGTGAGTAGGCTGAGGGTCCACAAGAAGTTCGGAGGGGACACAGCTAGGACAACTGACCCCAACTGACCAAAGGGATATTCCATACCATGTGACATGATGCTCAGTGTGTAAAGCTGAGGGAAGAATAAGAAAGGGGAGGATGTTTGGAGTTATGGTGTTTGTCTTCCCAAGTAACCATTAAGCATGATGAAACCTTGCTTTGCTGGAGATGGCTGAACACCTGCCTGCCGATGGGAAGCAGCGAATGAATACCTTGTTCTGCATTGCTTGCATGTGCAGTTTTTGCTTTACCTATTAAACTGTCTTTACCTCAACCCACTAGCTTTGTCACTTTTATGCTTCTGATTCACTCCCTTATCCCACTGGATGGGGAGTAAGCGAGCAACTGTGTGCTTTGTTGCCAGCTGAGGTTAAACTACTACAGTATTTGAGCAATTCTTGTAAACAGTGGAGCTTTCCCTTCCTCTCTTCTCCGTCTACCAAAATGCAATAGGCAGTGCGAAAACTTCAGATGGCCTAGGGCATAGTATCACATTATACCTAATCTGATGTCATTACACGCTGCTGCCAACAAGGATGTGCTGAGCCCTTATGTCCCTGTGCTTCCTATTGCTTATCTTGTATCCCTCAAAAGGGGAAAAAAAAAAAAAGTTCTTTTCCACTAATCAGTAAGAACCAACTATCTCCTGGCTGCAGGAGTGCTGGGAGATGAAGAGGACTGGGATTATCTTTTTCAATGGCAGGCAGCAATTAGGTGGAGGGTGAAACAGCACCTATGCAGTCCTTTCCTGTTCTACATGCAATAGGCAGCTTCCCTCTGTTTAATTTGCTGTTATTCCCCATGAAGTGACACAAGCCCATTACCATCATGCATTAACTTCTGTGATGAGTTTTTCTTTTTACAGCACTGTAATGTTATCTCTATTTTACTAGTATAATGTTTACTGGCGTTAAAAAGCATTATCCTACCTGAACATTCTATTTACCAGAACAGCGTGCAGCCCCAAAGCCTGTGATTGTAAAAGATATTTTCTTTTTTTTTTTTTTCCTTTTTTCTTTTTGATGTAATTTAGAAAGTTCAGAGCCATTGGCAAGTTTGAAGGATTTGATTTAGAGCATTTTCTATTTATTATTTTGAAATTCAAGCTGCTGAACAGGAAGGAGAGTATTTTGCAGAGATGGAGAAATGAAACAAAAGCCAAACAATGCTGAAAATAGCTATTTATACCAGACACTTAAAGAAAACATTTGGTTTTCTCTTAAACACATTTTGTATTTTAAGTTGTCATTCTTGCACCATATTAGAAAACTGAGCTCAGAAACCACAGATCGAGGTCAAGTCCTGGAAATGAGCCTGAGTCTTTAGTGCAAAGCCCCAGGGCTGGATGCACATATCGACTGGTCACATTCTGACTCTGCAACTGATGCATGACCTTCATATTCCAGGCTTTCCCCCTTTCTAACCCTTTTCTTCCTAGACAAAGAAAGTGTGGTTGCAGATTGGATGCTAATAATAAGTTGGTAAATCAGGCCCTTAAGACATGCTTAAATGCATGCAGCCACAACATTCCCATCAGCATCGGGACTTCTGTCTCTGTGTCAAGAAAACCAGAAGCCAACTGATCCTCAGCTCCAGGTGGTTTGCACGACAGGCCTGACAATATGGAACTGAAGTTCAGCAGAACACAAGGCTTAGAAACAGGAGAAACCTGATTTTGATTAAATACCATTTTGGCAAAGTACATATTTTAGCAAATGCCACTGCCACTTCTGTTTGAGAAAGTATTTGACACCTGAGAACTGAAACACTAAGAATACCCTATAAAGGTATAGATCAGGAAATACAGTTATTGCTATTTATTCATAAGTAAATGTTCAGCCACAAAATGACTACAAACAATTGAATTACATAAGAAACCTCTGCAATGACATAAACTGAAGATTTAGATTTGGTGTCTCCTATACATATTTTTTCTCTCTCACTTGAATGGAGATTGCAAAGATTAGTTCAGTTATCACAGCTATATTGACTTTCTTTTCATTTTCAGAGGTACTTCAAAAGGTAAATTATGCCATTCACTGACAATAAGCATGCTAGTGTTCTTTGCTGCTTGCAGTTCTCTCTATAAATGAAAACTGTCTCTAACGCTGGCAGTCCAGCTCTTTGCATGACAGCTAAATTCCTCTCTTCTCACTCACTCTTACAGTTCAGTTGCTCAAAAAAAATCCACACCGCACCAACTCTTTTCCACTGCCTTTAAAATATTTCTTCTATTTCTGCTATGTAGTACAATCTAAAAGGAACGTGGTCTTTCACCAGTTCTGATATTACGGTTTCCCACCCAGTGATACAATTTTGTCTGAACTATAACCAATGCTTTCAGATCTGGCATGTAAAGCTAAGTGTCTGCACCCATAGTGAATTGAATAAAAATTGCTGTTAAATATACCCCATATGGATTCAGGAGCTGAGCCGTTAAGTGTTAGGTCTGAAAAATGTTGATCTGTGCATTCTGTAGCAATGAAGGGGAGAAGGAAATGATAACATTAAGGAAAAATACTGAGAACTTTTTTTTTTCTCTCTTTTTTGATCAGAATACATTTATGATGCAGTCATCAAAGTGTGCATGTGGAAGCATCCTTTCAGAAAAACTGAATTCTTTAACTACATGCTGCTGCTTCAGTAGCAAAGCTGCACTGTAAAATACTAGGAAGTTTTTCCTTCATCACTGAACTGCTTTTATGTGTTCATAAAGGCTCTAAGAATAACTTCATTTTTTGAGCTCTCTACATGTTGCAGGATTCAGGTAGCGCTAACTATGGTTCAGAGGAGCTGTATACCATGTGACATAGAATCATAGAATCATAGAATGGTTAGGGTTGGAAGGGACCTTCAAAGGTCATCTAGTCCAACCCCCCTGCAAGAAGCAGGGACCTCCCTGACTAGATCAGGTTGCTCAGGGCCCCATCCAGCCTGGCCTTGAACATTTCCAAGGATGGGGCATCCACCACCTCTCTGGGCAACCTGTTCCAGTGCTCTACAACTCTCATTGTAAAAATTTTTTTTCTAATATCTAATCTAAACCTACCTCCTTCTAATTTAAACCCATTGCCCCTTGTCCTATCACAATGTTCAGGCACTGTTCTGTGTGTGGTTTTTGTTTTCTTTAATAGAGTAGTGAATAGAGGCACCAAATTTCAAAAAGTTTCTGCTTTAAAGAGTGAATACCTTTTTCTGCCTGGAAATTTGTATTCATAAATCTCATTGGCATGTTAGGAAAATAAAACACTTAGGATATGTAACTATCCTGATGAATATATACAGAACTCATAAAAACTTAATCTGATGCTTAGAGTACAGAAGGCTGAAATTTTGCATATATAGCTAAAATTGTTACAAGATTGAAACCCCAGAGGCCAACTCCAGAGAGGAACCATGTGCTCAGCTCATGTATATGTGGTTGTTCATTTTTCAAAAAATTTTTCAACAACTTGCCATTTAAATGTTATCACATAAAGGCACAGGGGATTTCTCATCTTCTGTTGTTAACTTGAGGTGCCATACTGGCAACTGCATGTAGAAAAATATTTTTTTTTTTTTTTTAAAGAGCTCAGCTCCCTGTTCTTAGAATATTTTTAAAAAGATATGTCTCAGTTGCAGTTTTTCAGGGGAATGCTTGTATTGCTGCCAGCTTACATCTCCCACTGGGAGCCACTGTGGAGCAGGGATTACCTTGAATAGGTTTTAGGAGATTAAACGAGCCACCAAAAAAGAGCTTGTCTTTATTTTTTTTCTTCCTCTCTCTACAAATAACACAGTAGACAGAAGAGGATGAATTACAATTTAGTATGTCAGCCATAACCAGTCTATATCTCAGGAGGTTTATTCTCAACTTTACTAACGTATGAGTAAAGTATCATCTGAAAACTCCTAGATAGTAGCAGATACGTGTATGATATCAGACCAGTAGGAACATGTAGCTTTTGCTAAATTTCTGCACTCTTGTTGCATTGCAATTTTACATGTCTGTTCTCAGTCAAATGTTCTCTTTTGTTTTCCCTCTGCTGTCTGGGACTGAAAGACATTTAACTTTTGGAGCAGTGTATACTGACACAAACCAGTTATACTAAACAAGATTTTTTTGCTAAACAACAAAAAAATTCACTTGCTTTTACAATGAAGGACAGCTCTTTTCATTTCATTTAATTGGAAAAAAAAAGAGCCAAGCTTATTCCTGCATACATGGGCCGCAGTTTTGTGGATGCAATTGTGATTCTTGTTTGTTTGTCTCAAGGGTTGTTGAAGTCAGTTGACATTTTAGCATTTAAGTTGCTCGTTGACTTTCAAGACTGAGAAAATATTGTGCGTATGTACTCGGAGCATGCACATTACCTGGTGTAGAGAAATGAACTGCATCTAGTCTGTCATGGTGTACTGCCACAGATCACTTTTAAGTTTGTGTCTGTAAATGTTGCTCAATGTAAATAAAGCAGAAATGGCAGAGTATCTTTGAAATTCTACTTGGAGACTAAAAGTTCCATTTGAAAGATAGGCCACATGCAAAAGATTTTATCTTCTTAAATAGTTGCCTTATGTCCTATCAGTATGTAACGGAAGGATTTTTCCATGTTGTAATATTGCCTTCACTGTTCTAGATGATTCCTTGTTAGAATCTGTAATCAGTATTTCACATTTCTCTCCAACCAAAATCTCATCTTCAGTAACTCCAGACATCAAAGATGAAGTGATGTAGTTTGCTTCACTTAGGTGTGGTAATATATTAACTATACAGTACGAATTAATATAGTTGAAGACACTTTATAGGATTGCTTGCAATTTTCCTCTAAGTTGATCAAAGTTACTATGTCTTTTGTTTTGTCTACAAGCTTTATTAACAAATTATTAACAAAATACTTCCTAAGCTTTTCAGAAAACAAATGCATATCATTCAACTAACAAAAATGTTTCATATTTCTAAAGTGTAATGCTTAAGGTGTATACACAAAATTTTTATAAAGTAAAAGCAATCACTTAATGCTTTCCAGCCTAGCAAACAATATCAGTTACTTTCAACCTTTGTATTTGTGCACTCCACGTATTTTATAAATACATTCTTTATGCTGTTGTTGGTGACATTTTATACTGTAAATAAGAATGAGTATAAAGCACGGTTGCTAGTTGTGACTGAATTGGAGAAATGGAGAAAAATAGTTAATTTTCTGCAAAACTTGGGTTAAGCTTCTGAAAAGTTTGTTTTTTAAAAAGTTCCTTCATGTTATATGGAAACTAAATTAATTTCTACAGCAGTATATTTTATTGTGGATGAATGATAATGGGATTAATGCTCGTACACAGAAAGCATGACACTATAAATCATGTCATTCTTGGAATGCTGTTACAATCAAAAAAGGTAACTATGTGAAAATGACACCATGGAGTTCCATATTTATTCTTTCTCAATGATTTCCCTATTAAATGTGTTCAGTTTGCAAGTCAAAAAATCATTTTTCTGACTGCCAGCTGTTCAAACTGAACTTGAGATCTCAAATCAATCTGTCATCTCTTACCCACAGAATAGGCAGTCCTTTTTGGTGACAGATGAGGCAGAATAGGACCCGGCTCCTTCTTCCATGTGGTAGCTGAAGTGGCATTATGACTGCATTGCAACTAATTATGAAAACTTTGCTAGATGAGGAAACAGATGCAACTATGTAAATAGAAGCTGTTATGTGGACTGGAATGATGTCATTTTTACATCTTACTTTTTGTCTGTGCGTACCAAAGTAAGTTAGAACAACTGCAGGTGTCATGATCTTTCCTTTACAGAGAGAGAAAATACAGCTGAGAGGTTGGAAGCTCTATCCAGAGCTACAGTCTTTTCATAGCCTAGTGTGTATCACTTTAAGACTGATTTGCTTATCTCTGTGGCTAGTAATAATCAAATATTTTAGCTTCCTGCCTTACAAGATAATGCAGCTGTAAATTGAAGGGTTGGCAAATGGTACTTGTTTGTCTGAGAAGCATATCTTTAAATCCATTTTTTATGTGCACTGGGGTCTTTTCTATCACTTTCCCTTTCCGTTCCTCATTCATTTTCCCCCAAAACACAAATAATGAACTGTTTTCCCTAGATAAGCCAAAACCTCCAGTTCTGAGTATGACCAGAATTATGGAACTGTGTAATCTTAACCAGTTTGTACAGTGTCCATCATGTTTGTATCCTCCTTCTTTGCCTGTCACCTATCTTCTTCCCATGTAGCACAATGGGGCCAGTGTTTGATTCAGTGAAACATAAAGATTTTAAAAAAAACTTTAAGTCCATACTTTTGCTAAATATTTTGCTTGGCAGGAGCTTCGTTACACAATAAATGAGTCTTTTAGAAACAGCCAACTGCTTCATATAAAACAAGCTCCTGTTCCTTTATTGCTTTTGGGGGAGAACAATGAAAATTCACTGTTACTGGCCACATCAACCTGAATGAAAGCCAAATAGGAAAATTGAAAATGACTGTCAAGTTCATCATATCTAATACAATAGAGGCAAATTAGAGTTATCTGCAGCAGCAGAAGTAGCAGCAGATTGCATTATAAATCATCATATCATTGACAGTCAATTACATTCAAAACTTTTCAAGCATGAGGCAGCGGCAGCGTTTATCTACTAACAAACTTATTCAAGCCAGAAGACACAGTGTGGGTGCATGAGGAGAATTTTGGAGGCTGGGGGGGACGGGGTGGGGTGGATGTCTGAAGGATTTGCAGTAAAAGAAACCAGAATTTCAGCAAAAATCTATTCCATGAAGGGTAAAAAAGATGAAGCCTGGTTTATTGCGCATTTGTGTCTTTAAATCTATTCTGCCTTTCTTCTGCTGCAGTAAATCCACATTTGCCTGTTGTCTGGGAGAGCCCTCCAGTAATGTCAACTTCTCTCCAGTCTTCTCTACTTCATTACCACTTCTGCTTTCACAATGCTTCCAGCTCCCTTCTGAGTTCCCAGCATTTACCCCCTTCCCTTGTTCTTCTCTTTGTTTTTTTTTTTTAGTTTCTGTTTGTTTTCAATCCAAAGTACATTTTTAAATTGTCTCCTTCTGGAATGAAGAGCTTCCTGTAAGTTTTTCAAAATAACTTGTGGAATCAGTGGCTCACCTAATGGATACTGTGATTTTTAATTAAATAAATTCTAATCAAATAGGTTGTATAAAAAAATTATATAAGTTGATAGAAAAGTATTGACAGTATTTTACCAGTCAGTTTATTGTCCGAACTCTGAGAATTGGACTGAACCCTCAGAATTAAATGCAATTTTTTTTTTCTGTACGGGAAGTTACAATGGTTGTACTTCCTGGCTGTTCACATGGACACCAGGAAGAGCACAGAGCAGGAGCAAAAACTTCAGGCCCCACGAGGAGGGTTTGTAATGTTTACTGTAGTGCCAAAGAAGGGGAGAGTGCTCTATATCTTTCATTCATCTACTTTTTTGATAAGCATAGAAAGTCCTGGAGCACTAACAGAATGTAATGCAGGGTTAGTATTGTTCTGATATCCACATGCCTGTGTGGAGTGGGAGGCGTTACTGGGTTTTAGGGAGAAGGTCTTCAGTTTATGTTTATGGTTTTTTATAAACAAATCTCCAGAAGCTCTCTTCTAGGATTCAGGTCCCATCATATTTCCAGAGTAACTTGAGAAAACTATAAGGCAGTAGAGCAATTAATTGCTTTAACATTAAATTGGGTAAAGAGTTAAGATGGAGAGCTATGCTGCTATTTTGCAGAATAAATGATTTATATTTAATAATAAAAGACTTAAAGTCTGAAGTCTTCCTCCTGCAAGAGCTCCCCTTTGTGCTCTTAGTGCCTCTCTCTCCATCACATCCCTATCAGCTGACTCCAATTCTACCGCATGGAAACATGCCTGTGGTTCATTCTCGATTCCAGTCCTAAACCTCCAAGTAATTTTTGTCATTAGCCACCCAGTCCTTGGTGTATCCGAGATGAGAGGAGCATGAAGGTGAAGAGCCAGCTCATTTCAGTTGCCACACATCTTTGCTGAATTTTAGTTTTGCCACACCTGAGGAGTGATCTGCGGGTCTCTCTAAAATGAAGCAGCCCGCTGAAGTATTAAACTTAGCAATTCTTGGATAGTTAAAAGGAAAACAGAGGTAACTTCAGAGGGAGGTTGAAATATTAGGTGGGTTAAATCATGCTGAGAATTGAGAACAAAAACTGAGTTAATGTAGGTACTGTATTTAGTTGCCCGAAGGTAGATCAGTATACTTGCCTAAGATTAGAATGAACACAGAAATTGTTACACCAACATTATTTTAAAGTGCTCATAAATTAGCTGAACAAGTGGAAAAGAAAGGCTTGTGCATAATGGTGAAATCAAAAGTGTGTGTGTACAGTTTTACATGTCTGGAAACACTAAAAAAGTCTCTTAGCTGATGTCTGTGTCACGGAAGCAAGGAAATTTTTTTTGACTTATGTTATCCAGTAGCCATAAATAAGCCCTAGTGACCCAGATTATTTTACATTTGCTTTCACACATTTCACATAGTGAGTTCTGTTGCGTGCTTTATTCCAAAGGTACAGGTCAGCATTAGTAACTCTGTGGGTGATATTCTGAGAATGAGTTAAGCCAGAAGGACTTGATTATGTTTACAAACATATATTTCAGTAACTACAATGAATAATATACTAGATTTCAAATTATTTTATTGATTACTTGAAATTGAATGTTATTACTATTGCGTTATCATAAATAAAAAAGCAAGCTTGCAATAGGAACATTACTTAAGATCAAGAGTAGTTATTTGATCTCAATAGCATAAAATACTATTCAAATCACAGTTGTTGTTTTATTCCTTTTAAAACCATTACTCAACTTCATTAATCTTTTGGGACAGATTTTTAGTGGTTTTCTTTTTTAGCTATGCTCATAAAAAGAAATAAATAATGTCTTCATTTTTTCGCCTGTACTGAGCTCCATGATCCTGCTAGCATTGACTGAAATTAGTAGGATACCTATCTTACTTAATGCTGTGTATGATACTTTATTTTAAATACTGGAATTGGTATTGGACACTCAATTTTCTGCTTAATAGCTTTAAATGTTTGGCTTGATTTAATGTTCTGAGCAGACTTTACAAAGCAGTACTGACATATTGTTAAGGAGTATTAAGATTGTGGGAACTCATTTGATACTTTGTTCTTGCTGGAGTATATTGAAGTATATGTATTGCCAACTAATATTTGGAGTTACATTCAACCTCTTGAACATATCAAACCCTCAAAATAATCTCATTTCATACTAATGTATACTGAATTTCAGCCTTATCATGAGACTTTGTATTATAATCATATCTTTTCTACAGCTGCAGGCTCTTGATGTCCATTTTTACTACATGCAACATGATCTAGTTCCTATACTTCCAAGGAAAGGTTTTAAAAAAGCTCTTCTATTTTGTAAAGTGATGTCATCCTTGTGGGTTTATTTTGGATTTCTTGGTGGACTGGGGTCATGATGGAGAAGGGACCACTATCTTACTTTATTTTTAACTGCTTCCAAGTGGAAAGCATCTTATCTGAAAAAGCCCAATTAGAAGCTATGGAAATGCTGTCAGAATTCTGTAGAGTATAGACAACATGCATAATTTATGTAACACATTTGGGATTTGCACCTTTCTATTATTTTGTAGGAAGGAAAATGATGGATTGTCAAATCATGCTACATGTTTTAATTTTTGATAGAAAGAGCGAATATGTTTATACAAGGTCACTCAACTCCTGTAAGAAAGGTTATTAATGTGAGAAATTATTTGCTGAGGTAAACCACCTCTGTTAGACAGCAAAATTCATCACTGAAGTCTTGTTTAGACATATATAAAATATACCGTAAACATTTTAAAAAATTCAAAGTAATGAATGTTTTAGCCGAAATATTTTCAGACTGTCCTATCATTAACACTGGGAATCAACGAGAACTGGCTTTGATGACGTCGACGCAAATGATTTCTCTGATATGATCCAAGGTTTAGGTTGCTAAATGTCAGCTACAATATGCTGACACATGGTTCACTGTGCAGTGACCCCACAAAATGTGTTCACCCTCCTCCTGTTTGCCGAGGAGTAAGAACAGGTTTGCAGGTAGTTATTGTGAAGTAGCTAACAAGATGTAATTTGTGGCAAAGTGAAATTGCACCTTATTAGACAAATTGTATGCCTTCTAATAATGCAAGATTTATTTTATACTTACACTTTTTTTTTGTTGTTTTCCTTTAAATAAGTTTGCTTTTCATGTTGTGATTGCATTTTAAAACACTTCATAGTTTGACAGCCAAGTCAGTCTTATGGAATCCATTATATTAGTATTCATCTTGTGCTGTGTATCTATTCTCTGTAGCTTTAAGGAAAACAGTGTTGATCTTTTCTCCCCAGTTGCTAGCAAGTATTAAAATCTTTGCTTCCCAAGACTCCTGAAATCAAGTTGTAGGTGAAACTTCTTCAGAGTGGTGAGCAGAGAAAAGAATGCTAACTGTGCCTAGTTAGCAAATGTTTTTCACTCTAGATAATACAGTACCAGTATTTATATTAGTCATGTTTTCAAATGGTCAGCCATTAGTACTTAAAGGGGAGAAGGTTGTTCTGAGACACATAGGATTTCCTGAAAAAGTGGAAAAGTTTTTGCAAAGAAAAAGAGAGATGTGGGAGTATTGTTTTGACTGTCTGCAGACCTGAGTTTATTACTCTAAGCATGACAATTGTTTGACCCTGTCCAGTTGTCCAAGATTCTTTTTGAGTTTTGAATGTTTTGAACATTTGAATAACAGATTTTTTTTTTTTTTTCAGCCTTGATAAATAGTTTTGGAGAGTAATTTTGAGAATCTTACTTAGAACCTACATTTAAGTCTTCTTCCTCACAGACAGGAAGAAGCAAGAATGGTAGAATGAAGAAAATGACAAATTTAGGTAACATATAAGTAGGCTCTTTGAGGAAGATCATATGAGGCATATTGAGAACTGGAAACAAAGACTCTAGTAGAACAGCTGCAAACCATTTTTGAGAGGTGCAAAGAAAGGGTAAGTGGCACCATAAAATACTATTATGACTGCATCAGAAGCTCTTGGATAATCTGAAACAGAAAGTAATCATATAAAAATGGAAGAAAGGCATACATAACTAGGTATAAGAATAGAGAAATAACCTAGAAATAAAGATAACATGAAGTAGTGCAAATTGAAAACTGTATATTAGTTGGGAAGTTGTAGAAAAACAATAATGAAAAGCCTAGGTTGATCTTGTAGGAAAATAGTATATTTCCATTATCAAATATAAAGAAGAGAGCAAATATAGGATGATATAGAGAAAGATGAAGAATTCAGTGTTGTCTTCACTTCAGTCTTCTTGCACCAGCATCCAGAATTATTTGACCAGATATCCAATGGAAGTGTTTTAATGAGGACATAGCATACATGAGGACATAGAGTATATGGTGAGGTACATGTCTGCCTAAAAGAAAGACCTTAAAAAAAAAAATCATGAACAGAAGTAAAAATTCATGAATGAGAGCTTTCTCTGACTCTTCAATATTTTAAAAACTCATGGAGATTGACAGAGAGTCCTTGGGAGTTAAAGGAATGTAAATATATTATCGTGCTTCAAAAATAAGAAAAAAAATAAAGATAACTAAGGTGTCATAGCCAGTCTGATCTGAATCCTTGGAAATAGTCTAGAGACAGTGTGTTGGCTTTGTTTAGTTGGGTGGTGGGGCCTGTGGTGGCAGCTTCTGCAAGAAGCTGCTAGAAGTTTCCTCTTTGTCCAGTGAACAATTAATATCTGCAAGAAGTGAATTTAACTCTAGAATGCTTTTAGCAGGGTAACAGATCTGTAGAAATCTGCAGATGTAACACCTTGAGCTTAGTACGCTCTTTCATCCTGTCCCACATGACAGTTCTATAGGCAAATTTGGACTCCATTTAATCAATATCCTGTGATGGTTAAGAGTCAATCAGTTACTGTTAGTCTTCTTCCATATTATGGAGGCACATCAACAGAGCCCTGCATTTGTCTGTCGTGGACAAAGTATTCTTTTCACTGTTTTCACTAATAATTTTGATTATAGACTAATGCCTTTGTAAAACTTGCAGATAAAATAAAGGATTTAACAAAGATCACATGTTTGGGGGGCTTGTTTGGGATCAGTGTTCAAAATTTTGGACAGCAGCTTTAATGTGACAAATAGATATTCATTAACGTTTTGTGGGAAATATTACACTCAAAAAGGAGAAATTAAATGCACCAAGAAGGAAATACCTGGCTATTCAGGTGCTAGTAGGTCAGAAATGAAGCATGAATTAACAACGTGATCCTGTGCAATATATGAACAGGAGTGCTGCGTGCGAGATGTGGAAAATAACTATTCAAGTCAGTGCTTTTGAGGCCGTATCTAGTATATTGATTAGTTCTGGTCATCGTGGTTTAAGGAAGAGTTGAGCAAACTCTTGTTGAGAAAATACAAAAGAGAGGAGTAAGAATGATGAGGAGTTTTGAAGACATGATATATAAAGAAATGTTGATAGAATTTATTTTATTTCATAGAATGATATAATAATTTGGGTTGGGAGGGACCTTAAAAGATCATCTAGTCCAACTCCCCTGCAAGGAGGAGGAACATCTTCAACTCAGAGGCTCGTCTAACCTGACCTTGAATATTTCCAGGGATGGGGCATCTATCAGCTCTTCGGGGAACCTGTTCCAATATTTCACCACCCTCATTATAAAAAAAAAATGTATTTAATTAAGGAAAAAGAAGACTCAGAGAAACTATGAGGTCTCTGTTATGCAAAAAAAAAAAAAAAGTTGTAAACTGGACAATAATTACTTATTTTTCTTGGCCACCAAATGAAAGAGCAGAATAAATTGGGTTAATGTACAGGTTAGGGGAAAAGAGCTGAAAGCTTATCAGGCAGTAAACCACTAGAATAACTTACCCACAGATATTCTCTTTCTTGGAGTTTTGCTCAAGTTTGCCAAATGTCTGACAAATGAGTCAAGTATAATTGCTTTTCTTCATTTTATGTAGTTGAAGTAGATGTTCTGTGAGACCTCGTTTCCTGTTCATTAATATGAATCCATGACATTTATGTTTATTGTACTAGGTTTATTTTGTGGGGTTTTTTTGTGCCTCAGTTTCCTATCCTTAAAATACAATCATAGTTTTTCTACATTTGTTAGTCAAGGTGGGAGTATATTTACGTGAAAACTTGAGATTGCTTGGAAACTGTGACAATGGAAGCCATATACGTTTACACTGCAGAGTGATAGACAGCTGCTCTATGAAGTCATTGTGGAAATGACATCTCTTTGTCTTGAATTCTTGCTTTCTATTTCTGGGAGACTGGAAGATAGAGTGGCTTCGCAGAGTTGTGGAGGAAGTATCTAACCTCAGTTGTGCCTCTTGGGACCACTTCGACAATTTTTGGAGAAATGTATTTGCATATCTCAAATCAACTCTTTGGCAAATATGGGAAAAGTTCTCAGCTGCCGGTTTTGACAGCCACAATTCTGGCAGCTGCTAGTCTTGAAGGGGAAAGAGGAAAAAAAGAAAAAGTAATAGCATTGGTATTTTTGTAGAGCTTGGGTGACATTTAATATTACCTGCTGAAAATAATAAAAATAAAAAGGCAAGAACAAGAAGGAGAGAAAAGGGTTCCAACTCATGGAGCAGATAATAGTAATTTAGTATTTTAAAGCAACTCCATGACTATTTCATCTCTGAATAGTTCCACTTTCAGCTTGTTAAACTGAAAGTAGGACTAAGAAATTACAGGCTGAAGGAATGGGGTTAAAAATAAATCCTCAAGTGGGCTGGCAAACTGCAGCTTCTTGGGGAAAAGTAATTTAGTTAATGTCAGTTTTCTGTTGTAATTCTGACAGGAAAAGGTCTGGTACTGCTAAGTATTTCTCAAAGGGGAGGTTACTTTAATATGAAGTTAAAATATATAATAACGATTGTATAGAATAAATACATTTTTAGGTGTTTGAATGATGTAGAGGCAAAACTTTATCAAAGGGAGACATGCTGTTTCATATATTTTATTTGTATTTGCAATATTTTGATTATACTTCTAAACAATAAGACAGACTTTCTGTGACTTTTCAATTAACTATGTGGCAATTTTAAGGAGAGATCATGATATGGCTTGGCACTAGTTGGTGGTCATCTTAGTGGGATTTGTAATTTTCAGTCACTAGGAGATTACAGTCTTCTGAATGCAAAACTGATGTTACAAGAAATTTTTCCTGAGTGGGAACCATATAATTTGACCTGGAGGTCACATTAGATTTTCCTTTGTATTGAAGTATCATAGATAGTATTAATCTGTATTTGTCTTTTGTTTTCTGCTATATGTTATCATGATGCCTTGCCATTATAATAACAAATAGCCTGTCAACACATTTACTGGACCGCAACCCTCTTGGGATAATCACTGAATTTTCATCAAGACTGCAATGATTAGTGTTTCTGATTATGATAATCAAATAACTAATTAGCTATCATGTTTCAGAAAAGACATAAAATTAAAAATGTTTTCAGAATATGTTAAGATTGAACTTTTCAGCTACCTCCACTTTTTTTGGTTTTTTTTTTTTTCGGGAAGCTTACAAAAAAGGAAGAAATAGAAGTTGCTAGGGTTTTTTTTGGGTTTTTTTTTTTAAATAGAGCTGAGTTGTTTCTCACTCTGTTCTGAATACTTATAGAAAAGATGCATACTTATGTTCATTCCTTGTATTTTTTGAGTAGAACTGATTAAAGAATATGGTGAAATTACTACTAGACTGTGTAACACAAGATAGCACATTTTATTTCTGGGTTTTGTATGTTTCTTTTCCCTTTTTTGTTATATTTCGTACTTTTTTGGGGGAATTTTCCGAGGTGTTAGATTCTGATTAGACATCAGTATAGAGGCAAAGAGAAATCTCATCCTCACAGATTGCCTCACAGTGGTGCTGCATTGTGGTGCTGAGATGGTGTTCTTCTCACCTTTACACGCATTTTCTCTTTTTGTATTTGTACATGATGAAAGCTTGCCATGTTTTGTCAGTCAGGTTTCTGGCCTTCAGAAGTGAGTGTGTGACTGGAATTTCAGGATTTTGATTTTTTTTTTTAACATATCTTTTTGTTTTGTTTAAAGGTAATGAGAGAGAGAAAGAAGGCAACACAAGAAACGCTAGAGTTTGTTAAAGGATTCATTACATGCAGAAGCAGTTCCTTCCTTGTTCCCAGAACTATTGTTGGATCCAGATACTTGTAATTGCATTGTTTTCCACGCTGTCCTTCATCTATGCTCATTTTAAATGTCACAGAGAGAGGTGGTGACATTATGCTAATTTGTAATGGATTCCAGTGTTACATTGCCCCATTTCTCTGACCTCAGCAAAGAGCACTTGCTGAGAAGAACAGAGGATGATTACCTCCCCTCTGAGCGTGAACTAGCTGCTATGGCTGCATGACCTTGGATTTAAAGAATAAACTCTAAAATTGCTGTGCAGAGGTTGTACAGGTTTTGTGCCTAAAACAAAGAAAGGATTTCAAAGAGAATTTTTTCCCCCTCTGTGGCTGAGTTTATAGATTCTTCTTCATACAGTGTATCTCTCATTCAGAAATTCCCTCATCTAAGCTTGTGAGATCAGTTTTCATGAAAGTGAAAAGAAATGTGGCTCACATGTATTTAGGATATACTCTTTAAGATGTATCAAAATTTTATAGGAGAATTAGATGAAAGACTAAGTATTGCAGTTTATTACGAGTTCCTGGCTAGAGTTAGACTGTACCTGTATCAAGATAAGGACCTTGCCTGAAAGATTGCTGTGATTTGATCCTCCTGCAGCCTAAATGTGGGAATTATTGAGCTCCCGACTACAAAAAGACTCTCAAAGCAGCCCTTGAAACTGTATCAATTCTATACTGCTAGAATATAAAAAAAAATGGTGACAGGATCAAAGGCATAGTTCAGCCATTACTGCTCCTTTTAAAAGAGAACTGAACGGGGTCATGTGGGAGGACCCAATGAATGGTGGAATTGAAGGAAGATTTCAATCTCTCTTTGAAAATACACTGGCATTAATATGATTTTGAAGAGCATGAATAAGAAGCTCTACAGTCAAAGCACTGCTGCAGGAGCAGATTTTTGGCCTTTTTTATGTCAGTTACAATTACACTGGAGCTCCAAATAAGAGGTGAGCAAAGCCTGAGGACATGATTCTGCATTCATTCCTCACCCAAAACTCCCCCTCACGCTTGGTGGGAGCACAAGGGGGAGTTTTGTGTTATGCGACACTGCTTCAGTTCTTAATTCTGGTTCACAGTGAAGATAAAACCATTGTGCAACTTCCTGATTTCTCCTGAATCAAACAAATTGAAGCCAAAGAGAAAAACCCTGAGAAAAAATTTTGAGAAAATAAAAAACTTTTGAGAAAAATAATCTCATTTTCTCCAGATGTGTTCTGATACTTTGATTTTAAAATATTAGGTGCTTCACACTTGGTGAAAGTCAGAGACTATTGGACTCTGTCCAAGGAATAACTGATATTTTCATGTGCTACCTTTGATTTTGGGTCTTGTCACTAATTATTTTATTTTCTCTTGATGGTTATCAGATTGTTAATGGTACTGAACTGAAATCTCTAAGACTGTCAACGGCTTGATAGATTTGATTCTTTTTTTTTCCTTCAGCAGAATAGGAAAAGTAAAATTGCATCCTGAACAGATGTAGAATGAATGTCAATTGTAGGTTACTGTAGCATTTTTCCCTCCATCTTAAAGACGGATTTTATTTGTTCTTGTGGGAACAGACCTTAGCTTTGGTACCCCTTTGGGCTTCATAGATTTTAAAATTTTGGAGCAGGCTAGGCTGTTTTGTGGATTGAAAATGAGGGAAAAAACAGTGAGCTTAATGAAAAAAACCCAAGCTTTTCAGTCATACTGAATGCCTTCCTGTCTTCGTATTTAGTATCTCTTTCCCCCTCCTTGAAACTTGCTTGTAATTGTACTATTGTGATGGGTTGACCTTGTCTAGGTGCCAGGTGCCAACCAAAGGCGCTCTATCACTCCCCTTCTCAGTTGGACATGGGAAAGAAAATATAATGAAAGGCTTATGGGTGAGGATAAGGACAGGGAGAGATCACTCACTGATTACCATCACGGGCAAAACAGACTTGACTTGGGGAAATTAGTTTAATTTATTACCAATCAAATCAGAGAAGGGTAATGAGAAATACAATCAAAATTTAAAACACCTTCCCCTCACCCCTCCCTTCTTCCTGGGCTCAACTTCACTCCAAATTTCTCTACTTCCTCCCCCTTAAGCAGCACAGGGGGTCAAGGAATGGGGCTTGCAGTCAGTTCATCAGACATCTCTGCTGCTCCATCCTTCTCGGGGGGAGTAAGACTCACACTCTTCCCCTGCTCCAGCATAGGATTCATCCCATGGGAGACAGTCTTCCATTAAGTTCTCCAGCATGAGTCATTCCCACAGGCTGCAGCTCTTCACAAACTGCTTCAGCATGGGTCTATTCCCTGGGGTGCAGTCCTTCAGGAATGGACTAGTCCAGTATGAGTTCCTCCACAGGGTCAGAAGTCCTTCCAGAAAACCTGCTCCCCTCTCTGTGCAGTCACAGATCCTGCCAGGATCTTACTCCATCATGGGCTCCTCCTGGAGTTACAGCCTCCTTCAGGCATCCATGTGCTTAGACATAGGATCCTCTATGGGCTGCAGGTGGATCTTTGCTCCACTGTGGGCCTTAATAGGCTGCAGGGGAACAGCCTGTTTCACCATGGTCTGCATCACAGTCTATAAGGGAACCTCTGCTCTGGTGCATGAAGCACCTCCTCCTCCTCCTCCTCCTTTTTGCTGGCCTTGGTGTCTGCAGAGTTTTTTTTCACATATTCTCACTTCTCTCTCCAGCTGCAATTGCTGTTGCGCAGTTTTTTTTCCCCCTTCTTAATATGTTATCACAGAGGTGCTACCACCATCACTGATTGGCTCAGCCTTGGCCAGCGGCAGGTCTGACTTGGAGCTGGCTGGCGTTCGATCTATTGGGCATAAGGGAAGCTTATAGCAGCTCCTCACAGAAGCCACCCCTGTGCCCCCCTCCCCCGCTTAAACCTTGCAACACGAACTCAGTACACCCTCGAAGTTGGCAGAGAGGAATGTTTAAGACAGTATAGGAAGATGATTTTAATGTTCATTATATTATTGTGTTATGTTATAGCCCAGGTTCATGAATCAACTGATTTCAAAAATGTCATCTTTATCCTGATCTTATCCCATGCACAGTGCTATGGTCCAAGTAAAGATGTTCTCTGTCTAAAATCTAAAATGAACACTCATGAGGGTGTGCACGTGTGTTTGTGCAGGTACTGAACAGGGGATTTTTTGTGTACTCGGAATGTTCCTGATTTTAACACCCCAATACATTATTAAAAACTACTAAAACCAATCCTACTTCTGTTAGCTTTTCATTCCCCTAAATTTCTCAGCATATTTGAAGAAAAATTGTAGCTTGAACAGTTTGCTTACATGTCCAATCACATCTCTAACAGCTGCTGAAATGCATCTGCTTTTGAGTGGATTGTGACAGATGCTTAGAAAGGTATCATCTTCCATTAAAATTGCATTACAGTTTTTATAACAAGAGGTAAATTTGAACTATGAGCTAAAATAGAGCTAGTTTCCATATTTAGAGAGACAGACAATCACTTATTTTAATCAGATATCAGTATGGCAGTGTTGTACCTCACCTGTTTCAGAAATAAATTTCAGTTGAAACATACTGCACAAGAAGCTAGGTATTTTAGCACTGTGGTAAGGTCATATTCCGTATTAAATATGTAAAAGTGTTAATTCTGTGGTGTAAAGATAAGTTCATAAAATTGTACAATATGAATAGTATGTTCGCTATACTTAAAATGCTTCAGTTCTTTGGTAGAGTCAGTCTACTTAGCAGCAAATGGAATGAATTCCTTTAGCTGTTAATGAAAATATCTGATGTATTCTTCCTAAGGCAGTCTGTGAAACAAAACGGCATTTTTACTCAGCTGGTTGTAAAGTTACAAATGCCTACATTTCTTGTCTTTATTTATTTAAATCACATTGTTGAGGAAATCACAGTGGCCTGTAATGCAGATCTGTCAAGCTAGTCCAGCATGTTATTTATTCTATTGTAATTTGAAACATTTCATTGCGTTTTCCTTCTACGAAATAAATTTTTGGCAAGATAACTGTATCTGAGGAAGTGGCAAAGCAGATCTCATTATTTTTCAAGGTGTATTTTGATGAGAATTTTGTTTAAAGATGCACCTATAGCAACTTGGTTGGAACAAGTGTAGGAAATTCAAATATAATCGTCATGAACTATTTAGACCTGAGAATAGTAGCAGACACAGGGCATCTAAAAAGTGTGATCCATACCAAAGGGTTTCTACATTCCTTCTGCTTTGTGAGTAACAACTTGAAATTGCATCCGGTTTGGATATAGTAAGATGGAGAAATGGACAGTAATTGAATGTGAATGATCTTTGCAGTTGGACTTTGAAATACAAAATTGGGTCTCCTAAGTGCAAGGTTTTGCTTACCATTCTCCAATCACTTGTTTCTCTGCTTTTTTTTTCCCCTTGCCACACTTAGTCTTTTTTTTTTTTTACATTTTAGCTGAACTGGTCTGGCTTGTATATTACAGATCATTTACTAGGAACCTGCTGGGTTACTTTCAAAAAGGGTGCTGTTCTTCAGCTCTTAATTAAATCACCAGCAATTTCATTGTAGTGGTACATTTAATATATTGTTTGCAAACCTTTACTGCATTATTTTCAATGGGTAACTGAAATAGTGGTTTATTTTATGTTTCTGCAGTATGATGGCTGTTACATGTGCAACAAATCCACTCTTAAACTTGAGTCTGTTCTAATTTAATTATTATTGAGTAATACTAGTTTATTTTTTTCTCTGTTTTTCTTACTCACTTTAAAACGACATTTAAAAATACATCTGGTTTAAAAGTAATTTTTTCTGATACTTTTAGATATGTTTAATTATGAACATATGCCACAGCTGAGTGTTCTAAACATATTCTAATTGGAATACAAAATGCAGTGGAAAAACTGTTCTCAATATCTGATATTTTTAGGTCTCAATTCAGTTTCCAAGTTAAAGGAACAGAATTATTCTTACCATGACATATATCCCTCACTCGATTCCCCTCCACTGCTGGTTGTTGCTTTTCATTGTGAGCACTGTCCTTTTTCCCAAAGGCCTGGGAGCCCTTGTTGGTGAAGACTGGGCAAAGAAAGCACTGAGTACCTCAGCCTTGCTTGCGCCTGCTGTCACTAAAATACTTGCACTATTCAGTAACAGTCCCATATTTTCCTTGTTCACCCTTTCACTATCAACATCCTAGTAGAAATTCTTCTTGTTGTCCCTGATGTCCATTGTAAGAGTAGACTTTTGCTCTCCCAACAACTGCCCTTCGTGCCCTAAAAGCCTTTCTAAATTGCTTCTTTTATAACTTGTCCTGGCTTTTACCTCTTGTAAATTGCCTTTTTTTTTTTTTAAACTGAAGCAACACGATATTGTACAAACAAAGTTACACAGTATTTCATTATACAAGTTTATGATAGTAAATATATTTATTTGGGATGGGATTCCACTGGTAAAATTTATTCTGGCCTAAAAAAGAAAGAACAAAAACACCAACCCAAACAAACCAACTTTGATTGACATTTGATTGTTTAGCTTCACTTTGCTGCTAAGTTCTTTTTATTTTTAAATATGCTTTAGTGATATACCATTTAAAAAACACCAGTCATTTTACATAACAGAATAAAGTTGTAGTTTACCAAGGCCAAACTACTACTTAGGGCCAAACTACGCAGTCTCTCTCACTCCCTCCACCAGGATAGGGAGGAGAACTGGTGAAGATAAAAAGGCAAAACTTGTGGGTTGAAATAGGAAGAAGAAAAAAAAAAATTACCAGAAGAAAACAAAACAGAGATGGAAAACAATTACAGTACAAGAGCTCACAGCAAATCCTCACACCCAGCTTCCTCCCAAGTAAGAGCAAAAGAGATTCCCTTCATCACCCTCCTCACTTACATACTGAGCATGATATCACATGGGATAGCCCTGTGGCTAATTTGGATAAACTGTCCCAGCTATTGGCTAATTAGTTCACTATCCCAGCTGTGTCCCTCAGCCATAGGGGCCACCAGCTCCAGTTCCCTTCCCAGCTCAGGTGAAAGTTAACTCTATCCTAGCCAGAACCAGGACAAATAAATACGTTCTTATGGCAACAGGTAGAGTTGCAAGTTTGACAGGTTTGATTGTAAGGAAAATGTATGCTATTCTGTGATTCATCCTATTTCTGTCGGCATATCTTCTTTCTGAGACTATCCTTCTATCTTTAAGAAAAACTTGAATACTGATTTTAACATAATGTTAAGCATCTTTCTAGAGTGTGACATAACAAGCTTGCTACTGTAAAAAAAAAAGGAAACTCACTGCCAACAAACACTGTGAGTTTGTTTCTACAGACCTAGCAATTCTTGAAATTGCAAAGTCTGTTGATCTTGAATAGAAATGTAGACAAGCATTTAGTAGATCTTCTGATGACCTCCTTAAATAATCACTATGATGTACATAGTTTCAATATATATATATATTTTTTACCTTCCACTTAATAATAATCTCATAGCCTTAAGGATTTATATAGATGTTTGTGCACACTTAATGCTTCTCTGATATACAAGTCATTAACAGCAATTCTGAATATGACAATATTCTACAGACAATATGTGCAGATACTGAGCAATTCTAGTATATGACACTAAAAAGAAATTACAGCTTTGTAAATGTTCTGGTTCTTGGGCTATTATTATGCTGTGATATTTTCAATGATATGAGACAGTAAATGCTTACTTGTATTTATTTATTTACTGTTATGGTCCAATAGCCCTTTGTGATACACTTCAGTCTTTGTTTGAGTAATGGTGTGCTTAATCAAATTGGTTGGGATGTGTTCAACGAGTATTTAATGTGAACCAAACCTGACTGACTGTTCATTAAGCATAGTGGATAAGAGTCTACATCATTTTTTTCAGATAAACACATAACTTGAGAACTTTTTAAGACTTGTAACTGACAAAAGCTGTTGAATAAGCAAAATGAAAATAACAGTCTTCCATCTTAAATTTTCAGCCCTACAAAAATTTAAAAGTCTTTTATGTGCTTTGCAGGAATAAAATGACTACTAATAGTAAGATCCTTTTCAGGTGTAAAACTATATAAATATACACATATGGGATGTTTGTGTGTGTGTATGTATATATTTATATATAAATATACATAAATGGTTGTTTGATTGCCTTCCTGATCCCCTATTTGGATCTCTATTTATTTTGGAAGAAATTTCCTACTTTGTTTTATAGGGAATTGGAGTTTATAAGGAAAGAAAGGAATTATTTCCACTCCATGTTCTTTAAACTCTGCTTCCTTGCCAAAGGATGTGAAAAAATACATTTCCTGTAGGGCTTTTAAATTCAGCATGTGAGGTTCTTAATGAGGGAGTAGAAATTGGTGGTACGTGAAGCAAATAAATAAATAAAACATGGTTTAGTGAGGAATAACTGGTGCAACTGAGAGAGTGCTAACTCAGTCCTGACGCCTGTTGGTATTTTAATGCATCCTGCAGGATAAATATAAGACTCCTGCCTCCTTAATTACAGTGAACACATTTTATAATGGTTCTATTGATCTTTTCTGAATGATGTTGATCTTGTAGGAAGGGTAGGTAGAGCAACTAAATAAGACCATACATTGCTATTGCTTTCCAGCAGGGTAGTGGCACTGAAGTGCTTCTTAAACAAAACCATTCAATTATTTGTGTAATTGATGTAGCCTATATTTTCAATATTCTAAAAAGTAAGTGAATATTTTTCTCAGTTTCAAGACTTGGACTGTTATCAGCTTCTGTCATTCTCAGGAAATTACATCCTAAAATCTCAATAGATAACATGTAGCTGCTGTAAAAGCCAGTGAGATGAGGTAATGCTATGTAGGCAGTACAGATTGTCCCTGATTGAATACAGATTGAATATAGCATTTGGAAGAACTTTTGCCAATCACTGAAAATAGTCATTACATAATTAAAATGAAAGAAATGCCTTCCTGGATTGAATGACTTTTTTTTTTTTTATAAGGAAATTAGTTGGTGATCTTAAAATAACAATGAAATTTCAAAGTTGGATAAACCCTTGCAGAAAAGTGGTAACAAGGATCATAAAGTACAATCAAATAAAAGCCATTCTACTTTTCTTTCAATCACTATCACTGCCTTTCCTCCCCACAAGTGCTCAGCTCTGATACTGATGAGGAAATCTCCGAACTTGGTTAGAGAAACTGTTCTTTGTATGAAGCTATTTTTAATTACTCATTAGATATAGTAGCTAATCCTGAAATACAAAGCACAGTATTTTTTTTCCTGGTTTTACACTGTTTTCGAATCAAATATTTTCTTATTTAAGTAGAGTTTGGAAACACAAACTGACTGCATAAAATGTGACAAATATCTCATTCCAAGAGACAGACAAAATCCTTCTGACATTAGTCACAAGGGATAATTTTGCATAATTCAATTAAATTGGAAAGAATATTTCATAATAAGAATAAAGGTCAGAAGCATAGGAGGAAAATGTCTTCTTTTGCAAACAAAAAAGCATAATTATATTATGTGCCAAATATCATGCTTCACTGGATGGGGGGATGAATTGTGTGGGATCTGACAAGTTCCCAGTAGTATCTAATGATATTTTAAAAACCTATGTTTTATTGTGATTTTTCAGAAATACTGTTTGTTACAATTTAGCAGATCCTTCAGAGAAATTATATGCTCTTCAGGAAAATGGGCAGTTATAACAGGCGAGCATACTTGCGTGTACTATTGAGGCCTCTGAATTCATTCTGTGTCTCTCACAAGATAGAAAAGCAGCAGCATTTCAAAGGAAAACATTTAGAAATTTACAATACTGTTGTAAAAGTGCACTATTTGCTGGCGACAAAGTAGAACCTAAGAGTTCTATTCAGTGACCCTTAATGCAAAGCAATACCCTGAATACTGAAGTTGTTAAATCACTTTCAAGGGTGTTTATCACTAGGGAGTATTCTTATGTATCTATTGTTAAATGCTCCTATCACAAGAAAAAAAAATGCTGCAAAACCCATAAAGGCTTATAATAAGTAGGTAGATTGGGGATCAAGATACCATTTTAGGAGAAGTTCAATCTCAGTCTGGCAAGGACTCATTCAATCTGAATGAGCAAGGATTTTTATGGTGTCCTTTCTTTCGGTCTCCAAAGTCCTTGTTGCAGTTGTTAGCTGAGAAGAGGAATTGTTTATTACTTTGCAACAAAATACAGGGGAGGATATAATTCCTAACTCTGTCCTCTTCAGTGCTGAATCACACTTCTGTTAATGTACGCTGAGTTCTGCTCTGCCAATAATTTGGACCACTGTAGGGTCAAAACTGCAGCTGCCATCTTGACCTTGTGTCCTGCCTGTTGTGATAGCCAATGACCCAGCTACATCCTATCTCTAATCTTTTTGAGATTCATGTTATTTGTAGGTTTAAAGACTGCTGCCATCTGAATAAGAGTCAATAACTGATGTAAATGGGTCATGATATGTTGACAGCCTTTGGATGGGGATCAAGGCTTTGACTTTCCAGCAATATAGAAATAGGAAGGAACAGAATATGTGAGATACTTGGGTTTATGTATTTACTTATTCTCTTGGGTACTGAGCAATCACATTTTGTATTAGTTTAAGAATTGTAACATATAACAGTAATCTAGTTGAAGCGTTTTAAAGGCACATAGCTAGAGAGCTGGCAGTGAAGACTTTGTACATAGTCACTGTATAGTAATTTAGGACTAGGCAGAACTCTAATAGAGATCCGTAATCTGGAGCGGAGTTTTTATGAACAATTCAACTTTCCCATGTAAAATTATAGGACCTTCTAACTTACAGATATTTTCAGTGATTTCTGTGACTTGCTTTGTCTGGAACACTTGATGTTATTTTTTTTTTTTCTGCAGTGAAGCTCGTTATTGGTAATCACCTTGAGCTGTGAGTAGCTGACTAGTTTTTCACGATCATTTGGCAGTCAAATTCAGTGCAACTCAGCCTAGCAAAGTTGACAGTATTCTTCTCACAACGGTGCATGACATCCCTATGTGATAATTTCTCATTTGCAGAAGAGTGGAAAAAGACATTATGAGGTATGTTTCTAGGGAGTCTTCATGTTTGTGTCACTGACTTTCTCCTTGATCACTTGGAGGGTTCTCTTTCATGTTGCTGTTTCCTCATTAACTTTGTTACCATTTTCAAATATCTAATTTTTGAGGAAGGTTTTCTCTGTGTGGTTTTTTTTGTTGTTTGTTTTTTTTTTTTTTAATTATGTCTTCAATACACTATTAATTTATTAATACTGGTTATATAAAACTAAACAAGGGAAAAATATTTTACATTAATGTACTGAGGTAAAATGGTCTTAAAAATATGCTGCAGAACTACTGCTTTTCAGTCAAACAGTTCAAAGTACTGATTAAACTTGGCAATTCTTATTAGATTCCATAGATGGAAATTTCTTGCAGAGGTAGTTTACTGCTTTTCTATATAATTTCTGTTTTATTCAGGTTTTTAGTTTTCCTTTTTTTTTTTTGTTTTTCTATTTAGCTCAATAATCTGATTTCCAGAATTCTCCAACAAACGACTGCTTAGCATGCCCAGGTCAGCTCCACATAGCACGATCAGCACATCACAGGCACACCGGGCTCATAGTACATGTCATAGGAGGAATGAGATAGTTTTCATTTGCACAATAATTTGAAATGTTTACTTAGAACACGCAGTTTATTGACACTTGCAACACAGGTCTTTTGTAAGACCTGCCAACATTAGCAGATTTGCGAGTAGTATCAAACCCATCAGTAATCATTTTACTAAATACTGTGATTGCCTTTTTTTTTGGTGTTCTCATCTCATTTGAGTAAAGAATTTTCCTTAAATTCCAAGTGCTTCCCAACTCTCAGTCAGATCTTTCTTATTTAACACAAGATAGAGGTATCTCTATTTAACTTTTTTACTTATGAAAGAAACTACTAATCGAGTGAGTTACTTAATCTATAAATGTATCAAAGCCAGGCTATTCTTATCTATCATTTTCTCAGCTTTAAAACTGTTGTGTTAAACCTCTAAGTTTCAAATTTAGTGTGGCAGTATTGTTAGTGTAAAACACCATTGTCCAGCTGTGAAGAGCATCTGTTTCAGTAGGTATGGAATTTCAGAAGATACCTAGACTTGGATTAATTTATCTTGTAATTTTCTTCACTATTTTTAATTTAATTGAGTTGTTTAGCCTTAGTTAATCATTTAGCATTTGCAAGTTTTGATGCTTATAGCCATGTCTTACCATGAAAGATTTTTTGTTTCGTTCTTTTATGCAGCTCTTTTAATCCCCTTAAAGACATCAGAACATGAGAGGCTGGAAACCTGGAGATATAAAATTCCAGAACAAACTTGAAAGTTGGAGTGTCTTCTGGCTCCTGTGAACTAACTTGAGCTGCTAGAATTCATCTACTCTTATGTGTCCAAAAATAGTTTATTTCTGGAAATAGGATTCTCTGGGAGTAGAATTCTCTAGGAATGCTTAACTAGGGACTATACAGTCTACACAGATCTTCATGGTGATCTCAGCAATGGCAGCAAAGGAATGGGATGAAAAAATGCATTGCTTCAGACTTGTTTCAGTGGGGAAGCTCCTAGAGTATAGATTAATCTGAGGACTGGGCTTGCCTGTTATCATTTCAGTTATAGGAGTATGAAGGACACAAATTTGAGATAGACTAGCCTTTTTTCTTCCCCCTCCTCCATGTTGGAGGAACAATTTTTTAAAAATCCCAAATACCTCTAGTGATACCTTAGGTTGATCTTATGCTGCAGTCAAACAATATGGTTGCTGTGTATATATATATATATATACACGCACACAAGCCTGATCAAGTAGATACCAGTTTAGCTATGGCAGTGTTGTGTTCAATGTGGGCTGAAATATTCTCACCCCTCATCCTTCAGGAGCTTGGGTAGACTTAGCTGGAGTGTCCTCAGGTCATTCCAATACCATCATTCCCCAAGCTGCTTAGGTTATATTTGGAGACCAATTGCAAGTTGCACCTGGGACTGAAATGTAGACATACTCTCAGAAACAGCGGGAATATAAATTGTTAAATTTCGAAGATAAATGTGTTTTAAAATTCTGGTAAGGAAAGTATAGATTTCTGTTTCAATGTTGGGTTTGATTTTAGGGTTTGTTGTGGAGTGGAGGGGGGTTGGTTATGCATTTTTTTTTTTTTTTTTTTTTTTTTTTTTTTTCCTCTAGAACAAACAAAACAGGAAGGATGTAGCTGAATATTTCTTTGGCTCATCCAGTTGTCTTTATAAGACTATAATCTGTATTTCTCTGGATTGCTCTATCCCTTCAGACTCCTTTGTGTGCTGGAAGGTACATTTGTCTAAGCCAGGAAGGGAGAAGATTAGGAACTTAAAATAAAATATCAGTAATTTATAAGAAACATGAAAGAGTGTCTTCTTCCTGTGTGTTTTGTGTTTGATTAGTATAAATGACTCTGTAAAATGCTCAGTGGTTTACAATTTAAAGAGAAATTAAAATCTCTGTTTCTGTGTACTGACATGTATTCTATGAAAGACAGATTGTGAGAAATACATTCCCATGCACTCTGTCTGAAATTTTGAGACAATAGTGCAGGGACATTAGTGCAATAGTGCAAGGACATTAGTGCAGTTCTCTTATCTCTCTTTTTTATTACATTATTAAATGTTCTCAGCAAACTGTTTGGTAACAGCTTTTGCTGCATGCTTAGATAAAAACTGGTATGGAACAGCATACAAACACTGTATAATATCTTAAAGTGTGAATTAGGAACCTGCAAACTGAGTTTGCTGACATGCCATTCATGGAAGTACACACGGAGATCCTATTTTAATTGATGACAGTGTTTGCTGCTCTTACATACCTGTTTGTATAATGAATAACAGATTAAAAAACATATTTCTAAGGGGATCTGTCCTACTTGTAATAGAATGTAAGGTTTTGTCATAATGAGCAGTAAAAATATGTGTTTCCTTTTTCATTTTCTTTCCAATTCAAAGTTATACGGCTCTTCCATTTAATATACTTTTTTTTTTTATCTATTCTTGAGAAATAAAACTGTTACAGGATATTTGCCTTTTGCTGGTATGGTATCTAGGTAATAATAATTACAGATTAAATATTTCACTGGTTTTGATATTGAGTTTCTCATTGCTTTGCAGTCGGGAATGTATCATTAAACACCATGCCTCAGAAAAAAAGTGCAAATGATTGTTGTTGTATTTTGAAGTAATTACTTCCATGAAGGGTTTTCTTTTTCATTTTTTAAAGAAAGAATTGCATTGATCTTCTGTTTTGTAAAAACTTTTAACAAAATGAATTTTGTAATAAAAGCAAACTTTAATTGTTATTTATCTCAACCAGATAAACAAGGCGTCTGCTGATCATGATTAATTATCACCAGCCTGAGTTAAGAATTCCTTTTGAATTCTATCTCCTTGAATTGCTATTTAGAAACATGACTTAGAAATTTTGTCTGGAAAAAAATCAACCCACCACCCTATCAGTATTGCAGTGAAGTAAATGAGTGTGTCTAAATTGATACACGTGGGAAACTTTCAGCTTGGGGTGAACATTTTGCCATTTCTCTCAAAGGATGGGACCTCAGTAGCTGCACATACACTTTTCCATGTGATCAGCAGAAATTTTACTCAGTCTCAACGCAGACAGTGAATCTTTCTATGAGCAAGAATTTCTTCTGTGCTTGACGATAGCTAAATCAATTCCTTATGACTGGAAAAAAAAGAGGAGACACAATTCAGAGGAACTGAAACCAGATCATTATAAACAGAGAAGGAGCTCTATGTAAGGTTAAGTACATGTGTAAATGTTTGTCATAATAGGCCATAATCAGGCGAGTCAAAGTGTGGAGATCATAAAATTAAAAATCTAGTATCCAAAGGGTTTGGAATTCATCCTGTGAACTTCAGAAGTGTTTTAAATCTTTTTGTAATGTCAAGTGGTCTGCTTTTTATCTAAGAATACAATTTTAATTAGGGGTCACGTCACTGTAGTAACTGGATGAATCACAAGTATTCAAAAATAGAAATCCTTGCAGATTTACAGAATAATGCTTATTTTCAGGAAGCTTAATGGTGTGTGAAAGCAGGTAGAAAATTAATGTAGTTCACTTTACATCTGGGAACAAATGGAATGTGAGTGCAGTGTAGAAATGGCTGGAAAATGGGGAAAAGGTACTGTTCCACTCCCCTCACACCCTTCACGTGGGATTTTTTTTTTATTTTATTTTAATAGATGTTTCTAAAATTTCCTCTGCTTCTGCTGTCCTCTCACAGAGGACATTATGTATTTATTCTTCCTTACTTTTCCTCTCTTTTTGCCAAAACAATTGCATTTTTTTCCTTTTCCAGTAATTGTCTCTTGGTTCAGCCCATGTCCTGTGGCAGTTGCCACAACAATCTGTTTATTTTCAGATGGTGCAAGTACACAGTTGTGGTGCTTCTTCCATAGCTGCTACCTTATTCTGCTGAATTTAAAAAGGGAACTTCAGAAATACAATGAGTAAATGATTTGCTTCTTCCCATCAGCACGTTCTTTTTTTTTCCACTGAAATTATGAATGAATGAATGAATGAAAAATTATGTTAACTAAAATAATTTAAGTAGTCTCAGTATCCATCTCTTTTGATTAATCGATTAACATATACAAGAATGGTCTTAGTGCACTTTGGCCAAGAGTTGACCTAGCATACCTATTATGTGGCCTTCAATAATAAGAACCACCTCCCTCAGAGGATTAGGATAAACACATTGTGTATGTATTGCCTATTTTTGTTTGGTTGTTTTTTTTGTTTTTTTTTTTTTTTTTTAACCTTTGTAATCTGTGGTTTAAGTACCTGCTGGATCAGGGGCTGCATTTTATCTTTATATCCTATGGATCTTGATGGACTTCCAATCTGCAGCAGTTATATGTGGAAAAGGACTTATTTTCTGGGTTTTTGGTTTATTTGTTTTTTGGTTTTTGTTCTATTTTTCTGCACAGTTAGACATACCAAATTTATTTTACATTTCACTGAATTCAGCTGTCAGCTGAAGTAAAGTAGTTGTTGTTTCTTTGCTATTTCTGTACATCTGAATTGTTAATTTTCATCTAGGAGGTAAAATGCATGCAATTCTTTTGTTTTCTGAGGTACTTTGACAAAGTAGCATCTGAGCAGTGTATATAACTGTTTTTGACAAAGCATTTAAATTAGGCTGTTTGATAACTGTTTTGAAATAGAAGACAAAATATAGAATAATTTTATACTGTCCAATTTAGGCAAACCTTTTGAACTCAAACAGTGAAAAAACAGAATTAAGTAAAATACTCCACTTTTTCAAAATGCTGTGATCTAAATTAAAATCCCACTGGAAGTCACATTAGGGTGTGTTTCAATGCAAGTAGCTGTTCCCTGTCACTGTCTTTGATACTTCAGCTGAAGTAGTTTTACCAAGTCATTCTGTGTGCAGTGTATGAGTGTCTCTGATACGACTTCTTCCTTGTAAGGATGAAATCGAAAAATCAATGTCAGATGGAAATCAAAGTTCTCATAGTTTGAAGGATTGATGGAAAGGGATTCTAATGAGTGCGAATTTCAAGCTTTACCTTCATAAATCTGGCAGAAAGGGCACGCATGAAATTCCTAGATGCAGATGCCTGGGAGAGATGTTTGAAAATAAGGAAGTTAAAAAAAAAAAAGTTTAAATTAAAATCAGGAGTAACATTTTGATGGAAAGAAAAATATTTTTCTATATTTTACCTGGAAATGTAACTCAGATTTTGAGGAAATTAAGTATGTGCCTGTACCTTTGTGAAATTGGATGATAACCACATTCCAATTACCTCTCAGTAATAAGAAGCATAAAACTTAATTGCTTCTATTCAAGTAGCTATTTCTTCTAATTTAAAATAAATAAAAAAATCCCACAACCCAGAAACAGGGTTATTGAAGAACTGAAGACACCACCAAGTTGACTGATTAAGGCAGAAGACTCAAACAAGGGAAATTTCTGGGAGGTGAGGGAATCTAGCCTACTTTTTCTTTTTCTTTTTCTTCTTTTTTTTTTTTTTTTTTTTTTTTTTTTTTTTTTTTACATTTCAGCATGACATCACACAAAATATTCTGTAAGCTAAGGCTAATTTTGTCAGTTGTAACCATATGGAAATAAAATGATTTTAGTAGTAGTACTGCTGCATCCATGTATTTTAATGTAAACCTCTTTTTTTTTCCTACTATTTATATTCCGATTTTTTTTTTTTTTCCTGTTCAACCAGTCCCATTGTTCTTTGCTAAAAAATTGTGTGCTTGTGCCATACATTGGGTATTGGCACTTAAGGAGCTAATTTTAAACTATGATGGGCAAATGTTTCAAGTGAAAATAAGGTAGTTGCCCTTCCTTCATATAAGAGAATCAAATTAAAAATTAGTAACAAAAACTAAATTGGAAGCTTATTCATCACAACAGTTGGATTTTATAGCTACTAATTCTAAACCTGAGATTTGTCTCTTTCAAGTATTTATTCTAAAATAAAAATGCAATTAAGAAATAAATGGGGGAAAAGGGTTTTTAAAAAATGAGTGCAATCAGAACTTTTCTGGAGCAGGTTATATGCTCTCCTGGTGTAGGAGCTTGGTCCTTTTGATAGTCTGGAGATTTATTTATTTTTTTTTTTCAATAGATATTGCATTGAAAACAGATAGCCTTATGATAATTTTCAGAAGTTTGTGATAAAGATGTCACTTTCTTAAATGAACCTTGGCAACAGCCATGCCTGTGTTTTGTGAAGTAAAAAGACTTTATACATAGTGAGAGGTTGAAAGAACTCTGCGTGCCACAGGCATAGTCATTTCCCAGGTGTGATTTGTGAGGAACCATTTTGTACTCAACTGCATGAAGCTAAAACTGGCAATGGAGAATCTTCATCCTTGGAGATTCCCAAAACTTGACTAGACAGCCCTGAGCAACTTGGTCTTGTGCTGAATTTAGCCTCTGCTTTGAATGGTTAGACCAGATCGTCTCCCAAGTTTCCTTCCAAATTAAATTATTTTACAGTTCTAAGCTGAACTATATTTTAAAATTTGGCTTAGTGGCTGTGCTTAGATTGCATCTTCCTGATGCAATAGCACCATGCCCGCGCTCATGGCCACAGCTAAATATTGTGCTTCAGGTCTGACAGCTCAGATGTCTAAAAACCATTGAAATTAAGTATGGCAGTTCCCTATGGGCATCCCAGAAACTTTTGCTCTATAGTGACCTGATCAGAGATTCACTTTCCTTTCTTGTTCCCTTCTACATTTTAATCTTTTTGTAAAAAAAGTTCCTGCAATCCACAGGTTGTCATTTGGACTGGAGTTTGCCTTCAGCTAATTACAATGCTTGTAGTGCTCAGTGTATATGTAGTAAGTTTTGCTGTGGAAGGGAAAACAAACCAAATCGCACAAGAAATGGTATTCTCCTGGTTGTTATCTGTTAGAAATAAGATTTTTTTTTGGCGGGGGGCTTGGGGGAGGGACATGAATGCTTTTAGAGGATAGTTTCCAAAACTTGTGATTGGAAATACAATACCACTTACAGGCATATTAGCCTTTATTTTTATAAAGGCCAATCTAGCCTGCCTTTGCATTTTGTATCTTGTTTTTTGCTCTCGTAGTTGTGAGTTGCTAACGGGAAGAGACGAAACATATGCATAGAAAGGGCTTTAGTAGGTATGAAACACTTCTTACTGAACACTGACAGAGACTGACCCTCCACTTTCTCTCTACAACTTATACTCCACCATCTTTCCTTAGCCATAAAAAGAGTCTTTGCCAGTGCCCCTAAATGAGGAACCAAATGTGACAGCTCTGCTGGTGGTGTTGACGTTAGCAGCAGACTTGACGGACAGCACCAAACCCTGCCGTGGCCTGTCTCCTGCTAATTAGCTGTTGGAAGGAACTCTGTGTGCCACAGGCACAGTCTTATTGGAAAAGGACAACTTTGCCGTTCACCCTGACAGCTGTGATGCAGCTGTTCCTGGAGTGAATTGAGCACGGAGTGGGAGGGTGGGAGGCGGAGGAGGAGGATTTAGAACAAGTGACAGTTCCACTATCTTGCATTGAAGCCATCCTGAGCTATAATAAACAACTAGAATGGAGAAGAGAGAAGATGGGAATCAAAATTTATAAAGTGGGAACATGGATTAGGCATGAAACAAGAGAAGGAGTAAGAGGAAGAGAATAGGACTGCCCCAGTGAGGGCTCTATAAGGCAACTGCAGATGTATGTAATTAATGCAGGCTGAGGGATTTTAACGTACAAACATTCATGATTTTTCTATAGATCGTGTGCATGTCTGTGGATATTAATGGGGATGCGTGCCAGGAAGTCCCACAAGTGAGCAAGATGGGGAGCAACATGGATCTGAATAATTTAATGAGGTGCCATAGCTCTGATGACTTTGGAGAGAGGCAAGGAGTTAAAAAAAAAAAAAAAAAAGAGAAAGAAAAAGTGCTTGCTACTTGTTCTGAGTGATTATGGGTAGTGAATGAGAAAGTTTGGGAAAGAGCTCCTGCTGCTTTTCAAAGCAAATACCCTTGTGGATGCAGAATATCTAAGTGGTAAATTGTATTGTTGTTATAACTTTCTTATTCAAGCTTGTAACCTGTACTCTATTGACACTTTTGAAGACAGATGTTTAAAACTTATTTGAATGTTAACTAGATGGTACAGAAGTAAAGGTGTGAAGTTGAGGAATGTTGAAAATTCAGTTGAAACAGTGACATTTTTCACTGGTATAATTTTATTTGTTCCCATTAATTTTTATTTTCTAGTGGTTTACGTTTTAAGGGAGAGAGTGAGACTAGACTTTTGATATTTTGTGATTATAAACTGATAAACAATTTAAACTGATTAAACAATTATTTCAAACTGTAACTTGGGAGGGACAATAGAATGCAAAATTGCACAAATAATTTTTAAGATTAAGGTGGGTTTGCAATTTTTCAAATAGTTGATCTCATTTAGAAGGTAAGAAATACCAGTTTAGATTAAATAAGTGAAATAAGTATGACAGCAACATTCTTTTCCCCAGAACTCAGACTAAACACTTTTTAATAGTGAGTGTAAAACAAAAACCCCAAATTATTACAACATTAATTGATTTTCCTCTGTGTTTCCTAGAAGCAGGAAGATTAAGACAAATATTTTGCTTGCAATATATCTGTTCTAGGCAAAGGAAAGGAGCATTAGATTGCTTGGCAAAGCTTGCTTGTAAAAAAATTCCGGTGTAATTTTAGAACTGATTGGATTAGTTTGTGATAGCATTGAGATTTGGGATGTTGCTGCAGACTAATTCTTTTGAAGGTTTTCTATTTTTATTGCTGATTACCTATTGGTTTTACTACATGTAACTTCTCTTTTCTCCACTGATATCTAGACAAAATAACTGACATTAGGCTGCAGTCAGCAGCCAAAAATGTCCCAAAGCAGATATTTCTATTGTAATAGAAAGGAAACCACACATATGCTTATACACATCACTAATGCCTTGTTTATATATTTACTACTGTATTTGCTATTATCTCTTATCCTGCTCTGAAGAAATCCTCTTCAGTAGCCCTCTAAAAATTACATATAGACTCCAGAATATATATCAAAGATAATTTTCTCTCTCTGTGTCTGTGTGTATATCTCTCAAAAAACTAAAACAAAACACTCAGAAAATATGAACTTATACTTCAGGGCTTTCTCAGTCAAAAAAAATACAGATCCTTGCTCTACTATCTAGTGGGACTGCTCCTATAATTTTTATTTGTGTGTCTATAATGTATCATATCCCATATTTACAGAGATAAGCAATGCCTTATGGTGACCTTTTGTTTATTTTCATTCCTGACTTGTGAGATAATCCAAATTATTGTACCAAAAATTTTAGAGTCTTCATAAATATCTGATATGCCCAAATTCCATGAGGTTTATCTTTCAGATTTTATACAATTCTAACAACAAATGAGAAATAAATTTTAGTGAAAGTGATTTTTGTTCAGTAAAATAAATACTTTAAGTGTTCATACTAAAGGGTTTGTCCTTTATTTCTGACCTTTTTTCTTATATATATATATATTTTTTAATTTTTAAATAATTCAGCATACCATTTACAAATGAGTGGCTATTTATATTTCTCCTGCCAATACTTTTTAAAAACTGTACAAGATTAGTGGTTTTCAATGTTTAGATTTTGACATCTATTCTGTGTACTGATCACTCAGCTTAATAATTTTAATAGTAAATCTTGTAGCAGTATCTTTTCATAAATTATTTTAGTGTTCATTGTGCAACTTGAGATTTGGAAAATGCTTACTTTTATGCATTTTCCAGCTCTAGTAGTAAGAAAGCTTTAGAGGTTTGCATGTACTGTCATACTACTACTTTTCTTATAGTCTGAATTGTGTGAGTTTACCATTGCACAGAAAATTGGTATTTTCATACCAGGGATTTTTTGTAATTGGCTATTACTGGTCTGTTTCACTAAGAATGGACTAATTTTGCATCTAATTTTTTTTTTTGCTAAGGCTCTATTTTTGTCAGTGGGAAAGTTGTTCTATATTCATCTGTTTTTCAGTTGGTGATATAATGCAATTTTGTGTGGCTTGTGCTTGGATGGCCACAGCCTAAGCTTTACACATTGTGCTGTAGTAACAACATAAAATTAGACTTATCATTCTTAAGGGGTAATTCTTATACAAGAGATAATGGTATCTTTCGCTTTTACTTAGATTATGCAGAAACCAAGACAAAACTGGTACTTTCTTAAGAGGTGTACCTTAACGTACCTTGTGAATTGCTAATATTTTTGATATTCAACACACTTAGAAGCTGGGAATGTTGACCAACTTAAAAAAAATCAAAAAAAACCCAACCAAAAACCCCAAAAAACCAACCACAAAATACCCTAACATAGTTTTAAGGTTTAGGTAGAGTTAATGTCCAAGAAGATGGACACAACCTGCCTGTCATGAAAAGATGACTTAGAAAGACCTTTAAGGGTTAATGAGTTTAATAGTCCTGCTGCATGAGACTATGAGCTGAGTGGCGAAAAGAGGAGGGTAGGAATTTTTAACCTTGTTATAGTGTATAAGTGACAAATCAGTGAGGTGAAAGGTGAATGACAATTTCTTTCATTTTCTTTTCCCCACCAATATCTGTTGTTTCTTTACTGCTGATGTGACTGAAGGTCAGCAACAGAACATCCCTCTAGCAACTGGCCATCACACACACTTATGAAGAGCAAATACATCAGTAAGAAATCTGATTTTTTTAATTTAGCATTTTTATGGTAGTGAGTTTTGTTTTAATCTGAGATCTTTTTCTTGGAGATATGATAATCCAGAAGCCACTGATACCTACTGCAGTCATAAGCTTTCATATTTCTTCTCTCTCTGAAATTAAAATGGTGCCTCTGAATGCTGCAGATACAATCTGTTTGATGGCATGTCTATGTGTTTATGAGTTTCTAAGAGATGAACAGGAAGGAGTTCAGAGAAGCACAGCTTTTCATCTAATATATCAGATATAGTCAGTGTCCATTTCAACATCCTATGTATTTTCAATCTAGTTAATAGATATCTATTAGAAATGCAGCTACCAGACGCATTAAAATGCTTTTTTTTTTCCTAAATAATGTTGTAAGTAGTAATAAGCCTTAGAGGGAAGTTTCTGCACCTTTTTTTTCAGGGAGTTTCCATGGTTAGTTTCTCATAGTTTGTTTTCCTTTGTCTTTCTTGCACTCCTCCTTGCTCTCAGTCTCACTTTCTTTCACTTTTCCTCTGCAGTATTCCTCCTGCATCCATTGCACACAGTGTTGCACTCTCTCACGCACACGCTCGCTCACTCTCACACTTTCTCAAGCACGCTATTTCGTGTGTTCTCTTGCACATGCTCTCACTGAGTGTCTTGCTCACTCATTCTTACTCACTCACTTTCTTACTCAATTGCTTTCTCTTGCTTTTGCTCTCTCTCGTGCTCTCTTGCACATCCTCTTGCTCTCTCGCTTTCTTTTGCGTGCACTCTGTCTCTGATCCTCCCTCCCTTTCTCACTCACGCTATTGCACTCTCGTCTTTCTCACTCCTATGTGCTGTCTCTTTCTGTCTCTTCTCACTCCTTTCAAACTTATTGTATCTTATTTTTTTCTAGAGGAAATATGTCCTTTTTGTTACCCAGCAAGTGGTCAGGGATTAGTGAGGCGGGATAGTTTGATCACCAGGGATAATACTCCTTTATGAATCTTCTTAACTGAATTCACAGGCGAGATTTTGTTTTTTCCTTTAAGGTGTCCTCCCCTCACCCCCTCCTTCAATCACATCATAGCTTGGAGGCAAAAGAATAAGGGGAAAGAGGAGAGACGCTCATTTAGCAGCCCTGGTAGACATAGGCATCACGGTACCAATCAATCAACACATGCTTTCCCACTGAGACTCCCCTGTGACCTTGAGGAGTGTGACAAATGACACAGGGGACAGAACAGACAGAAGGTTTGTGATAAACCAAAAAATTATGTTCTTCTGGATGATGAAGAAAAATAAAAATGAAGAGTGAGGGTAGATATATATTTGGTTTGAACAAGATTCGATATATTTTGTAACTACTTTTCACTGTGCTGGCTGTGGTTAGAGGAGTTTACTGTCATGGTAATCAAGACTTCTTCAGTAAACCTCACTGCAGTGTTTACAGTACTTTTTTTGTGCAGTAGTGCAGTACTTTATGGCTCTGAGCCCTCAACTGTGGCTGGAGGTTGTAGCAGTTATTGATAACAGATTCCAGAGGCAACATATCTCAACAAATTCATGTTGAGGGAAAATAATCAGCAGAGTGAATCGCTTAACTTGGATTAACTTGGCTTATTCTGAAATCTTCAGCATGTTAACTCAATCATGAGAAGGCTATTATTAATAATAAATGTTTGATACATTAATAAGTGCAGCAACTCACAGTCTGGCTGTAGATACACTTTCTGCAGATTTTTTTAATTATTATTTTTACATAGATTATTATTTTTTTTTTTAAATAGAGCAGTTAGAATCAGCAATCCTTATTTATCTATTATGTGTCTATGTGTCTAGTGTGCTATGGGAGAAAGGGTGCATTTTCTTGCACCCACCAATGTGTGTCTAGTCTTAGCAGAAAACAATGTCTGTTAAGAGGAAGATATCTTTTGCCTCCTTATTCATTCTTTGTGTCTCCTTCAGAATGAAAATTGCAATTTCATTACTGATTCCTACCCATTCTGTTTTCTCTAGTTCCTTTGATCCTTGTCAACATGATTATCGATAGTCTTCCCATGTTAAGCCCCTAGTAACTGCAATCACTATTACTTATTTCAGCTGGCTGAAACACTGATACTCCTGGTTCTATACTTAGATTCTTCTTCTTTGCAGCTCAAAATAAAAAAAAAAAGTTACCTTCTTGTTGAAATATAGACTGCCAAGTATAAATCACAGGTCAGTAATCTTTGTTCTCCATAATTGTCATTGCATTCAAATCATATGAGGCATAAAACTGAATTTCTGATCTCATTGCCAGAGATTAGAAAACAGTTTCCATTCCAGCTTGCTTTCTTGTTCTGAGCAAACGTGGTCTATTGTAAACAAATTTGGAAACTACTTTTTTTTTTTTTTTTTCCCCCTAATGACAGGCTCCACTTACAAATACAGGAAAAGGTATTTTGGTTCATTATGCTCGATAGCAGTGCTAGTAAACCAAAGCCTAATTGAAAGGAGGTGGCATGTGTTTGGGGAAGCAGGCAGTAAAGTGTTATCATCCTTCTAATGATATTGAAGCAGGTCAGACTTACTGGTAAAATGCCCAGATCTCTCTTGTAGCAGCCATCCTTTGCTATATGTCTGATGTTTTAGAGTACCAGAATTGCAGATCAGAAAAAAAAATAAAGCATTACCTTGTGAAGAATTGAAATAATTTAGAGAAATATAATCCAGTTTAAGGAGGAGTGAATGACAATCACTGCAATGTCCTAGAAAAATGGAAGGAGAAAGCAGTCTGTTACCATTTCGAAAGGCTTGTATTAAATTTACCAACAAGGGATATGCTATCAGAGGGCAACAGATACATATCAAGAAAAAATCCAGAAATTTGATTGTTCCTGGGGTTTTTAATGAGGTCAGTAACCCAGTCCTGGAGAACAATTAATTTCTTCAGCACCTTGCTGAATGTAATTCTGTTTTGAAAGTGTTAAGAGTCTTCTCTCTCAACAGATTTAGCTGCACTTTTCATTCAGGTAAAGCCAAATTGGCACTGTGTAACTTTACTGCCCACTCATCCCCTCATTTGCTCTAATGAGAGCCTTCAGAGTGGGTCTGACAATAGAAAATGATGGACAAGTGAGATTATAGATTAGTCTGAGGTTAAAAAAAAAAAAGGTAGAGAATGGTTTAGGTTGTAAGTCATTAAGTATGAATTGTATTTACTAGGTGCTATGCTCTATTAATATGAGTAACTATTCAGAAGTATAGAAAGCAAGACTGTAGCTTTCTATCCAGTAGAAGCTTCAAATTCAAGATATTTTACCTAACAATACCAGAAAGACGTTGAATGGTTTTCAAAAGCCTCTGCTTTTCCAGGGAAAGTGATATATATATAT
>WHYT01017880.1:174726-187361 GCA_009806455.1 Tetrax tetrax
AAAAAAAAAAAAAAAAAAAAAAAAGGAAGTGAAGAAGCAGAAGTGAGGGCAGAGAGGGGGAGCGAGGAGGCGCGAGCCTTGTGGGCCTTGCAGTCCTCACCCTCTGGCCTCCTGCCAGGCAGTCGTCTGGGTCCAACTCGGCCCAGCCTGGCCACAAGAAATGGGGAGAGGAGATGTGAAGAGAACCTGAGAGACATCTGTCTGAGTCTGATTGCAAATAATTTCTTGTGAGAGGAACTACTGCAGACGCCAAGGTCAGTGCAGAAGGAGGGGGAGGAGTAATGTTGCTTCTGCCAGATTCCCCTGCAGCCCATGGTGGAAACCATGGTGAAGCAGGTTGTCCCCCTACAGCCCATGGAGGCCCATGGAGGAGCAGAGATCCACCTGCAGCCTGTGGAGGACTCCATGCTGGGGCAGGTGGATGTCCTAAGGAGGCTGTGGCCTGTGGTGGGCTTGTGCTGGGGCAGCTGTTCTGGAGGGGCTGCACCCCATGGAAAAATGACCTGCACTGGAGCGATTCATGAAAGACTGTAGCCCGTGGGAGGGACTCCATGGTGGGGCAGGGAAGGAATGTGAGTTCTTTCCCTGAAGAGAAAGGAGCAGCATAAAGCAACGTGTAATGAACTGTCCATAACCCCCATTCCCTATCCCTCTGTGCCACTCGTGGGGGGGAAGGAGGCAGAGAGAACTGAAATGAAGTTAAGCCTCGGAAGAGGGAGGGGTGGGGGGAACTGTTTTTGTTGTCTTCCTCAGTATCCTGCTTTTGTTTTATTAATAATACTAAATAAATAGTTTTCCCCAAGTTGAGTTTGTTTTGCCCTTAATCCTAACTTTAAGGATCTCTCCCTGTCCTTATCTCAAACCTCTCCCCCATTCCCTTGGAGGGTGGGGGGAGTGAATGAGAGACTGTGTAGCTTGGTCCGGAGCAGGGCTAAACTACAACAAAGTCATTATAAGGCAAGCTAGTGAGCCATGTGGCATCACTAGTCACATAGCCTCAGGCCAATCTCCTTGATATCATCCATATGTAAGGCCAACTAGCAGTTGTCTCTGAGGTTTCTATCACTCTTTGGTCTCCCAACCCAAATGTGTTACAGAAGTGTGACAACAGCAACAATTACATGATGGAGTTCACCCAGTGCAGCTTTATTTTTGCTCTCATACCAGGTTAATTTTGTTATTTGCAGATGGGTAGATGCAGTCATGGTTCCATTTGTCTGAGGAGTGCTTTTGGGTAGACTCTGTCCTGTGACATGTGATCAAAATGATCCCTTCTAGGAATATAATAGTACTTTGGCACTGATAACATTAACATCTGTTCATTTAGGATGGAAACACACCCTCCTGCCCCAATACATAAACACACAATTCAGGGAGTCTGCATGTATAAGAGGGAGAAATGCTACATGAAATAACCAAAAGCAGGAGGAAGGGACAGATTTGTGAAGGATGTATTATGAGCATGACACTTATGACTGAGCTTATCCTAAAGTAACAGAAATTTTCTTCAAGAGAGAAAAGAGAGACAGAGCTGTAGAAAATGGGCTAAGGTTAAAGGAAAGAATCTAATATTATTCAAATATCTCATTTGAGTATGTTCCACATAAACGACTTGGTTTCCAAATAATAGATCAAGCAGGAATCTTTCTTTTTTTTTCCAACAGGAGAAGGAAAAAAAAAAAAAGGCATGGGTTGTTCTTTGCTGTTCAAGCTAGACAATAATAATTGTTTCAGTCAGGATTCTGAGAAGAAAAATACTCTATCCATTTTGGGTTTTTTGGAGTCTGGATTTACAGATATTGTTATTAATCCTGGCAAAGATTTCACAATTTATATTTTACTCTGATTGTTGTAACTCTCTATGCCTATTAGCTGGTAAAAGAAGTCTCTTAGCTTGGATATAATTCAGAGATGTTGGACAAACACCAATATTCTTTGTAATTACATTTTATTTTGGCTTTGTTTTCAAAAGTAAACTGCTTTTGGTTTGGTTTTTTTTTTTTAGTTTAGAATCATCACTAAAATTACTAGTGAAGCGTCTCTTTCAAATGAATTAATATAGATACTGGTCAGTGATATACCAGTCTTTTGTCTCAAATGTAGTTACACTGAAACTGAGGAACTTCAGGTTTATATAAAAATAAATGTTTACATATATATATATCTTGACTTAATTTCTTCCTAATTAGTAGCATGCAATATACCATTCCGATTTTTTTATTCAACCTCTTGGTGCTTCCATCTCCCCTTAGGGATCGCAGCTGTTTTCCTCTCCTGCTGTAATTGAAATCAAACTTGTTCCAGCCTGTAATTGATAGTGAATCTAGCCATCTAATGTTTTCTATGAGACAGATGCACAACAGAAGCACATGAAGTGGCATATGGAAAACCAAGTGCCCTACTGGGGTGAAGATAGAGCTGTTCTTGTTTTGTTATACAATATTCCAATATTTTCATCAACTAGTTCACCTACATTTTAGTAAGTTAAGAGTGTGATATGTGTAGAAAATTTGAAGTATATGCGGTGTGTTAATTGAAATGTTTAGGCCAAGTCTCTCTGTCCTTGTGAAGAATTGTGCCTCCAGATTGTTCTTACATATTATCCTCTTTGCCTGCTCTTTTCTCCTGTGTTGTTAAGGAAAAGTGTCGTAGTGTCTGTCTGAGCATTGTTATGACAGGTCTAATGGCTCATATGGGAATGTAAATTTAGATATTCTCTCTCACTCTTGTTTTGGCATCTAGTGCAAATCATAATCTTGTATAAAGAGTGCATCTTTTTTTGTCTCTGGGTGAAGTCGTGCTAGGAATCTACCACTGGAAAAAGGATGCTGCTGTCTTTTATTACTTCAATATATTCCTGTTTTTTTTTTTATTTCTCTCTTAAGCCGTGTTATGCTTTCATTCTTACTGAATAAAATAAGACGATGTACCTTTATCCTACATCTCTCTGGATCCCTCTCTGGATACAGTGTATAAAAGAGCATTAGTCATAAGGTTTTGTATTTAAATAATATTTTAATATTTTAAGACGTGGGATTTTTTTTTAAATTATTATTATTTTTTTTTCCCACGCTCTGTTGAGGATCTACTCTAGTTTGTACACTGGAAGGGTTATATAGTTTTAATAGCATTGTTCTACCTCTAGCTTCTCTTCATGACACAATATACAGTAATTAAATATAGAACTAAAGAGGACTCATAGGTTAGTAATAACTTTGTTGGCTGCTTTATTTCTCGAGATATTTGAGGCTTATTCTCTTAGTAGAAATAATGTATAGTCACCTGTGTGGATTTCCTCATATCTGATTTTGAAAGGAGCCTCCTGTGTTCCTTCCAGTGCTACTGATAACGAGGTGTTATCAGTACATCTGAGTCAGGCAGACTAAGGCTTTGAGCTATTGCATCTGTAACTAAGACTGAAGACCTAGCTTAAGTCAAAAATCACACTTATTCTGTACTGTTCCTGACTCTAAGTATGGTTGCCCTATGTAAAGTTCAGCAGGATTTCTCCTGGGGTAGCAGAGTTCCTTTAGGTATATCTGAATAAATATTAGCTTTCTGGTGAATACTTATAAAGAGATTTGGAGGAAAGCTAGTTATTCTGTAGCTCCTCAAATTATACCCGGTTTCTCAGGGATCTAAGGAAAAATAGAAGTGAAATTAAGTTCTTTACACTGTTCACAATCACAGTGGAGATTATTCTCATTAAATATTTATCCATCATGCAGGAGGGAAAGAGTTGAGTAATCAAACAGTTGGTGTTAATTTAAATGTCATAACCACAATTAGAAAAAACATCCTTGCAATCAAATTTTATTGTCATTTCCCAATCTGTGTTCTGTAAATATCCTTCATTCAAGGATTTCCACTGTACAGGAAGACAGGAGAGTATAATATGGATTTGACTCAAGTTTTCTTACCTTTTTTTCCTCTTTCTAAAAATTCCAAAACTTTCTGTGATTCAGTGATCCCTTTATAAGATATAGTAGGTTAATTTGGGTTGTCAGTTGTTTCTTGCAGATAGATTTGCCTCCAGCTTCATCCTCCTCTACCCTGAAACAACAATCTGATACCACTAGCTGTACTTTCTGTGTGACTTTAATGAAATCAATACAAGTGTAGCAGAGGGAGAAGTTGGTGTGGATTTTTTTGATGGTTGTGGTTGTTTGGGGTTTTTTAACATCTCCTATTTGTTTGGTTTGTTTTTTTTTTTTTGTGGAGATGAGGCTCATATACAAAGTAGTGCTGGTTTTTTTTGGTGGTGTTACAATATCAACTCATTTCATACTGTCTCTGTCAGAGTATTTATCTGATGATATTACTAATAGCATCATCAGAACGCTTTAGGAGGTTAAAAATAGTTCTAATATTAAAATGTGTAATGTTTAAACAGACTGGCTCTGTTGTATGATTAGCTTGTCGTGTGTATTGTACAGAAAAAAAAAAAAAAAAGATTTATTATCCATTGAAATATTGTATAAAAATGAAAAGTACTAACTATATTAAGGCCGGGCATATGATTATTCTTAATAGTCTTGCTATATGCATGGAGTAGTATTCTATTATTTTGGAATAATCTAAGTTGGAAGGGATCTTCAGAGATCATCTGGTACAACGTCCTACCCAAAGAGAGTGAAGTTAGATTGGATTGTTTGAAACCCAGCCCAATCAAGTTTTGGATGTCTCCAAGGCTTACCGCAGCCTTGCTGGGCAACCTGTTCTAGTGTTTGACCATCCTTGTGATATTTTGGGTTTTTTTCCTTCATATCAAATTAGAATTTCCCTTGTTGCAACTTGTCTCTGTTGCTTCTCATCGATGCACCTACAAAAATCTGGCCACATATTCTCCAGGCCCTCCTGTTAAGTGGCTAAAACTGCAGTAAGGTGTCCCCTTAATTTTTGCATCTTGAGGGTGAGCACATGCAGCAATAAGAGGCCCTCTTTATATTCACCAGCCCCCTGATCAACTTCATGACTCCTTGCTGGGCTTACTCCAGTGTTTTTCCTGTACTGGTGAGCTCAAAACTGGACAGATCATTCTGCATGCCGTCTCATATCTACTAAATTGAAAGGAAGCCTTTAGGCTAACTTGTTTTGGTTTTTTTTTCGGATGCAGTGTAGTGTACATTTGGTCCTCTTTGTTCAAGGACACACTGCTGACTCATGCTGAAGTAGTTGTCCACCAGGACCAACAAGTCTTTCACTGCAAAACTGTCTAGTTGGTCCCCAGTCTGATTTGTTGCATGGAGTTATTCCCTCTTGGGGCAGGACTCTGTGTTTGCCATTGCTACACTTCTTAAGGTACCCGTTGCTTATTTATCCAGCCTGTAAAGCCCTCTCAGAATAGAAGCCTGGCCTTCCAGCATACAGAGCACTTGGCACCCCACCTTGGTGTCATCTGCACACTTGCAGAGGATGCACTTTGCCTTGTGATACAGCTTATTAGTGAAGCCATCAGATGCAAAGGCAGTATTGACCCTATTATCCACCCCTATTAGCCAGCTAACTATTGATCTGTACACCTCTGATCACAACCCTCTGAACCTGAGAGTCCAAGCAATTTTCCAGCCACCTGCTAGTCCACCCATCCAAAACATATTTCATAAAGTTGTTGATAAGAACAAATAGAAAAAAAAAAAACAACCCCAACTTGCTAATATCAAGGCAGACAACATCTCATCACAGAAGCCAATCAGGTTTGCCACTGGTAAATGCATGTAGGTTGTTTCCAGTCTCTTTCTCCTTCTTTATGTGACTTCCAGGAGGATTTGTTGAGTAGCAAGGCTAGGCTGACTGGCCTGCAGTTCCCCTGATGATACTCCTCCTCCTTCTTTTTGAAAATAGACATTTTTTCTAGTCATTGGGAACCTACTGCAATCACCAAGACCTTTGCAAGACTGTAGACAGTGGCCTTGCAATAATATTGTCTGGCTTCCTCAGCACCGTTGGAGACACTCCGTCTTGTCCTATGTTCAATTTACTTAATTGGTCTCTACCTGAGTCTTCTACTGTGGGTAATTCTTCAGTCTCCCAGAACCTGGCACAGGCTCAGAGGATCTGGGAGGCTTGAGGCAGTCCTTAGCAATAAAAACTGAGGCAAAGAAGGCATCTAGGACCTCAGCTTTTTCCATGTCCTTTGCTGCCAGATTCCCTACTACTTTGAGTGGCATACTTTCATAGTTTCCTTTGTCTTCCTTTTGCTGATAGTGTAACTTTCTTTTTATGCTTCACAGTCCTCACTAGTATCAACTCCAAGAGAATATTGGCTTTTGCCAATCAGTTGAGCTCAGTCAGGAGCTCCCCATTATCCAAGCTGACCTTATGCTGTGATTGCTCAGCTTCCTGGGCATCACACTGGACTTTTCCTGTGCTTTGGTACCATTTATGATCAATCAGCTCTTCTGAGCTCTTTTGCCCTCCAAGGCCGTCTCCCATTAGCCCCCACTGAGAAGATCCCTGAAGAAGTCTACATCTGCTTTTCTAAAGTTTAGGTTTGTATTTTTTTTATTTTTTATTTTTTTAGTGATAGGTCCAACTGATTATCTCCTCTGGTCAGTTTGTTAGCCATATGTATCAAAATAAAAGTTCTTGATGCTTGCCAGAAATCTCTTGAATTTTTTTTTTTTGTCCTCCACTGTTTTACCGTTTCAGAAGTTGTTGGATTGGTTCTTATCCTCCCTGAAAAACACCCTGTGAGGCTTCTCCCAGGTTTCTGAAGAAGGCTTAATTTCCTGCTCTTGATAAATCAATCTGTATCAGACACTCCTCACTGCACCCACCCTGACCTTGACCTATCAGCTCTGGACTGATTTGTCACCTGCTGGAGCGCAAAGCTTCATGAAGTAAAGCTGCCCTTTTCCATAGAGTGAAATCTTTCCGCACTTGTCCTGAGGAGCCTGTATGGTTCCCTGGAATTTTGTTTTCTACTCTACATGAGTGTGTGTACAAGCACTGGAGCTGAGTCCCCCCAGCCATACTGTATTCACAGGGGATGTTCCTCGTGTGTCGTGCTTGCTCCTGAGCACTCCCCTGCTTTCTCCTACCCCTCCTCTAAGTCTCAGATCTTTCGTCAACCATCTCCAGATATTTAAAGCCATTTGCACCAGATCATCAAGCCTTTCTGCAAGTCTGGGTCTTGCCTCACTTTATTAAATGTACCATGACATAGAAATATTTTGACATGTATGTTTATTGTGTGCATACAAAATATTTACGCAAATATTTAGTCTATACATGTGCATAAATACCATATGCAGGTTTATGAAGAGAACAGACACTTTGTACATATTGTTATGTGTTTGTGCACTGCAAGAGAAAGAGGAGAATCTGCAAACTTCTTAAAGTACTGAATAATTACCTCCTTCTGGGGGAGTATAGTCTTCAGCTTTTTATCTCCTACATGCTTTACTGACACTCTTATTTTTCAGTCTGAGTTTTCAAATGGTACAATGTGGTTTTGGTGAAGTGTGAAACAGAAAGCAGTCATACATATGCCTGGCCAATTTGATGATGACGGTTTATTCTTCTTTGTAAAGAAGCTGTTGAAATGTTTTGGAAAAGCTGGTCCTGTATAGGGATTGAAAACACAGGAGTTAAAGAGATACAGCAACTTTCACGTTATTTTCTTCCAGAACTATAACCATACATAAAATAAATTTTAAAAATCATCAGCATATGGTATTATAAAGACATTTGAACTATGGTACTGAATTATACTATCAAAAAAAGACATTTTTAAATACCCCTGCAGGTTTATTTTGTTTAAAATCTGTTTGGGAAAAAAAAATAATTTTCATCTATCTGAATATTTTAAGGAAGATATATCTATTATTTAATGTTACAAAAATGCTAGTCTTTTTGAGGAAGGAGGATACCACAGAGGTTATCCAAGTGGATTTGTTTGATAGTATATTTGTATGAGAAGTCTCTTGGACATTCCTGTTTGTATACCATTGTGTATGCTATTTTGTTTTCTTAAACCAGTAATTATCATTGTAGGTGGGAGAGGTGAGGAAGTATGCATGAGAAAGTTTTCTTCGTCTATCCTATCCTTATTAAAATAAATCTACTTTCTATACTAGAAGAAAATGCTTTCAGTTGCATTTTCGCTTGGAGGAGGAGACAATTCGAAAGAACGTTATGTTCCATAATTCAACAGTTGTATAGTGTAAAATGCAAAGTGGAGTAGGATAAGAGAAAGGTAAAAGTCTCTTTTTTTTTTTTTTTTGAGGGATGTATTTCCTTAGATTGAAGATTATAGTGTCGCAAAAAGATATTTTTTTTTTCCTGTTGATGTTTACCTGAGATGTTGTTTCTTAGGTATCCTGTCTTATATGCTTCTAAATGGGTAGTTGACGGTATTAAAGAGCATGCAGCACACTTTATAGGATCTCAAATGCTAGCAGACCCCATGTTTAGACAACTGAACCAAGTCTTGGTACTTCACTGCGTGTAACTGGCGCTTGAACACCTATATTGTGGACTCCTAACTTTGGATGTCTGAGCCTAGAGCTGAAACACAGCCTTCAGGTTCATCCTGGTATTTTCAGTTTGGCTTGGTTTGAGGTTTTTGTTTGTTTGGGGTTATTTTGTTGTTGATTTTTCTAAATCATATCCAGTGAATTCGTTAGAGAAACTTGGGAAAGCTCTGCTCACAGAGATTGAAGTGGTGCATGGATGCCTAACATTTTAGTCCATTTTTTTTGTGCCATGTGACATCAGATTATGTCCTCAGCAAGACCTGTCACATGGTTGTCACTGAGGGCAGAATTTGATAAGCTTTCAAATGCAGAAATTGAATAAGGACATGAAATGTCAATACAGGCTAGCAAGAGTGTCTCATGGGGATAAACAGAAGTGATACATAAAATGTAATTCAGCACCATCTTTGTCAACAACTGAAGAAGCATAGATAAGTGTACCTTTATCCTGATTAAAGTCAGTGGAATTTGCCATTGACCTTCATAATGCTTCTGGATATTTCCCACTCTATTTGACTGAAATGGAAGTTGGCCAAGTATGTGCCAGTGATTCCTGTCATCTGTAGAAATTTCGTTTGTTCTGGGTAAAAGCTTTGTTACTATTCTCTTCTTCAGGATGAGATTCACAGACATTACTTAATAGCTTTAAGTAGTTTTCCTCATTTGTGATGATTCACTTGATTTGAGCAGAGTAGGATCAAACACTTGTAGTGAATTTAGTAGCTTCTGGGGATCTAAAATATGAGTAAGAAAAAAAAATTCTATTTCTTGCATGCATGATATATCAGATTAATTGTTTCTGGTTTAGGATTAATGGGGCTTCATGGCTAGAGATAGAGCGGATAAGCAGTCAGTGATCTTTGTAGGAAAGGAATGGAAAGTATTTTATTCTGAAATGTTTCTACAGTGCTGATTCTTTTACATCAATTTTCTGGGTTTAATACAGCGCTGTTTTAAGCTGTCATATTTCTTATATATTGTGACACTGTAAAACCTCATAGCTTAGACCTTCCTTTAGCCCTTGTAGAGGACTGGGTATATACGCTTGGGTACGTGAATGTAGCAATCAGGAAACAGCGCAAAGTGAAATGGCTGTTACTGTATGTTCTTCAGCGTGACAATGTACTGCAGATCACAGGGATTTATTACAAAGAGAGGGGTGTTTTTTTGGCTGTTTTTTTTTTTTTCTTTTCTTTTTTTTTTTTTCTCCTCCAGACATTTTCCACTGTGTTGTATGTTGGGTTTTTTTTCATTATAACATTCCATTGGCAGAAACAGTAAATCCATTAATAGCTACCTACCCTTCATTCACCAAATACTTTGTTAACATGGAGTAAAATAAATCATTACATTTCTGCTTCATACTCTTTCCTTTTCCCCTTCTCCCAAAAAACAATCCAACCTCTACCAACTTTTGTTAGGTTCAGAATGAGAGGCTTTGCAAAGATGAAAGCTGCCAAATATATTTGCTAGCAATTCATTTGTACACTTTTCAATTTGCAGAACTGACCCTCAGTTTTTAATTTGCTGCTTTAGATGAAATCCTGTTTGAGGAAATCAATGAAAGGTTAACCAAAGCCTAGGCAGTTGCAGTGGTTAGAAGTCGACAGCTTTGATTACATGCCAAGCTGACACCTAGGTTCAGTTTTTCTGTTTTACTTATTCCTCATTCTCCAGCTTTATGCCATATCACATGACATTATTCTATCAAGTTTTGATACTAGGAGGGAAGAATTAGTATGCTTAACAGACTATGGCTTGTTACCTTATACTATAATTTTACAAAGTTGAAAATATCAAATAATAAAAACTACATACAACACAAATAGATATTTAACACAGAATTTCTGACAAGATTCCAGCTGCTGTGCTTGTTGCTCTGACGCTCTTCACTGCTGCTGATTTAAATCAGGCTAGTGATTATATAATGTAATTGGTGGAAGGTAAAAGGCCAAAGATTAATTTATACAACACAAAATGATACATACAAAAAAAAATTACATTATTCATACTCACTGCATACAGAATTAATGTGGCCAGTTCATGTTTTCCACAAAATTCCTTTACCTTTTTTTCTGTTAAAAAAAAATAAAAATTGTTTTGATGAAGTAATGTGGAAGTTAAACTGAATGTTAGCAATGAAACTGAGACAGTTAATGTAACATGATGTAGATTTCCCTCTCTCATCTTCCTAACAAACAGATTTAAGTGCAGGCAAAGAAACATAAAACACATAAAGGCTGTTCTCAGCTTTAACGTTACACATATTCATGTGTACAGGTTATTATTGTATTTATATTATTGTTATTCATGTAAAGGCTGATATGCAGAAATCAGTTAAGAAAGTGAGCAAAGCATCACAGGAAGTCACCCACAGGCCTGATAACAGAATCCAGATTTTCTGTGAGCCTTACAGTTTCCATATCCATTTTACCATGCAAATCCATCCTCAGGATGTCCATGGTACCAAATCCAGGCACTGTAAACAATGTATAACAGAACTACTTCTGACAGTAGTAAAGTGACAGAACGCAGAGGCTAGAGGGACAAAAATTATAGACCATGATGCTGGGAAAAGGTGGGAGTGATGGGTGCCTCCTTGTAGCAAAGATCCTTCACTACTTCCATGAAGACCCCTGACAGATGGTCTGCAAAATGCTCATTTTATACATGGGTTATGAAATTTAGCCTTATGTTGAAGGCAAACACATTTTGATAATGTAATTCCATTAAAGGTACAACTAACATTGAAAGCTTTTTCAAGGAACCTCTTATGTCATGCTTTTATTTCATTCCAGTTGGCTAAATCTTTCCTTCTGGAAGTAGGTGTGAAAGAAGAGTAGATGTTTGATCTTGATCTGATTAAAGTCAGTGCAAAATTGGTTTTGAGTTTAACAGCATGAGTTCAGTCTACAGAGAGAAACCATTTAAACCCTTCCAGCACATTTAGAATATTTTCAATGTGAAATGGGAACTCAAAATTGAAAGCTTACAGGTTTTTACCTAAACTTCCTTTTTGGTAGGCATTTGTTAAGCAACTGGAGATCGCTTTGACATGCTATTGTTCACTGTAGGTTTGGAGTTTAATGGAATTAAAAGCCAGGAGCAGTAAATTAGATCATCTTTCTGTATTTCTTACTGTTCTTTAAACACTACCTCAGTATTAATCCCAGAACATAAGGCCATAGTGTGGTTTTTCAAATGGTGGCCTATAAACTACTAGTGACCCACTGTTTCAAACAAGTATGCAAAGGATAACTAAGAAAACCCTACAAGGTTAAGTTAATTATATTAATGTTGAAATTATTAATTCTTTTCTATGATTATAGCTGGCCATGTCTTTTCCATATTGTTGGCAAAGGAGGTAACCACTGAATAGTATCAGCCAGAAGTTGTTCTTTGATTTTTGGGGTTGGGGTTTGGTTTTTTTTACGTGAACATAACATATCTCCAATTGACCTGTGGGGTTTCTTTCCTAAGTTTCCTTTGAGGTGTCGTCTTCAGATAGCTGGGGTAATTTATTTTGTTTAAATCACCTGGTAATTTTAAGTTATGTTCCACCTTTTTTTTTTTTTTATGACAGCAGCATGTACAGTCATCTAAGTAAAGAACTGTTTATCAAAGTTATAAGTGCTTGGCATGAGAATTTAGCTTTTACCTAAGGTTGGAAGTACAACTAAAAATTGGAAAGACTATAGAAACAGTGAAAGAGCAAATTCCTAGGCATAGATTGATGTGTAAAGTGGTTATCATCTCAGCTGTAGAAGGCAATTCAAAGGAAAACCAAAACAAATTACTTAATAGCTTCGGTACTTGAGAGTCTGCAAGTACCTAAGTGTTGTGGTTTTATTTAATGAGGGGGGGCCTAAGGTGGTAACTTCTGTAGGAAACTGCTAGAAGTTGGTCCCCTTTGTTCGGTGGACTCGACTGGGCCTAGGGCAGACCCGCTGCTGGCCAAGGGCGAGCCAATTGGGAGCAGAATGTCCCGTGATAGCGCCTCTGCGATAACGTATTTAAGAAGGGGAAAACAGAAAAAAAAAAAAAGGAGAAGAGAAGATGTGAAAAAGCTGAGCAGGGGCAGAGGCACAAAGGGGGAGGCGTGGGCCTCGTGGGCCTCGCAGGCCTCACCCTCTGGCCTCTCGCCAGGCGGCCGAC
>WHYT01017880.1:225463-250782 GCA_009806455.1 Tetrax tetrax
TTAAAAAAAAAAAAAAAAAAAAAAAAAAAAGAAGGCAAATTCTCAATTGTCAGAATCACATTCAGAGTGAAGGAAGGGAGGGCAGTGAAGGACAAAGAGCCAGGCTCCACACTACAACTCTATATTCTGTTAATGCAGAGGTTGTAATTCATCTTTCAAGTCAATTACCCTGGTGGTGGCTTATAGGGAGAGCACAGACATTAATATTTCCAATAAACCTGATTGTAGTCAGATGAAATTTCAAACAGTTTTCAAGCAGGAAAGGAAATTAGGTCAGGAGAAATAGCCACTACAAATTAATGAGCCCACTGATAGCCTCACCATTAGCATCACTATTTCCATAAACTATTCCAGTGATGTAAAATTAAATAACAGGTACTATGGCACTGAATAAGGAGAAAATATAGTTGTTATCTCTTTTTTTTTTTCTTTCTTTTAATAAATGGAAAAGTTTGCTGTTGGAGTAACTGGAATGTAGATTTTTAAAATGGTTAAATATAGGGGGTTTGGTGTGTTTCCTTTTTTTCTTCTTCTACGCCTTTTTATATGCTAAAGCATTTGTTCTGTAGTGAATTGATTGCAGGTCTGTCTTACTGAAGTGCTACTGTGTGATATCAGAGATATCCAGAAAGAAGAGACAACTGGGGGAGAGGAGTTTTAACTATGTATATATAAATCAATCTATTCTGTAAAAGGATCACCTAATAATGATTTTATTTTAGAATGTGAGAGATGTGAGAACCATATTCCCTCTCTCACTCTACTATTGGAAAGCATCTATGTATCTACAAAATGTGTACACACATGCAGTGACTTCAAGATGCTTGAAGTGATTTTTCATACACTGAAAAGTGATCTCAGGCCTAGATACAGAAATGAATGCTAATATTTCCTGTATCTAATGTATATATGTACAGATGTGTACACATAGGTGGTAGACTCGTATAGGCAAGAACTATAGCAAGTATTATCTTTGCTTTTCCTGTCTTTCCAAGGTGATTACCTTAGAATCATTTTGTCTAGAAAAATAGAAGGAAAACATTACAAAGCCTTAGAACTTCCTAAAGACTACATTGCCGTGTAAGAAAAATAACAAAATCAGGTGGAAAACTAGTATATATTCAATGTTACTCCTTGCTTTACTGTGCTGAATCTTTAAGCATTTAGAAATTGTTGTAAAAGTCCCATGAAAATTTAGAATGTAAACATAACACTGCAACTGAATATAGGTAAATATCTATCTACTAAGAAGTTAAGAGAACAGTGTGATGGGAATGTGATAGGAGAAGACTCCAAAACCAGCCAGCTTCAAGCTTCAGAATGACTCTTGACTGGATTTGTTAACAAACTGGCAGTAGTTAGCACTTATTCACTATCAGTCATCTATAGCAAGCTTATCTTAACTTAGTTACAAATGTACAATGCACTGAAGTGGTGCTGGTTTAGTTCATACTGATAGCTATAATCCATCAGTCCAGAGAAAAAAATGTGAGACAGAAAGCCAGAACAGGGTTTGCCACCTTCTTTCTTCCTCATTCTTCCCTATAAAACACCATTGAGGTTCTGTGCTCCTCTGCCTCCTCCTCAAAAGAAAATTGAGTGATTTTAGCTTCTCTTGACATTTATTTTTGGGATGAGGGCTTATACTGGTTTTGCATATTCTGCAGGATTATTCTGGTTCCATTAGACACCCTGCCTGCCTGCTCTGCAGGATTATTTTGGTTTTACCAGACATCGTTCTTGCCTACTCTGCATCCTTAGTTCTTCTCTTGCACAGTTTAATACTTAACATTTTTTATGCATCCTGTCTGTGCCACTATAGCACAGCTCCATCTGCTCCTTTGCAGTTAAGGTTATTATTTATGTATTAAAGCTGAGTTGCATTGCAAGATGTTATTAATGGCTTTACAATGTTAAAATATGCTTATATACTGTACCTGGTTAGGCTATTTTAGTGTTCTTATGTCTATGTTCCAGGCAAGTAAATACTAATTTTCTTGCTTAGTAGGCACCTAATTACTGCATGCAAAAAGCCTCCTTTTTGGCTACAGTAAAACCAAATCATGGTTTGAAGGCAAGAATACTTTAACATAGGTTGAAACTCAGTCACATACATGCATCAAATAAAAGTTAAACCTCTAGCAAAGTTATAATTAAACCTAATTTGTATTAAAAAGGAGTATCTCATTATAATTTACTCAAGTTTGAATAGGACCAAGGTGGTGTATTTAGCACAGACTGCTCCTGTAGGAGAATACTCAGATATTAGTGTTCTGAAAACTTAGGCAGGTATGAACTTTCTTCACCATGTTAGAGGATGAAGTCTAGATGGCTTTCACTGAGATAAAAACAGGATCCTCTTTCCGTGAGCAACAACTCAAAATCTTGAGAGTCTACCTTAATCACAAAGCAATAGAAATGTTGACAATCACAAAGCTATCTGAATATGTCTATGAAAACTTTGTTAGGACCCTTTTTTCTGTAATTTCTTCTCAATATCTATTCATCTGAAGGAGTAAATTCAGATTTTCCACGGATAATTTACTTGAAAATTTGAGGAAGAGACTTGGAAAAATGTTATTATTGGATGAAATGGGGAAACTTGCTAACATTAAGCTTCTTGTGGGATTGAACGTGCTGAATCTCCTGTAGCATTTTGGAAAACCTTAGAGGAATTGTATGCATAAGTTAACTATGTATGCTTAGGAGAGAACTTAGCTTAAAATTACTTGAGGCAGGTAAGCAACAGATCCCCTTTGGCTGTTACTGTGTTTGACTATATTAGCATGTTATATCTGCACACAAATATTCAAGCTGGTTTTTTGTTTGGTTTTTTTTGTTGTTTGTTTGTTTGGTTGGTTGGTTGGTTTTTTACCGTTTAGCATTGTGCACATTCATGGTTTCTTTCCCATTTCCCTTCCCCTTCCCTCCCTTCCTTTCACTTTTTTTCCTTTCTTTTAATATGACAGATATGTAGAGCTCTTTCTTTTAACTTTTTATTAGAATAGGGTGGATAACTTGTAAGGGCTTTCACAGGAACTCAGGTCAAAATGAGCAGCTAACGGTGCTGTACATCCTCATGCAGAGCAAAGAATTAAATTGTTGGCTTCAAATTATGCAAATTGAAATTTAGAAGTCAGCTTGCAAATCAAGTTAGAGCTGTTTTAGAAAAGTGTTCAAGTTTTCTCTGAATGTTTTTTGACCAAAATGGAGCCTGTTCAATATACAATGAATGCTTGAATTGCCAACCACCTCCTGGTTTATAATATTCTGATGCTTATTGTAAGGAAATGTCCTTTACTTACAGCATTACTTGTCAGGGGCAGAACAATCCAAGGTACAGTCTTAGGGGTGTTTTTTACACCAAACTAAGTGACAGAAACCCTTGGAGGATTTCCCTGCTGTTCTTTTTCACTATTTGATGCTACAAATAATTTAAAATATTTGAACCTCAGTTTGCAGATATGTAAAATAAAAGCTTAGAATAATAATTAATTTCATTGTAACACTCAGATGTCCATACAGAAGAGAAATGAAAGATTCTGGAAAATAAGCATGTCAGTCAGGGCTTGGAATCATATATGTTTTTTCATAATATTCTCAAGGTGAATTGAGAAGGAAGGGGATATTGGACTTCCCAATATGCCAAGTGGCATAGGGAACATGAAAGAACTGTCTACTTGACCAGAAAACTACATGAGATTTATGGTTTCATAGCCAAGTAAACGAAAAAATATTTATTATTATTATTCTTATAACACATTTATACCATAGGGAAATATAAATATCCTAGTATTATAGAGGTCTGTTACATATTAGAGAACTGGCTTCATTGGAGTAAAGGTCAAAAATTCTATCATCAACTTCAGTGGAACCAAGAATTCATGAATGATTATCAGCTCCATGATATACATGAAATTTCAAGGAAAACCAAATTCTCACTACCAACAGATGCTTTATCCTTTTCTTAGACCAGCATATTGGGATTGTACATGCTTTGGGCAAATCTCCATGCTCTGCAAGGTATAAAGTGAAAAATGGAAAGACACAATAAATAATAGTAACAAAATAAGAAACATCCGACTTGTGGCATTTTTCTAGCTTTAGTGGCATAGAACAGAAAAGATATTTTATTTTTCTCCAGAAGTAATTCCAATAGTAGGGAGTACAAAGTTGATTATTCTAACTGTGTCATGAGGCTTTCCAGAAAATGTATTTTGTCTTGTTAGCTAAAAAGTGTTTTCATTAATAAAAAAAAGTACAGAGGAAATCAGGACAATAACGTTTTGAATATTGGTGTTAGGAGATGTTTTCCACCTTCCTTTCATTAGCAATAAGTTCTTTCCACTAACTTCATGAATGTGTATAACTACTTGTGTGAGATGTGGCTTTTTGTGGTAGGTTGTCCTAGGAAAATAGAGTAGCGTTAGTTAGGAAAGACAGGAGAAATTACTGGGAAATCTTTCCAGTTCAGATTTAAGAGCTCACATTTGAGGAATCATGCTTTGTAGATTCTCTTTTAGGAAAACAATATCTGTATTGAAATGCATTTTCAGTTAATCTTAGTCTGGAGGCCAGTGGAGTGCTGTGAGTGTTGAACGTTCTTTGGCTAAAACACTGAGCACACACCACAGCCGTCCCTGCTGTGTTGAAGACCAGCTGGGAAAAAGATATGTACTCTGAAGTTAAAATAGTCAGAGCAGGTCCCCTACTTGATAACAGCTGAGTGCTGTAGTCAAATACAGCTATTGCAGCAGGATTCTATTGATTTATACTGGACAAAACTGGTGCTTTTATCAAACAGTTTTGTGGCTACTCAGCAGTCTGTGTCAGGCCATCGGCAAAGATTTTCAGGAAGTTCCTGGCATCCATTGAGACAGAGAAAACTGGTTATTATACCAGGAAAATCGCTCAAATCACTTAACAGCATGCCTGACTCAGTCAGACGGAAAGCACATTCACATTATTCGGATTATACTGCAAGCCAGCACAGCAGAAAGATTAGTCCTCACAATTTTCCAGGTAGTGTTTAAAATCTTTTCCCCAGCTGAAGGATATAGCTGACAGTTCACACTCCAGAGTCAAGTTAATCTGTAACATTATCCGCCCATTTTGCACTGAGCAGTCCCCAAAGCAGTTTGTAATATGCATATGAACTGAACCATTGTTGTGATCAAATTTTAAATACCCTTGTGAAATGGGAAAAAAAGGAAAGATAAAATAAAACTCTGCTGCTCTGGTACTGAAGATTGACAGCAAAAGGAAAAGTATTGCTTCATTGAGTGCATGGTTCTGGCTACAGTGGCTGCATTAAGTTGCTGATGGGACTTCCAGTCCCTCCTCTAATGCATGGCTAATAGCTCAATATTAACTCTGTAGAGTTGGGAGATGAAGCTTTCCTATTTCAGAATATTATGAAATTGCAGTGGTGTGAAATTAGAGCTGCAATTATCGTAAATTTGTTTCAATATTCTTGGTTAATACAGCTTACGAATGTAATTTTATATGGTAGGGGATTCACAGTAGCTCACCACTGCAGCAGCAACAGTGCAAAGTGTTAGCAATATATATATTGCACTTTCTGAATTTGATGGCTTTTAAAATTATTGCTTGTGCTGGGGATCACACATCTGTTTGAAAGTGAGAGGAGAAATGGAGCACAAGGAAATAATTGCCATTATGGCAAAAGGTAGAAAACAACACATCGTTGTTTGGTCTTCTGCTGGCATGATGCCCTCTCCTAGAGTGGTTGACACCATAATTAATTATATCCACTTGTTTCATAGTAGTGAAATTCACTCCTGACTTTACTGTGTACTCAGGACTGATCCCATTTGTAAAACTGTATAATTCACTTTAATAACCTCAACACTATCAGTATGCCATGAGATTAGTAAAAGCTTCTATGCTTTATGACTATCTTGTTAAATTAAAGAGCTCTCTGTTAGCATTGTCTCCACAATATGGAGTTAATTTAAATATTAAAAAAATATGGAATTTGTGTTATTGCTGCTAATATTTTAGTCCCTTCTCTGACTTCTTAGCAATTAATTTTTTCTTATTGTTGCCTCTAGTATGGCTTATTCTTGCAAAAAAAAAAAAAGGAAAGTTAGAAGAAAATTATTTTTCTCTCTTTATCTCGCATGGGCTTGGCAAAACACAAATATTTAATCCAGTTTTCCTCACAGAGAAACAGAGAAACCTGAGACATATTTCCTCATAATTTTCATCAACTGTATTTGAAGTATTTTTATGAAAAAAAAAAAAGTCTCTGTTATTTGAACAGACTGTGTTTTAGAAGCCTGTTGAAACAACCTTGCAATTCAAGCAAAGAGGACTGGTACAACTTTTCCAGATCCAATACAGGTTATTCAGTATAGAAGTGATTTTATAGCAGTTTCTTTTCTCCCGAGGCTAGATTAGAAGGACAAAGACATTCAGCTCCTGGTCCTGCAAGCTACTTCTATAAACGTGACATAACCAATTAAAAAAAGCTCATTGTTGTGGGGGAAAGGATTCAAGCAATGATGTAGCTTCCACTTAGTATTACATGATCTTAGGCTTGGTGATATAAAATGCATGATGCAGTCAACAAAAAAAATGTTCAAATATCAGTTTACTTTTAACGGATTAGTTAGAATGGTGTATGATGTCACTGATACGAATTGTGTTTGATTCCAAACTAAATCCAAATGCAGTTTATAGAGAAAAAAATTTTAGGATACTGAGTTTTCATAATCGTTAGACATCAATATGAAAAAGTAGTGTTACCTCGTTGTGCAAAATCAGCAACAAACCCATTAGTCGAGTAATACTATGGCATGTGTCTTAATTGATTTACTCACTTTATTGTGGAAGTCTTTTTTAATGTTAATGTATTTTCCCTTTAAATAAATATAATTAGAAATTGTGGCACAAGTATTATTTGCATAGCAATTGGTCACAAAGAATAACTCATTAATATTCAATGGAGTGTTAATTTGTGCAGAGCCTAGAGCCGTTGTAAACTTCATTTTGTCTTTAGATGGAAATTTGTTGCAGTGCAAATAGAACTGTGTATAATTGTATTAATCAGTCCCAAAGAGTATTTGAGGTTGAAACATACAGTGTTCTTTTATTTTTGACCTACAGTGGTGCAATATGAAATAGTTATTATGACAGAGAATTAAGTTTCTTATATTATTAACATCCTGCTCTAAAAAGACAGTTAGAAGCAACTGAGTTATTTTATCAAGACTTTGTTATTTTTGTTCTTTGTTACCTGAGTTGTGAATTCAGAAGGATTTTCCCTTCTACATTCCGTTAGAAATTTGGGAAAAAGGAGGGGGAGAAGGCCATAAAGAAGTTTCTTTTGAGAGACAATTTCAGAGCAACATTTGCTTACTGTGATTTTGGGGGGTCTTAATTGGACTGTGAATATAAAAGCTATTTATTTTGGTTTTAAATAGATAAAGTAATTATTTTTTTGTGCATCTGTACAGCTGAAAATAAATAGATTTGCATGTTGGCAGCTACTTATACTAGGCTTAAATTAACACACTTTATAAGTGGAAGTAGGCAAGTGAACCCCTGAGCCTTATGATAATATGGATTTCTTGACTTTTTATAGGTAGGAGTTCAGTGGGAAATATACAATGTGAAGGAACACTCAGCTAACTTAAATCAAACATGATACCCAAAAGAGTTCTTCTAACAAGCTACTAATGACATGTATTACCTGATTACAAAATGTGAAAAAATAATGCTGAACATGCTGCATATTGAAGGTGCATAGAACTTTGCCACTGCAGCTAGTATTGACCTTTCTCTCAGGCCTTATAATCTTCTTGTGGTATATTGTTTCTGGATTGTCAGAAGAAAATGGAAAATTAAGAGAGAAAAAAAAAGTACAAACACTGCAGAAATGCTGGTATCACCAAAACCAATTTGGGAGATCAGCAAGTAGGGGTACCTGCAGTTCTCAGCAGTTCTTCCTGGAAGATTACTACCTGCTGAGAAGAAGAAAAGCTTGTATCACTGTAGGAGGACATCATGGAAGTAGGTCAAATGCCCACAGGTGACTGACCAATATGGATATGTTAATACATGGATCTTGCTCATACATTTTCTTTCTGTTTCTTAGGGGCTTGGTTTGGTTGGGGTTTTTTTGTTTTATTTTCTTCCTTTTTTTTTTTTTTTTAGTGTCTTAATAGTGTGCTTCTTACAGCTTGCCAGCCATCTGTCATTTAGCAGAAGGCTTTTGATAGCAGACTACTTGCTGTATGTTGATCCCTGCTTGTTATTCAATCCAAGTGCTTTAGTACTTGACCTTTAGTAGTAAAAACTGCATACAATATTTTTGCGTAAAAGGATAATCTAAAGAAATCTTGTTTGAGAAGGGTATTTAATGTTAGAGCAGTTAACTGGATTGCCAGACTTGGCAAACTAGGATTATTGTTTTTGAAGCTGTTAAGAAATTTACTGATAGGTTTGAAGTTTACTTTTATTGTATAAAGATATCTTGCAAAGGTAATTTCATTCATTGAACCATTACAAAACGTAGTTCCATAATAGCTTGTATAAATTTTCTAACTGCAGTTATTATTAACAGGAGTAGTTCATTTAGAGACAACTAGTCAAAAGAATGTAAGTTTTTTTTTTTTATAGAATGAGCAATGGAAGCAGTGATGGAGTTTATGTACAGTCAGGTGTTTAACACCCATGAGCTTTTGGTTTTATGTGGTAAAACAAAACAGCAAAACAATTACAGCACAAATACAGATTAAAAAAACGTGTCTTCAGAGCCGAAGTATTCAGACTACAGTAAGCTTTCACTGTTGTCTGGCTTCAAGTTTTTTGATTCTGTGTTCAAGATGGCAGAAATGCAGTTTTGAGCTGTTAATTTGAACACTCTAAAGTTCAGTGTTTTTCAAATCTAAAATCTCATGTTGATTTAACACATAGGAAAACTTCGATCTTGTCTGATTGTATCTCAGCACCAGCTATTCAGGGGATCTCTTGTACAGATATAACACCCAAATCTCTTTTTCTATCACTAAATGAGACTGCGTTTAACATCAGTTAAGCTATGCCCATTTATTTGGGCAGGCTGTTTGCCCCACAGTATTCATCAGATTCAGTTTTGCATTTCCTTTATCACTCAAGCTAGAGAATCCTTTTTCTGACAATTTGAATTGGATTTCACCTGCCAAAGACAGAATTCTTTTTTTACAGTTGACCTTTCAAATCTGTTCCGATATGTCCAGCTGAAGAAAAGTAGTTTTCATTAAAATATTCCTTAATTCAAACCTGTCCTGTTGTATAGAACTCCTCCCACACCCTTGAAAACAAACTAATAAAAAAAAAAAAAGGAATAAAATAAAACAAGAGGAACTTTGTGAAGTGGCACTCCAGAAGTTGTGTCATATTAACACTGTGTCATCTCTGTATTATCAAGATCTTCTCCTTAATCTTTTCCCGTACCATTTCCTTACCTGTAAATTAATTGCATAATGTTTTCAAACAAGTCTATGCTCTTGTCCTCTTCTCCTTTTCAGAGCCAAAGCGTGGGGCTGGTGAACAGTAGGTTTCCCCGGTTTCCTTTCCAAGTGGGAGACTAGTTTGACTTGGCAATGCTGCCAACAGCTAAAGTGGGCTGGGGGCACAGCTTAACTGACTGTCGCTGATGGTAGGGAGAAGACTAATGGCTACATGTAATATTTCCACAGTAATGAGAGCACTGTGCTGACACTGCTGTGTTGCTCTGCGAGAGACAAAAATGTTATACAGGGATGGCAAGGCAGTACCACTCTCAACCCCCTCCACCCACACAGCTTAAATGTCATAATGTAGTGAACAAGCTGACTTGGCTGAGGACTTTCAGGCTGCTTCTTTTCCAATTCAAAATGGGAAGAAAATTGGGCCTAGTGGAAAAACACTGGCCAGCTACAACTCAATGCCAGCAGCACTGCTTAACTGACATCTAATGACAACCAAAAAACCAAAAAAGTCCCCGTGCAGACCATAATAATTACAGAGTCCTAGTCATGCCACCTTAACATGATTGCTTAAATTACTTTTGAAGGTATGATGCGTGACAGAGACATTGTTTCACCAATAAGTAGTGAATACATCAAATTTAGCGTGAAGAGGAAGAGAGTAAAAACCCACCCCAACAGGCTCAGTGAGAGAAAGGGCTGGACAGCATCCACCATCTCCCATCAGAGAAATGAACAGGTTTTATTCAGGAAGTTGAAACAAATCACTGTAAGGTAGCGAGAGGAGAGAACAGAAGTGTCTGTTTAGACTCTCCAAAAGGTGCTATTTAATAGCTCTAGTCTACACTCAGAATTAATATAAGTTTTTTTTTTTCTCTATTGTACAGTATACTCTAGCTTAGAAATTCATTTTTGTCAACATAAGCATGTTTACCGTTGCTTTCAAACCATCTAGCTGGCTTGGCAGACAGGCAGCTCAGCTATGGAGAAATGGGAGACAGCAGCTGCATCTGTCTTCCTGCTTTATAAAAAGGAAAGGAGGAGACTTCATCTGAAACTTTATAGCCACTCGGCAGTCTCACTGATCATTGTTCACCCTTACACATGTCCTATTCTAAGGAAAGTAATGAAGAGGATAATAAGGTGTGAATGGTATATTATGATGCATGAGATAGAAAAAAAAAAAAAAAAAAAAGAGGAGGTTGTGTTATTCCAGGTAATTTGGACAGGGTTACACATTTAGATACCTATCAGGAAGATATTCAGTTGGCAGAAAGTTTACCTTAGTAATCTCTTCTCATTGTGTTCCTTTAGATATGAGGACATTAAGCTTTTTTATTTCCATTTTAACATGGAAACATATTTGTAACTTTCATTTGGCCTCTCCCTGGTTATAGAACTGACAAAGTGCTACTTTCAGGCCTAGCGCAAGTCATAGGTGACATAAATGCTTCTTAATTAATACCTTAACATCAGACAAAGTTAGAAGAGTGTTTATGTGCCAAAGAATCATCAAGGTTACATTGTTTCTGTAGGAATACAGATATCAGATTACACAACAGTACTTGCTTGACATTACCTCTTCCATTTGGTCCTAGTGCAAGACTGTAACCTGTCTCATATTTTAGGATTATATAGGTCCCAACTGAGGCAAAGATTTGAAAATGCTTTAAATGCTATTCTAAGTAAAACTTTTTTTTTTCACTGCCACTCCAACCGAAAGGCCACTAACTTACATATTTTATCACAGCAATATTGTGATGTCACCCATACATCAAAATCTATATATCTTCTGACTTTTGTTCTGTATGTCTGTAAAAAATACTTAGCTGCACTGGTGTGTAAAAGGCATGTAATGTGGTCCATGGCATTATTTATATATTTACGTGTTTCAATGAGAAGTAAGGATTAGTAAATTGTACTTTTTGGGAGAAAAAAAAAAGAAATTAAAAACCTCTTTAAAGTAAGCCCCTTTCTGTTCACTAATAGATAAATTAAGCCTGGATTTTTTTATACTGTGTGTATTTATTATTAATCCAATTGCCAAATTATCTGATTAAGAACTTTGTCAATGAAATGTAATTTAGGATTAGTGATTATGTTACTCCTATCTCTTGAGATTAGAAGTGAGCTCCCTATGGTGTAGCTTTGGACATAGTGCAAGGGCTGGTGTTTATATGCATGCAGTTTTCTCTCAGTGTACAACATCCAGATATTTGTTTGACAATTATTTGTTGTAACACTTGAAAGAAGTGGCAGGTTGCTACTGACACAAAATTTTGCACGACGGATAGTTGCTTGAGTTCATGTAGGACCAGGTATTCACAGAGTTAAAGGACACATACAACAAGCTAGAAGTGGTGGGATACCCCTAGCTGTTCTTCAGTCTAGATCTAAACCTTAATCCATAAAGATTGTTAGAGCCTCTGGAGAGGCTGGATGATAGTGGTGACTGTTATCCTAAAAAACAGATGGTAAAGTGAGTGACACCTATGAATGTGCAGGCTGTGTTACTTCACTGACAAGATGCTAAGCCCTTCTGGCACTAAAGTAAAGAGACAGGTGTTTTTGACACAAAAAAGTAGTACTGAAAATATGCCTCAAGCCATTTGGAGAGTCGGAGCCAATTTTTCAAGTAAAAGTAACTAAAAATCTAAATTGGGGTATACATGTAAAAGCACGATAGCTTCAGACCTCTCCTATCGATAAAATTTTGACGAGTCCTAGTGCCTGTCTCATGCCTGTAGAATTATCCAATCCCCTTTCAAGTAAAACTTTAATTTTCAAGGCTTGAATAGATGGTAGTTTTTCTCAGGAAGCCTTGAGCAGGTAATTTCCAAGTGTATGAAATGGCAAGTAGTATTTTTGGGCTTCTGTGATGACACCCTTTAAGTCTGGTGGTAGAATTCTTCAATTACCTTTATGTCTGCCCTAAATACAATATGAAGTTAATCAAATGTTCACATACCACGTATTATAATTGTAATTAACCATGTCAGGTTTAGAGATTCATGTGGCCACCAGGGAAACCACAACGGAGTTAGAACTGAGGTAGTGAGTATACTTATTTTAAAATCCATTATCACGTCAACAGATTACTTTGTTTAAAAAGGTATTAAAGCTAATAGCATTAATCTACTTGCTTGAATGTAGTAGTATTTTTCAAAAACTAAGGAAAATACAGCTTCAATAATCTAGCACTAGCAGATGGCAAAAATCTCCAGTACAATTCTTTCTCAGAGAAATTAGGTTTCTATCTTTTTTTTTCTACTTTCAAATTTAAAACACCTATTTATGTTTGTGGATGAAAGGAAGCTGTTAAGCAATAAAAATGCCTCAGCTATTCACCAAAATAAAATCCAGTGTAACCCACTTTGAAAAAAAAAAAAAAGATTAAAAAATGCCTGAAAAAATAAAAGGAAATATGCCTTCTGTTTGTTACCATGAAGTGAAATGAATTATCTCCACAAGTTAAAAAGTTTTTTTTGCGTTTGTATAACAAGATTTTTATGTATCCGGTTGTCTACTTCTCATTTTCAACAAGTGCAGTGTCCATTAGAGTATACTAAAATAATCAGTGCCAAAATACTCTATTCTACTTCCCCTATTGTATGTTTCCTTCATTTAGTCAATGTGGTTGTCTTCATGGCAAATAGTCTCCTTGCACATTTAGGTTGGTTTTGACTGGATAATTTATTATCACAGTTCTGGTGAAAGCTGTGTGTCAAGCCACTGTCTGTTACTGATAACAGGGACACTTCAGCATTGTATTGTATTATACTAAAAGAATTAAATAAAATTGTGATTACAGGGTGTCTTGTCTGGCTGGGATAGAGTTAACATTCACCTGAGCTAGAAGGGGAACTGGAGCTGGTGGCCCCTATGTCTGGAGCACCCAGCTGGGATAGTTTACTAATGAGCCAACAGCTGGGATGGGTTTACCCAATTTAGCCAAAGGGCTATTTTGTCTCATGTGACATCATGCTCAGTATATAAATGAGGAGGGTGGTGAAGGAGGTCTTCTGTTACTTGGGAGGAGATTGGGTGTTGGGTTTTTTGGTAAGCTATTGTACTGTATTTGTTATTGTACTGTATTTGTTCTCCTTCTCTGTTTTGTTTTCTTGATTTCTCTTGATTTATTTTTTTTTGTTTGTTTTATCTCAATTGATGAGTTTTGCTGCTTTTTCCTTTACCAGTTCTCCTCCCTGTCCCACTGGGGTAGGGTGGATTGAGTAAAAGACTGCGTAGTTTGGTGGGGCTAAACTGCAACACAGTGTAGCTATTTCAGTGGCAAGTGCAGAAGAATACATGCAGTAAATGCTATACTGATGACCGTTTACACTTTAGAATAAATCTTAAGACTTTTTTTTTTATTATTTCTTATGGTCTCATCAAATGTCAATATGATGAAAAGTGACATTTAAAACAAAAAAAAAATATTTATGAGTCTAAAAGAGAAAGCATGACTCCATTGTCTTCTATTGGGATTACTAATCAGGGGATTTGGCAGGGAGATCCATTTAAGACTTTGGTCTCTTTTTTTTTTTGTTTGTTTGTTTTGTTTGTTTGTTGAAACAGCATTGGGTAAAATCTTTCAGAGTAGGGAATAGAGCCAGGGACTTCCCTCACCTCAGTCTGTGCTTATACTGTCAGGTTGCCTCATTTGCATTACTTTTGTGACTATAAGTTCTGCATTCTTGGTTTTACAGGAAGAGTAGAGAATACTTGTATTCTAACCTGATGATCAGGACATCCTTCAGGGCTTCGGTATGGGCTGGGAGGAGCAGGTTTCTTGAGTAACTGTCATAACTGCATAAATACTGAGCTAAAGCTAGCCATCATAACCACCTTAGTTTTCTGATAGACTTATGGCTGGGTTTCAGCTAGCATGGAGCTAATTTCCTTCTCAATAGTTGCTATGTTTTGGATTTGGTGTGTGAAGAATGCTGATAATACACTGATTTTATTAGTTGTTGCTAGGAGATCAAAGACTTTTCTCAGCTTCTCAGGTTTTGCTGATGTGCAGGCAGGGTATAGCCAGTACAGTTCACCCAAACGGGCCAAAGAAGTATTCCACACCAGACATGTTGTGCTCATTATACAAGGGGATATTGGCTTGTGAGTAGCTCTCTCACTCTTTTTCTGTCTCTCAGAATCATTCTAAGATTGTTTTTGATTTCATTCCATGATTGCTACTTGCTGTATTGGTTGTCAGGTAGACGAGTGGTGAGAAATTATGCATTGTTTGTTTTGTATATTTTATTATCCTATATTTTAAAATTATCATTACTTATATTTATAATATCTTCTTTTTCTGTCCTGGTAAATTGTCTTTATCTCAACTAATGACTTTTCCTTTCTTTCCAATTCTTTCCCACACTCCCCCAGGGAGGTGGAGGCTGTGCAAGCAGCTGTGTGGTACTTTGTTACTGTCTGGGATTAAACCATGGCACTTTTTTTTTTTCTTTAAATTTTATTTTGCTAGAAATAGCTGTAATTTACTGCATATCATCTAGTGAAATTTAAGTGAATGCGTATTTCAAGAAAAAGTTTTATTTTCACAGCCAGAAGTGCAGATATGTTGAAACTAATCTCCTACTGCCATTAGTAATACCCGTAAGTCTTTTTCCTGATCAGTTTTTACACCTTTTCTTTATTATTCATGCATTTCTGTTAGCTACAGTAATGTTTCTGTTGTGCGTTTGAAGCACCATGTATTAGCTGAGTTCATCACAGATCATATCTTTTAGGTTGGACTTGTTTTGTTTGCTTCTTCAAGGAGTGTATAATGTATTGATATGTTTGATCACTATTCGTCTTCTAACCTTCAGAGAGTGTAATTATTTCCTAATAGTTCCTCAGCCAATAAGTGTCAAAAATGTAGCATTGCTCATGAAAAAGTAATTTTTATTTCATATCGTATAATTTTTGCTAACAACAACATGGAACAAGAGACTTTTTTTTTTTTTTTTCTCAGCCATCATCTTTTCTAAGACTGAGATGTGCATATGGATGTCTTTTGGATTAATGTCAAACTTGAAGTATTCTGTGATCCTAGTTCTTTTTCAGTAGTTGCAGACTTTTATCCATGTTATCATTCATGTTATTCTAAGACTAACTAGAGGGAAATCTAGCTTTTCAAAATTTGACTTTTTATTTTAGCCTGAAAGAACATGGAAATGCTGCTTCATCTGTCTCCTGTACTTCACCCAGTTTGGCTTGGCAGACCCAGCTCTTGGTGAATGCAGTTGTTACCTGTATGTAAAGACTTCAGATGAAATTAAGTCCTTCACTGTGTGAAAAGTCACATTGTCTATAGAACTACAAGTTTCTAAGACTTTGATGAAATGTGTAAGTTTTAAAGCAAAAAAAAGTCTCTGGCTTGTATCCTTAATAGATCTGGCAGAAATATGCATTAGTAGTAGTCAACTCTCATGAGTGGACTGCATGAACTTAAACAGGATTCTTCTTTCTTGGAAAGAAGTGTATGTTAAATCTGAAACCACAGTTGACTCCTATGTTTTTAAATTTACATTGGATTTTTTTTAATTGACTAATATTCAAAAAGAAGAAAAGGAAAAGGAAGAAAGTGGTTAGTATGTAATTCTCTTTGTCTAGAAAAGAAAGGCACACACTCTTGGTCTAAAATTCAGCCTTGAAGTGTCTTTTTGTGAAATTGGAGAACAGAGGCTTGGATTCATCTCACATACACTCACTTAAGCCTCCTCTGTGGTTACAGGAGTAATGCAAGTGGGTCTGAGGATAAATTCTAACAGCTTAGGTGGTGGTTTACTTCTGGAACTTTTTTTTTTTTCTCCAAAATCTAGCTGAAGACATTATCTAAGTAGTTTACACTAGGTGACTTAAGTTGTGACCTCTAAAATTGGATGAGATAAAGACTATGTTTGAAGTGTATTTCATTTCACTGACTTCTATCTTTTTGTATTCTAAAGCCATTAAACTGCATTTTCTAATGTTTCTGTAGGAAGTAGCAATGCTTCATGAGGAGTGGGAAGTTTATAGAAATTAATAATTTTAAAAATAAATTCCCTGGTGCTATGGCAATGGGTACTCTATGGAGTAATTGATTGTGCTGTGAGATAAATGTAAGTTTGGGAGTGTCTGAATTTATTTGATTTTAATTTAATTATGTTTGCAAAGGTCACCAAGTCTAATACTGATAGTATTTTTATATGGGGAAATATTTTGTGAGATTTTAAGCAATCCCTAGTGATCTTGATTTTCTTTCTTCTTTGGAAGATGGCACGTTAGCACATCATCACCTTACGATTTTCTTTTAAATGAAGAGGTAGATAAGGATGAAATATAGCATACCCTTGTGAATTGCTGATATTTCAATTGATAGTCTTCCATCCTAGTATTGTGGATCTTCAGGGTGTACAATTTAACATCTGATTCTCTGTGTAGATAAAATATATTGTCTTTAAATGTTGTATTTTTAGTCTGTTGGTAATAAGACTATTAATCTACCAGTTGCACTCCTTAATGAGGAAATAATGCATTTTTATAAATTTATTTTATACCTTGATAACCTTTACACACTGCAAATTATTTGCAAGTAAGTTTATGCTGAAATCATCCTCAGAAACTAAAAATTCTAATTACATTTCATTAGATTACTCTGTAGAGCATATGAAGCCATTATATGTATTGACTGAAATGCTAACTTCCATTCATTTAAACAATGGAATGACACCTGTGTGTCAATATTGCTTCTTCAGGAATGTAGATCCTGCCATGTGTGCAGCCATTATGTTGGATTTATCTAGTTCAATATTTCACCAAATAAATTTACTAACACATCAGTGATATGCTTTCATATTGTGTCTTGTTTATAAAGACAGGAAGGGCCATGTGATGCCTAACATGCATTTCTCCACTACGAAGGCTACAGGGTTTCCTCTTATTGATTTTTCCTTTAATCTGAATCTCTCTTTTAGAAGAAAACAGTTTTGCTTTAAAAATAGTGAATGACAGTGAATCTCAGAACTTTTGATATTTTTAATAAATACACATATTGTTAAATTAATGTAAATTACTTTTATGGTGAGTATATTGAATTTGGGTTTTCAGTCATTTAATGTTGCTGTACTTGTGTCTGCCAGACTAAAGCATTTCCTTTAAGCAAATTCTTAATACAATTAAAGGTTGTTATTTGGTCTGTTGAAATTCTCACAGGTGGAGTTCTTGAGCATTGAAACTGTCTTCTAGTTTTCAGAACTCTCTCACTTTATTAGTTTTCTTCCTGATGCAAAGACAAACATAGTATTCTAGTAATGGTCACCTCTGCATGAAATAACCCGGTGCATTGGTCATATTTTAATATGAAAATCTGAAATAACTACATGAGTATTTTTAATATAAAGTATGTAAGAACAATGTTAGTCGCCCTGTTTGTTGTCTTGTGTTTGGAGCTCATGTTCAGTTGATTATCTGTAATGGCCCTCAAATCCTCTTGGATGTAACTACTTCCCCAGCTGTATAAACAATTGTCTGCAAGGTTTTCTGTTCTTTGCCCACCAGCACTCCCGTTCCACATTTATTTTCTACATCTGATCATGTCAAAATACATAGTTTTCCTGTGCCCAGGTTGTAATGTGGTCCAGACTTCCTCCTAATCAGTCACTTCTTTTATTTCTCCACTTTCCACTAATATTTATGTAATCTGCAAACTTCATTTCTAATTACTTTGTTTCATCCATTCATGAAAATCTTAAATCACAGTGCCAATATTTGGGACCTGAAGGATACCAGTAGAAATAAACCTGTTTGTAATGATTCTATGTTTAACATTGCTTGTTGACACTTACTAATTAGCCACATCTTATTTAATGTGTAAAGATTTGATTTTAGGGTCTAGTTTCAATTGTAACATATTGTGGAGAGTTTTGTGTTTTCTTTTTTAACTGAAACTAATGTCAATAACTTTTTTTTGTCATACAGAATTGACCTTGTAAAAAATAATTGTTAGTTTGAATTAATTTGTTTTTCATTAACTTTTTTTCTTTATTTCCTATTCACATTCGCCTTATTGTATCTAAGTCTCTACAGATATATATTACTTTCCCCCAAATCAGAATGAAATTCACTTCTACAACATCTTCTTGCTTTTCTTTTCTGTTACAAAAAAAAAAAAGCCAAAACTGTGTGTCATCTTTGACTATTCCACTGTGCACATCTCACCATTATTCTTCTGAATTTAGTGTCCACTTCTAAAAGATACTTTCCCTTCTGTTCTAAGCTACATTTTAAAATGAGTACTACTGTCTTTCTCTATCATTGTATCTTTTGGGATCTAGTAAAACATTTTTTCCCTTATCTGAATAAGATCCATTTAAGGGTACCTACTGTCTATATGGTGTCATGTATGCACATTTACATATTATCACAGAGAATTTAATAAACAAGAAAAATGGATGTGCTTATCTTATAAGGTACTGTGCTCATTTCAGAACTGAGTCTTTAGCATGGAAGACAGACTAGAGTTTTGGACAATAAACATATTTTATTCATAGTATTGAAAAATCTGAGATCTTCAGAAGAGCATATTATGAATAAAATATTCAGTACAAAGCTCTGCATAAAATCATGGTGTAGCTTCCAGTGCATTAGGACAGTTTCTTCCTGATTCATCCATACACAACTGTTCTCAACTCATTCTATATGAAGAGATTGCAGAGGCCCTTAGGATAACCTATTTCTTTCCTGAATGACCCAAAACTTATCCCATTAAAGATGGAGAAAAGGTTAGTGCTTTTAGCATAAAGATAGCCTTGTCCCTCCAGCCCTCCACTCTTGCAAAAAAGAGCCCAGGCATCTGTAATGATCACAGTTATTCCTGACCTCTTTTATTACTGTGTTATTTCCAAAACACAGTTTAGAACATTTGGCATCGTGATAGTAAATTGGCATAGTAGTCCATGAGGTGATGAATGCTGTAACCTGTTCAGTCAAGTATGATAATTCAGTTAACTTTTTTAGGCATAAAATCTGTGAGTTTATGATGAAACTGCTCAAAAGCATAATAACATTAAGCATGTATAGAGCTATTTTTCTCCAGTGATATCTGCAGGATTTTTTTTTTTTTACTCCTGCTCAGTATGCCACTGAACACAAACTGCTGCTCTGTTTGTTCTGCCTTTGGATGGTCAAAAGTATTATGTCATGCTTTGGCTGGTTTCAGTAGGTATTGTATCAGGTGTAACAGTTGAGTTAGATATTTATAAGATTGTGTGCATTCTTAAGGGACAGAAAACGGTTATCATAACTAATCTGATATGTGTTTACCTTTTTTCCCCTCTGCAAACAGTTTTCCACACACCAAGGACAAAATTTAAGTTCTGAACTAATAAGCCCTTAAGAGATAGAATCTCTCCTAATTATAATTTCCAGTGCTGCTTTTTTATTCCTTCGTAATCTCAGTAACCATTTTAACACCTTGTCAGGCATTCAGGAACTTCCATCTGTGCAGCCTAGTGCATTTGTGAAATAAACCCATCTGTACAGCTGATTAAAAGTTGGATGTAGTCCATGTTTTGTCTTTCTCCTGAAAGAAAACGTATTGCTGCAGCAGTTGTGGATGTAGAGCCTGAATACAAAGTGGAATGCACAAGGCTAATGGAGCAAAATAGCTTTTAGTGTTTTCATTTGTATTTAATAATTGTTTAAAATAAAATCAGAGCAAATTAAGTGTGACAAGCAAGACCAATTAGAAAGGCTGTAGAGTTCAAGTCTGCAGTTAGATGCAGGGAGCAAATCTAGAATTACTGTCATTTCAACCATGTGTTAAACAGCAAGGTAAATCCAAGCAGATAGCAATTTCATGTACTCTTCTTACTTTTCTGCAAACATAAGTAAATTTATTCTGAGAGTGTGTTTGTTTCATGTGTGTTTTTCATTGTTGTGGTAGGCAGTTTTCAGTGGCATGTTCTTAGAAGCATGGAGGAACAGATGCATAATTCCTTACCTACAAACTAGGTCAGCAGAATAGCTGCATCTGACTACTTGATTTGCATCCATGTTTGGTAGTCAAAGATACCATCTCTCATATTTCTATTCATAATCTCACTGACACTGCTAAAAGTTTTATAGATGCAAAGCTGTATGTTCAGAAGGTTGTAAGGAACATCTTGTCTTTAGAAAAACAAAAAGAAATAAGATCCCACCCAGTCAAGTAGATTACTGAAAATTTCAAATAAGACATGGATAGGGTGTGAATTATCCTCTCACAATTCAGATGGGCACATGGAAAAGAAAAAGGAAGAGAATGAGAAGGGGAGGATAGTTTAAGAGACAGAATGAGAATCTTTGTTTTGTGGGGTTTTTTAGTATCCTCAAGACAATTGCTATCACACATCTTTCTCCTCTAGCACAGAAATGCACACTTACTTCTGGATGTCAAAAGAGGTAAAAATGAAGGAATTCATGCCACATTGAACTAGGATAAAAGTAACAGATTCTGATATATAGATCTATGAGCTAATGTTCATGCAAGTAAATCCATATTACATGACATAGCACCATGCAAATGTACTAGGTCACATTTTCCTGTATGAATGCCAAGCACCTGTTTCCTCAGACTAGTATAAATATTGTTGGTTATTCCAAAGGTATTTCAGATAATGCTTGCTCAAGGATGTTCATACGTTTGTGTTGTATGGGCATGCTTATCAATGCTCTCTAAATGACAGGAGGTGTAATATAGTGATAAAATAGTATTCATCACTGAATGCTCAATGTACTGCACTACCCTTTAGTCCTATTATCATGTGGTCTCAATATGAAACCACATTTGTAACCTCCTGAGCTATAAGTTGGGTCTCTTACCATTTATAGTAACATAAATATAGGATTCATATCCATTTTAATCATCTACAAGGACTTCCAAAGTCTGTAGACTGGGAGAATTTTTCTGAAGTTACACAAGTGCAACTAAAAATTGAAGATGACCTTAGATTTTTAGATTAGAAATATGGAGGATTATAGTTAGCTAAAAATACCAACAGTAGGACATAAAATTCCATAACTCGTAAACTGGAGCAACGCAATCTTTTATACTACTAAAAAAAGAGATGAATAGGGTTGTTGTTTTGGTTTGGTTTTTGTTTTTTTTTTTTTCTTTTCTTCAAGGCATTTCAGTTATAAACAGAGAAACAAGATTGTAATTATAAAGTAGATGCTGCTGATAAATATATTTATTTGGTAGCAGTGTCATATACTCAAATATCCAAACAAAGGGAGCCCCAAACCTCAGAACCCCACCTGGAGTACTGCGTCCAGTTCTGGAGTCCCCAACATAAGAAGGACATGGACCAGTTGGAGAGGGTCCAGAGGAGGGCCACAAAGATGATCAGAGGGCTGGAGCACCTCTCCTATGAAGACAGGCTGAGAGAGTTGGGGCTGTTCAGCCTGGAGGCTCCGGGGAGACCTGATAGCGGTCTTCCAGTACCTCAAGGGGGGGGCCTACAGGAAGGATGGGGACAGGCTGTTCAGTAGGGCCTGTTGTGATAGGACAAGGGGTAATGGGTTTAAATTATAAGGAGGTAGGTTTAGATTAGATATTAGAAAAAAATTTTTCACAATGAGAGTTGTAGAGCACTGGAACAGGTTGCCCAGAGAGGTGGTGGATGCCCCATCCCTGGAAACGTTCAAGGCCAAGCTGGATGAGGCTCTGAGCCACCTGATCTAGTCAGGGAGGTCCCTGCTTCTTGCAGAAGGGTTGGACTAGATGACCTTTGAAGGTCCCTTCCAACCCTAACCATTCTACGATTCTATAACCCAGAGCAGTGCTAGAAAGGAAAGAAAATCCAGATGTTCTAATGAAAGAATCATATAGGTGGGATTTCTTAAAAGAAGCAAGATAAAGAATTATTTAAATCTTAAATGTAATCTCCTGAGCTGTTTCGGAGGGTGGAGAAAAATGAGTTTGTTTTTTTTTGTTCTTGTTGTTGAAAAGTAAAAACACCTTTAATCCTGGGATAGTAAATGGCATCTGTAATTATACACTACAGAATTGCTGCCCACTGAGTACTGTTTCGTTGAATATGTTTCACTTTTGGTTATAATAACAATACGTCATTTGGTGAATTGTGAATTCCCTTAAGGAATTTGTGATACAACCTTGGAGCTGAACAAATCCCAAGTGCTGGTGTCTGACTTTAACAAGATAAATGCAGCTGCTTCCTATAGAGGACAAGTGTCACTAAAATATTTTTTTAAAATACTGTGTTTAGAATTTCAGTTTCTGGTTGTCCAGTTAAATTGGCTTGAATGCACTTTAATTTTTTTTTTTTTTCTTTTCCCCCAAGGGCAGTTTAGTAATGTGTAGGTGAAAAAGTTATAGGCGTGGTTTTCCCCTCCCTGTTTTAAAGACATTGTTTTGTCTACACAGTGCTGAGCCATCAGCTTCAGGTGCATCACCTTCACTTTCTCACAGGTGCAGAGGGTGATTCATTCAGGTATATTGCCATTATTTGAGGAGGTTTTCCTTAAAGTCACGGTAGATGTCTGGTGACTCATATTCTGGTTCCTTTAATAGTCTAATAACAGAGAGCTTTCCCATTCTATGTGGATTGAGTGACTAAAGGTGCTCCAGGGAAGTACTGTACTGAAGACAACAGAAAGAATTAATTTAAGCAGTGTCATATGTAAATCCCTGTTGCCTTTTCGCACCAGAATGTTAATTCTAGGGATATGTGACCCCACTGGAGATTATGTCAGTCTCAGACAGGATAATATAGAAGTATAGTACAACTGAGAGAATAACTTCTAGGTTTGAATAATGCTGACTTCAATATGATAGTGACAAATTCACCAGTGATTTACACTGGTGTAACATAGGATGTCATTTAGGTTATGAATTGTATAATAAAGAGAACTTGTCCCAGTGTTTTTGTATGAAAGATAAACAAGGCAGTTTTATATACAGTCTAATTTATTCAGCAGTGTCAAATCAACCTGAACGTAAAGAAAAAAAGAAGTTTCAGGCATCATGTTTGCAATCAACTAAATTTAAGAAGCTAAAACTTCACGTTTATGTTTGTGTTCCCCAGCACATTTCCTGAGCAGATATCTTTTTTGGCCAAACTGAGCAGCTGATCCAAACTCATTAATGTAACAGTATTTCAGCAAAAGTCATGCTGATAGCTATTGGTTTATTAGTGTTTGAATCCAGAAGGCATATAGAAATAGTTAAAATCAACTGACAATCTTGATTTCAAATGCAATGCACTTATAAATAGTTTAACAATGTTTTTTTAGATTTTTTTTTGTCTGTGTTTTGAGAAATCAAGATTATATGGTGTTTGATAAGATTGCTAATAGATCTACTTTATTATTGTATGTTTATTTCTCACAGCAAGTTAAAAATTAGATACCACTTATTAATGATGTGTTTACTGTTATCTTACTAAGTCATGATGCTATACCAAATTTATCACACACTTTCATTCACTAGAACTGACATCTGCAGTTATATCAATTAATGTATCACTCCATGGTGTAGTTCTAATAAGATGAAGCTAAGACATTTTGGAGCTAGAAAAAAAAATCATGAAGAAGAAAAGTTGCTAAGCGTGCCAATCCAAAGAGCAAGGTGTGAACATGTCAGAGGCCGGAAGAATTGTCAGGAAACTGGGAGAACCAAGAAATCTGCCATTCTGTAGGATGTGATGATGGGATGCCATTGGTCTGAACAATTTCTTCCACCCCTGCTTCATCTTCATCCTAGGTTCATATTGCTAGATGGAGTTCAAAATGCAGAAAACGGAGGATCCTGAGCTGTAGCAGCAGGATAGAGGAAGTAGGGTAAAATAGACAAGAACCAAAGCATGTCTCAAACCATAGCATCTCAAACAAAGAGCAGTGGGTGAAAATTCCCTAAGATACCTGTTAGTTAAGGTAATGATATCAAGCTTGTAGGGTAGTTCTTAGTCTTCAAGAAACTCACCATGCATAAATGGATAACTACAGATTAATTATGCAGGTAGAGCCTGACAGCTTGACAAAGACTGGGACAAGATGGAGTGAGTGTGAAGCAGTTACAAGAAAGGAATCTTAGACACTTTTTTTGCCCCTATTTTAATCCAAGAATGGCTTGAGCCCTCCTGAAAATATTTTAGTAGACTGAACAAATAGCCACATGCCATACCATGCATATTCAGAAAAGCATCTTGTAACATGTTTCCAACCCACTGAAATACACATCTCAAAAATGTTCTTCAAACTTTTCTAAATTAAAATTTTAGGGGTGATTAGTTACACCGATAACTCTCTGGATTCCTATGGACCACTTAACTTGTTTTACACTAAAACTATACCCCAGTACATCCAATCCCATTTATACTCCATGGTATTTTGAAACCTTTACAGAACTCAAACTTCTTGTCCGTTTTATATTCTCTAAAAAAATGAAGATGGTGAGTTAGTGTTGAAATAGGTTATTTTGCATGTAAAATAAAATTTGTAATTGAAAAGAACTTGTCTTTATCTTGAATAGTATAACTTAGGAAAGTACATATGGTACTTTTAGAAAATATATAATTTCTTTCTTCAGGTGTTTTCCTACCACTAAAGGGGTATTAAAGCAGGAACTCTGATCATCTTTTGTGCTGTATTAGTAAAGCTTTACTGTTGTGCTTTCCAAGTTGTCTAATGGACACAAAATTCATCTACTGGATGCCAAAGTTTCCATGACACTTGTATTATGATATTAAATTGTTTCTGTTTCAAATGGTTTAACTAAAATTAGTCCCTGGAGCAATTCTGAGAAGTAGTTATGAAGTTAGGTCTTTAGAATCTTCTTTCTTTTTTTTTTTTTTTTTT
>WHYT01017880.1:261831-334442 GCA_009806455.1 Tetrax tetrax
AAGTACTATAACTTTGTAGCAACAATATTTAGTGTGGGATATGCTATAAAGGATGATGATAATGTGCCATTTGTGCACTGCTGAGCTTTTATTCTTTGTGGAATGTGTATGCGTGTGTGCATATATATAGATATATACCTATATACGTACACACACGTATATAGCTACCTACATATATGTATCATGCTCAAGTTCATTGAAGCTGCACTTTTTTTCAGAAAGTCATGCATTAAACATGTTTGTGCACCCACAAACAAATACAGAAAATTCCTAACTTTTTATTAAAGCAATGATAGTAATTGTTAAGTTATTGTAAATGTTAAGTGATTTAGTATCTTGCAGACAAAAGAATTATATATAATATATGTCAGGGGAATATGTCAGGTGCTTCACCTTTTATTATGTAAACAAAGAGCTTTGAAATTAAAGAAGTTTCATAGTTGTATAACTGAGATATATATAGAATTGTCCACTATATTTAAAATACAGAAAAAATACTGGAACATAGACAACTGCAAATCATATAAATAAAGTGTGTATTTCCAATCTAGTGGGCTGATTGTTGAGACTGGGAAATGTATCTGCGAAAATATTGACAATTTGCTGCAGCTCTGGAGACTGGGTAAACTGCAAATATTTCTTCTAAAGTAAGACACACAAACAGATTTGGGATGAACAACAATGTCAACATTTCATTGTTTAGTTGGACCAAAGGAAACCGTGAACATGATGGAATCTACAAAGTACCTGCACTTCTGAATTTACTATATTTACTGACACAGTGAGAAATCCATTTTATGGATTTTATCTCAGCTAATTTAACTCTTGGGGAGGACTGATTAATATATTTCAATGAGTCATTTTCATATGTGAAGTTACACCTCCCAGAGCTGATAACTAGTCCCCAGATTTGTTCATCCGTTTATGGCTATGTGAGAACTGTGGTCAAAGGGATGACTCCTGTTGAAATACTCAACTGAACTTTCAATTAATTCACTCAGTACTGGGTGTGATAAGACCTCTGTAATCTTGTGAAATACTTGTTTATGCTAGTTACCGCGGTATGTGAGTCTGCTAGATATAATCAGCAAAGTACAGCTATGCAAGCTGCAGTGCATAATACAGGCACATGCAAACTACAATAACACCTTTACTTGAAGAATACACATACATGTCTCCCCAAAATTGCATGTATGTAATACATGTAAACATGTATGCATTAAAACAATGCAATAAAGCATTAGAGATTTTTTTTTCTCTTTTCCTATGTGTTCTGCCCTTTTCTTCCTGTGAAATTGATTCATGATCTTAACTTAGCCTACCTGGCAAATATTATTAAAATTAAATATATACATAATAATAACTATCTTACAGGGTTCTCTACCAGTTAATTGAAAAAAAATATATTGTCTGTGAAAAAGTGCCTCTTGGAGCCTCTTACTGATTGGTACACTTCAGTAATTCAAAGTGTTGCTGCTATACTATACTTAATATGATCAAGACCTGAGTCCCTGTAGGTTGTCCTTTGTGTCAATTTGCAATAATAACCCAGATTGTGGTACACATAGAAGTGTTTCTTTTTTTTTAATCTAACCTTTGAGGGAAATGCTGGCCATTATAGGTTTGCTGTACAAAGATTGGGTTGACAGAGCACACATTGGATTTCTGTTATTGGATAATTGAAAGGATGAGGTTCAATTGGTGACAATACAGAGTAGAAAGATGTAGACCGGTTAAAAAGAGTTCACTACAGGAGACCTATGAGAATGACCAGATGTATAAAGAAAATATAGTCTGTGGGAAATGTTGTAAGGAATGGCGGTTGTTCAGTCTAGACAATAGCAAACTTGTGTGGGCATAACAAACAAAGACTAAAATCAGCAAGGGAGATTTAGATTAGACATTAGGAAATATCTTGTAACAGTAAGGATGTCTAAGCGCTGCATTAGAGGTTTGAGGAAGGTTTTGAAAACTTCACTGGTGAGAATTTTTGAAATTAGATTGACATTAGCTAGGTTAGAAACAACTGTTGTTGTTTCTATAGAGGGGAAAAGGAATAGAAAATGTGACCTTTTGAACTCTGTAAGAGCCTGGTCAAAATTGTTACTCTTAAAAACTTTGGGGAAATGTATAAACTAAGTTGTTTTCTGTCCTAATGAAATTTGCTTTTTTAAAAAATTTCCATAAGCAGGTATATGTATTCTGCATTCTATTATCTTTTCCTTGCTGCTTTTTCTTATAGTTAGAAGATACGTGTTTTGATCTGCTTTCTTGTATTTTTATTTTTTCCTCTGGGTACATGATAATGAAGTGTACATGATAATGAAGTGTACATTAAAATAAATGTATGGGCATTTGAAGTGATTAGCTATGAAAACAATCTGAAGATGTGACTGAAATTTCATTGGTACTTTGCAAAACAAAAAATGAAAATAATGATGTTTTGCAGGAGCATTCCCTAGAAGTTCTTCATGGACAAAGCTGACTTGATGGTGTAGATAGTTCAGTTGGATCTGAACTGTTGAACACTATGGTACATCTAAGATGAGAAGCGTGAACCAACAGCAGGATAGCTGCTTTTCTCTTTCCGGTCCTTAAAATGATTCCTAGCCAAAATGCTGTGGGAAGAAATATGGTTTATATGTAGTGGGTATTACAACCAGCCGACGACTGAATCAGAATTAATTTACACAGGGAGGCTAAGGGGAAGTTCTTAGGATCTGAGTTTGATATTGGAAGATTAAAGGGCTAGAAATGGAAGAAAAGACTGTAAATATTGGTTTGACAATGGATTGACAGTGGTTTGCAGGTTACAAATTATGGAACTGATAACTTAGTGATTTTTTTTTTTTAACGGGCTTTTATGATATGCAGACATTTTTCTACTGATGTCTGCATTTTTCCTCATCAAATAATAGTCTACATTAATGTGGCAGGTCTGTTTTGATTTGGTTTTAAGGGGGGTTTAAATCAAGAAGTGAAATTGTTCCTGTACTGTATGCAAGTTTAAGTGATTATTAAATAATATAAATACCTGTTTCATTCAGTTAATTGACACAGGTATAAAGTTGTACAATTGCAGAGACAGAAAACAATCTCAAGCAATCCAAATGTAGTAGATAATTATTTTTCCAGAGAGGTATGTTGTGTCTGAACAGCAAGAAAGTAGATAAAGGGGACTTGTCAAGACACAGAGGGAAAACTGTCCCAAGTGGCTGAGTGATCACAGAAAACAAACTCTCAACAAAAATAATTACATTATGTGAAAGAGTGGAGATGCACCTTAGTTGGCGGAAAGATGATAGGTAATCAGAAAAGATAATTTGGACAAAGTGATGGTGGTTTTATTTGTTGATTGGTTTTAAGGAATTTTGTTTTAACTTAAGCCTTTCTTCCTTACAAATAATTAAGACTGATTCCTCTAATGCTTTTATAGTGTGCAAAGTTTTAACCTCTGAATTTAATAATCTTGTAGCTTATGTAAGTTAAGCTGTATTTCTCCATCTCGCAAAAAAAAAAAAAAAAAAAAAAAAAAATTGGCCTATTAATAGTGTCCTTTTCAACATATGGTATTATATTCTGTCAGTACTTAGACATGACATGGTTCTTTTTTTATCCTGAATTCCACTTGTGCTTCTAAACTGATGATGCAGTGTTATCAGCATTAATTTTGTTACAGAAATCTTGCCAGATCTTTCTCATTGCTTAATGATTATCCGTGCTGTAGCTTGTATTCCATCAGTTTCCCAGAATTCCATGTTCTTTTAACCTTATTGAGTGATTTATTTTTACACTCAGCAGGCTCTGAATATTCATTTTTTATATCCCAAAATTGAATTTTTTACATGCATCCGGTTTTGCCATTTTTAAAGGAATAGGAAGATGTGAAGCCTCTTTTAGACTGTGGTCTTTTTGCAGAAATTCTCCACATCCTCTCTGATGCTATCACAGGAAGAATGAAAAGTGTCTCTAAACAACTTGCAATCCATGATTTTTACACTTACCTGGTTTCTTTAAACAAAAAAAATAGAACTATAATATTTTCTAAAATAAAAATGCACATAAAAATAAAAATAAATCTTCCTTCTCTCTTGAGCTAATATAATCTTCACAGCATTAAGGAAATTATGCTTCCTTAAAATCTTTCATCCTATTTCTGCATCATCACCACCTTGCTAGTATTGACAGTCAGGCCAATAAACCATTAAGTTAAAGACCTGTGGCTAATTCTTGTATAATTCTGTTGAAGGTTTATATGAAATGCATAAGCATGCTGATGGGAAAAAAAAATCATATAGCCTACACAAGCAAATGCTGATAAATTAATATTGAGCTAATTAAAGCATATATGGTAGTGTCTGTCCAATATGTGTTGGGATAAAGACTGAATACAAATTAATTTGAGCCTAGATCTGATTTTTATTTTTTTTTATTTTTTTTATTAGTGTAAATGGAATAAAAAAATTTTCTACAGATGATCAGAAACAAAGGCAGAGGACTTCTTAAAAGATTTGAGATAATAGGAAAGAATCTTAGGCTCATCTATTGCTTTTAAAGAAAAAAATTGATGAGCCCAAATAGAAGTTCAATAGTGGAAGAATTTGAGTAGTTGGTAATAGAAGATTAAGAGTTTTACTGGGAAAAGATAACCTGTAAAAGAAGCCTGAATTGTTAATGGATGATATGATAATGCCACTTCTTAAAGTTCAATTTTGTCAGATAGAAAGTTCTTTGTTTTTGTTTTTGTTTTTTTTTTCTATCAGGGGAGGTGCTATCCAGAGCAGGAAGATTAACTGAAGCAAATTTTTAACATTCTTATTCAGTTATAGACATTAAATTGAGTTTAACTGGAGTTACAAATAGCTAAAATTAATCAACCTAGTGTGCCTAGTAAAAGCTAAGGCAACCAAAACAAAAGTCATGCCTTTGATACAGTATTGTTATGACAAGCTCACCAATATGAGGTTAGCAGTAGCTTTGCCGCACTGCAGTGTTCACCTTTCTACTGACTAATCCTTATGTAAGGTTATAAGCATTGTGGTTTCTGATATGTGTGAGACTTGGAGGTGTAAATAGTGTACGTTTTTTTGAGATGAGTAAGACAGTCTTGACCTATGCTGTTGGAAAGTAAAAAAAAAATATAGAAAAACTCAAGTTGTTATATAGCTAGTGTCCCTGTGATGAAAATCTCTGTGGAACTTGCTTTAGTTTCTTCCTGAAGTCAAGAAGTAATCTTACTCCATCAAAATATTTTAACGTATTATCCATAATGGAGGTAGGATATGAATTCATTATTACAGGAACCAGCAGTCATTTACAATAAAGGTATCATTATTACTTGGCACTTCCAGATGTTAAAAAAAATCCTCCAAAACTCTTGATCTCAAATCAGCTGAAGGCAAATGAAGAACTACAGTGATTTTAGTGAGCTTCTTTTGCACCCCTAATACATGATATTAGAAATGGAAACCCTATTCTTTTGCATTTTAAAGCAGTTCAGTATCTCTGGTACAGCATTCTGGAAAATTATGTTTTTAAAGTGATTTTTTTTTTTTTTTGTTCCTTAGAAGATAAAGATATTTACTAAGAACTTTTTGTTCTTTACAGCAGTGCACTAAAAATGGTAAGTGTGATTTCCTTTCTGTATTAAAAATATTAGAGAATTTTTTTTTCTCACATGCCCACTGGGGTCTTGGGCACAAGCTATCAGGATTATAAAAGCCTACTAAAGAACATAGACAAGCACAAAAAAACCCTCTCAAAAATAGTAATGCATGTGAATATGAACATCAAAATCTTTAGTAATTCAGTCTGAAAAGAATTCTTAAAAGAAAATCAACTCTTACTACTTTAAGACTTCAATGTATCTAATGTGATTACAGTATCTTACTCTTTTCAGTGTTGAGATGAGCAAATTGTAATTTTGGTGATGTGAGTTAGGAACTGATTCTATTAATCAAGAAAGTACTTTCATCAAAGGTGCTCTGTGGTAGGGTTTATGTATTTTTGTGTAGAAAACAAGCAGGGTTTTTAACTTTTACATAGCAGACATTTTTTTCCTACCTTTACCGTTGCTCTGCTTTCACTATTTCTTTTATGTTTCCAACTTTAGGAAAATTCCAGATAAATTTAATATAACACCGGGAGCATAAGGAAAGCACAGTAACAGAGATGTTTTCTCAGTTTTCTCACTCAAGACTTTGACTGTTAATATTTTTTTTCTTTTTTTTTTAGAATGAACCCACATACAGTATTTGTCCTCAGCCACCAACTGTCAGTACCACTAAGAAATTCAAGGTTTTTCCATCCCAACATATACCTTAAAATAGCTTGACTGTTTGATATAGGTCACGGGAAAATAAACGAAATTGAGTCCTGAAAATGCATGGAAGTTGGCATGGATCTATCCACTGCTAACAGATCAGTATTAGGTAGCTAACTTTGAAAGGGATTTGTTCTCATCACAGCTATTTCCAGTTTTCAGGTTATATTTGTGGTAGATTGTATTTCTGAGTTGTTCTGGTGTTTCAAAAAACATGGAAAATAAAATCTCGACTACGTATTTTGTAGAATTTATTGTTGTCTTTTACCAACTTGTAATTAAGAAAACTTTCTGTTTATGGAAATGTGCTATCTACCTCTGTTTAATTTCATTTTAGTGTCTGTTTACTAATTTTGGTTTGCCTGGGTGTTTAGCTGAAAGTTGTCTATTGGCTTTGGCTCCTCTGTGGAATCTAAAGAGCTCAAAATTGTGTTTAGAACTGTTACTCCTGCACAGCAATTGTAGAATTACAAGTAGACACACGTAATTGTCCTAAACCTGGGGAACAGTAGAAATTTTTAATCTCTTGTATTTAATTGTATGTAATGTATTTAATTGTATTTAAATAGATACTCAGTTTTAAACATACTGATTTCCTTTGATGGACTAGTGAGCTTCTACATCCTTTTAGGATCAAAGGTGTGTTGAAAAGAGAAATATATAATTTTAAAAGCTTAGGAAGAGGAAATATATTTTTTGAGGACATAGAAAGAGACAGAAATTAATTTACTCCAGAGATAAAAAAAAAAAATAATAATTGGATAATGTAGAGCCCTCTACTTTTAGATATAGGAGGTCTTTCACAACAATTTTAGAAGAATACACTACCTTGCACTGAAAATATCTAGTGTATATAGTGTTTTAAAGATAGTTTGATTTTTTTAAAAAAAAGTAATAATTTTTAAAATTCCCTGATTAAGAAGTATATACAAAGTTTCTCTTCTATTGTATTTTCCCCCTTGCCTCTTCATCATAATGACATTTAAAGCCTCACTATGTTTTTAAAGTGAAAAACTTTGTCTTAGTATGTATGAGCATGACAGAATGATGCTGTATGATTTTCCTTTGAAGTTCTGAAAAAATTATTCTCATCACATTGTGTGATAATTCCTTAATGAGAAGATAGTGGTGGCATGGAAGCTCGGTGGTTTTCTTTATGTGTGGCAAGGATTTCCTTTCAGTTAAAAATACTGTGAAAGCAAACTGCAATGTTCATATTGATCTAGACACTATCTGTAACAGTCTTTATTATGTTTGCTTATTTTGCCATAATTTATTTATTACTAAATTACTTAGTGAAGTCTCAGGAAGACCAAAAAGGGATTTTCTGTTTGCTTGGTTGGTTGGTTTTTGTTTTTTTTTTTTTTTAAAAAAAACCAAAACCTAACCACAAAGCTCAACCCAAAAAACTTATTTTAATTGTTAAAAGCTTTTATAGTATAAAAGGAAACTCAAAGGGATCAAAAGAGTCGATATGACAAATAGAGTATGTAAAAGACCTCCCTTAGCATAATACATGGTTAACAATTAGTTTACTTAGGAACAGATTATAAAATTGCATGTTGTTCAAGTGAAGTCTTATCACCACTAAATTATTTATACTTCAGTTTGAAAAGTAAATAAATGCTAAGTGCTTCATACTTTTTATTTCTTCTGAAACGACAAATATAATCTCTTGCTATCAAATGTTCTGTATCATTTATGAACTAGATTTCAACCTAATTTGTTTTAAATTAAGTTGGTTAATATATTTTTTCTGCACAATCTGTAGAACCATGAAGGAAAATAAGTAATCAGTTATTCATTGTTTCATTGGGAAAAAAAAATGCAGTTTTGTATTAAAAAGCCCCTAAAAAGTCAATCAGGACTAATATTTTCCTATTCACCTTTGTGGTAACTCTCTTGAAGACAGTATAGAGCTGTAGATCCTGGAGATACAGTGTATGATGATAGGCAGATGTTGATACTAGCACTTGACACAGTATTTGGCCCTTCATGAACAAATATCAATTCATTCTTGTGCAAAAACACCCTATAGTCAAATGTGTTGAAGTGCTCTATCTGAGCAGCCTTTCCGTGACATTTTGGTGCTTGCGAGTCTCAGTCTGATTACCGTCGGACTCTTCTTTGCTCTGCAAAGTTAAGCACACCTGCGCAAGGTGGCTAAAGTAGTCTCAGGAGCAGATCTTCTGCTCACACAAATTGTCACAGGAGCTATGATAACAGTTGCTGCCTTATTTGATGGCTGTTTTATTTGAGTGGATAATCTGATTTAGCAGTGATTTACATTGTCTTTGCAGGAGCGTAAATGATTACTCAAGGTAAAACACCACAGAGGATAAAGTCTCACTTCTTGAGAAGGCTACATTGAAGAGATAGACTTCTTTTTTGTTATACATGGTAGAATTTAATACATAAACAAATGTTCAGTGTATGTGCTTTCTAATTAGGGTTTTCCAGAGTTACTGTTTTATAAACAACTTTTTTCATGGTCACATATGATAAAAATCAGCAACAACAGGAGGAAAATTTTCATAGTGCAGTATCTTTTCTGAAACATATACTTTCTCCCTCATTACACGAGGCTTCAATTTGTATTAATTAAAGATACTTCCTGGGTGGTCAGAGATAGAAGGTGAAAATTTTGTTAGGATATTTTACACTATATCTAAACACCCTGGTGTTTTATTGGTAATTTTCACATTTTTCACTGCAGTTGCTCATTGATTTGGTGGACTGTGAAGTTATTCTTTATTCCTATAAAATGAAGTAATATACCGTAGTCTATTTAATGGGAGATCTTTTTTCTGAGTTCCGATTTCAAGTTCAGTGTTTATGCTGTTTACATTTTAAAATTATCTTATTTCTACTCTGCAACAAAAGAAATGGATAGATGTCATCCTTTCACCATTTATGCCACTCTGGTTGAAGTTCATTCCCTCTAGTGTTTATCTGGTTGAAGTAATGAATGAGTCTAACTGACAGCTTGGAATGTACCCATTAACCAGAAGATCCCCTCTAAAGGTCCAAATCAAAAAAGAAAAAAAGAAGTCCAATAGCGTAAACTTCAAAGTAGCTTGTTTTAGAGTTTGCACCATTGCCTGCAGGCTAGCAATTTTCTACGAAGATTGGCTTTTAAAATTGTAGTAAACCTTCCAAACTCTGTGTTGGTGCTTAGTCTGTGGTTTTTTTTTTTTTCCTTTGGAGGGCTGTGGAACTAGTTTTGTGATGTGGCCTAAATCACAAGTTATTAAAGATAAAGGAGATATTGTAAAAGCAAAGCAAAGCAAACAAAAGCAAAAAATAAAGCTATCCAACCTTACACATTACAAAGTTGACCTTGGATTAGCTTCCCTCTGGCAAAGAGGAGATATTATTTCTGTAGAAATTGGTTGCCTCTGATTAGCCTGAGTAGGAATTATCTCACTCAGCTCAATTGTCTAAGAATTGTTGCCCGATTGTAAACTGGACATCTAGTTCCTCCTATGATCAGTGTAAAGAATTTAACACCAAGTGATTAATACCCTTCAAAAATAGGTGTCTGAGAGTGGTGGAAATTGTCTGGAAGAAGTCTTGGGACTGGTTAGAATGGGAGCCTGTATACATAGATGAGACTTAGATGAGAATTTTTAGATGGATAAGGCTGAAGTGTTTTGTTGCAATTAGCTTTAATATGTCCCTGACTGCATATACTGTCTATCATACTGAAGATATTTATCAAGTACTTGGTCTTAAAACTCAGTATAATTTTGCAGATGGGTTACAGGACTAATTCAAAAAAAAGTATTCAAGAATATCTAATGGAGGAGATATCAAGTATTTTTCCTTTCTTTCCTAAAGTATTTTTAAGTATTTCACCACCTTATCTCATGTTCACAATTTCAAAGGAAGTTTTTCTTTCTCCTTTCTCTTTCCTTACCAGTGTATGTGGATAGATTCTGATTTGGAGGTTTTTGTATTGTTATGTGTTTGCAGTTGGTTTTTTGGTTTTTTTTTTTTTTTTTTTTTTTTACACTTCATGTTATAAAAGGATTGTTTGTGAATCTAATAGTCAAAGAAGCAGCCACTCCTATTCATGTCAAAGACAGAAGAAAAGAAATCTCCTTGCCCTCATCTGTCTCTCTGAAAACAAGCCTAGCCTAATCATGTATATTTAAGTCAGATGACTTGTGTGCAGTTGACATTTATAATGGTACATCTTAAAAGCATAAGTCTCTTCCAAACTGACTTGGTTGAGATTACCATGAAAGTAATAACATGATTAGACCTGGTGTTAACATCATTAATGATAACCCTTAGAAAGGGTTTAATTGTTGATGGTATAGGAAACCTTTGTCTAAATCTTAAAATACCTCTGTGTTGCAAGACTAGGTAATTAAGGCAGTGACCAGACGTAGTCTTTGTAAAGTAGAAACTGTATTTAAATGGAGATTATTCTCCGAGTTCTGTGCAGTATTTTTTTCTTCATTATTTGTTCAAGTTATTTCAGAAGGACAGCCAGATGAATTGAAAAAAAAAAAAACGATAGAGTGAGACACAGAAAAAAAAATCAAAGTATTTTCCCTTTTCCTAGGTAACCTTTCTCAAATCATGCTTGATCTTCGGAAACAAAATGAAAAGAGTTCTCATCCATTATAACTGAGGAAATATTTCCCTTGGTATACAAGAAGTAGCAATAGATTTAAATAACATTGTGCATAGAAGAATTCTCTGTGGGAAGCTTTTATTTCTTCTTGCAAGTAGCTAGTATATTATCTCCTGAATAAGTATATGTCCATGTAAGTAATCCATGCACATGCACAGTGTTTTAAGGTGTGAGCTAGTCCACTCGCAGAACAGAAAGAGGACACTTGGGGCCCAGATTTATGTCACTTAATATGAGACACTTACCTGAGACAGCTGAAACATGGGCACAGGTGCTCCAAGTTTCAGTGGTCAGTGTGACTGAGATCTGAAATGACTTCTCCGGATACCTACCTGTATGCATATTGAGTATGCAGGAAACCTAGGAGGACAAACCTGGGTATTTTTAAAGGCTCTGCTTAGATGTTTGGCTTTTGGTACCAATGACAGGAATAGAATGTACTATGATTTTTCTTTTCCTCTCTTGTTGACATAACAACAATAACTGTGAGTTATCTCAAGGAAGTGAGCCTGAGAGCTGTTTCTCTAAAACCACTTTAGTTAAAGGTTAATGTTCATTAGTGTGGAGTCAACAGCACTCTGATAAACCTCTTAGTTTAAACTAAATGACAGAATAAAAGCTAGTAGTACTCTTGTGAGCATTACAATAAAACATGATGCATTGCATTTATAAAAATAAAAGCAACAGACTTTAGAAAACTGGATAATGCTTGTGTTTGATATATTACAAGTGGAGTTTTATTCCCAGTTCTTCTTACAGTTTCATATGCAACATTTCTATTGCTTATATTGTATAATAAACAGGTGCTGGATTTCATTGCTTAAGATCAGAATATGAGATCAGAGTGAATAAAGGTCGGGAAATGTATAGGTTGGCTCACAATAGCCTGCAAAATCTAGGTTTGGAGAGGGGGAAGAGACAGCCTGTGGTACATTTTCTCGGTTCTGTAGGAATGCAGGACTGACTTGCCAAGTGCAGGCTGTTTGGCAGATCTGCTCTAGCAGTGATTTAAATCAAGACAGGAACTAACCTCAGGAAGAACAAAGCAAATGTTCTCCATACTGAAAAAAAAAAAAGTATTTAATTTAAACTAAGGGTAAGCAGAGGCCAACTTTTTTTTCTAATCTGCATGCCAGCCTTTTTTATTCTGGTCAGTTATTGGGATCCAAACCCCAGATCAAAAATAACTTTTAGACTGAAACCAGCCAGCATTTACTCTAGCTATTCAGCATGATAACATTTTCTTGAATTACTTTACTTATAATCTAAAAGCACAGCAATCGCTTTTGGAGAATGAACATGGAATAGGAATGAAAAATAAGTAAGGCTCTGAGAAATAAGAAGGACCAGACCATTCTGAAGTTAAAATTAGTTCTGGATTTCCATTTAGGACAGCTCAAGTTTTATTCCTGCTTTAATACTTCAGAACTATAATTGGTTAAACAATAAAATTCCAATTCATAAGTGAGGGCTTTTTTATCATGGCTCCTGTTCTGTAACCCATGAAGGAGATTATAGTGGAAAAACTAGTTGTTTCATGAGCTGGAAAGGTATCATGAAAAGTGAGAGCTGAGAAACAGGTATAAAGATAAAATAATACTGTTGCTTTGGTAGTTTGGATCAAATCTCACACATATCTAGCTGTTCACAAGCAGAGGTTAAGTGCCTTTTCCAACTCTTGAAATAATCAATAACAACAAATATTGCAGTCAACTTTCTGTAATAACTTCAGACGTTGCAAGCCAGAAGCACACATAAGAGAACTCTGAAGATTTTACACACGTTGCAAGAGTATTATGTTGATAAAAGAGTATTATCTTGATTATGGTTTTGATTATTTGTATGTCCAGGTTTCCATAATTGGTTACAGTAGGAGTTCACAGTATTATGTTTAGATTAATGGTTGAGGCCTCTGGATGCCTTTTCTCTTGAAAATCCCAAAAAAAGTTGAAACTTCCCAATGAATTCTAATTAGATTTTAGGGAACTTTCACAAACCCCCATTGTATTTTTATGGTTGATCTCATTTGAATTCTTTCACCAGGTATGATGTATTGAGGACTTTGGATTCCTTTGTAGTTTTAGATACTCAATTTCACATTTTTATTCCTGGTTTAAATAATTTTTTAGAGCTGAATGCATGTGAAGGCCTACTTCCTTTCTAGAAGATAACAGCGTACCCAATATTGTCTAGCTTCCTTATTTTAATGTATAATAACCCAAACTGGTACACAATAGAACTCTAATTCAAGACTGAATGTGATTTTTTTTTTATTTTATTTATTTTTTTTTTTACCTTAAGAACTGTATAGAACAGTATAACAGTTAAGGATAGAGGTAATCTGGTGACTCAGTTTGAGGAGTAGGGATCATTGAAGTGTCAGGGTATGACAAGTATTTTCGTGCTGATTTCCTCCAAATATGAGAATTGGCTGTGCTTTCATTTTTTCTTTTTTAATTTCCTTGTTGTTGTAGCAGAACTCTAATTGCTTTCTGTGGACCCAGAACTTCATCGTCTCTGTGCAAAAACATTGCCTTGTACATATAAAGGTGATGTACCTATTAATATAAAAGGAAATGTAAACACACTCCAGAAGTCTTTTTAGTAAGTACTTCCAGTAAGTGGAACCAAATGTTATACGTAATTATTTCTCTGTGTATATTTATATATTTTATAAATATATGTATGTATTTCATAAACACATTAAAAAAAAAGTAATTCCTGGTATACCTCTGTATATCTCACAGCAACAGCAATTGGCATTCAACCAGTATTTTTGTACAGAAACTGTCCTTGAAACTTAAGCTATTCTTAAAACTGCATGGTGTAAATGACCACTCCAGTGACTAAAATAAGTTGATTTTAATTGGATCATCTAAAATCAATGACTTGCTTTAGCACTCTGTGAATCTGGAGACACTTTTTTTTTTTAAAAAAAAAAAGAGTTTTTTGATATTCTGTCCTCTGAAAATGACATCTGAAACACATTTCCCTTTGATGTTGAGACATTCCATTTTCATGAGTGTATGAGTATACGTGTGCGCAAGTGTACATTCATATTTTTAGACATCTGTATTTGAAGTTTTGTGTATCAATTGAAGTCAGTCAGTGGAAAAATAGAGACTCCATAAACATCATTTGTAGAACATTGAAACCCAAATTGGTATGTTTTCTTAAAAATGAAACTCTTTTGGTTAGCAGGTTAATTTGGGCACTCTGAGAGTACCTCTCTTTAACCAGTATAGGATTTTTTTTCATTTTTTTTTTGGTAATGTGTTTAATAATGGAGAGCGTATGGCCAATCGGAGTAATCAGATATGTGCAAATTAATAAAACTAAGTGTATTATTCACACCACCCCCTGCTCCCACTTTTTTTATATGTTCTGATGCTTTGCTAAAAGCAGTTAAGTACTTAACACTAATCTAATAAGATTGTTCTAGAAACAAATTAATGCCAGTGATTAATTTCTTGGTATTATTTTTCTTCAGTAGTAGTGACTTATTATTTCTACTTACTACAGCATGTTGCATTTCCATAATAATTTCTCTACTCTTTTTCCTTTTGTGCTTTTTAGTTCTGTGTAGACTATATGCATCTCTCCTACTGCCGTGTCTGTTGCTGTTCTCTGAATTTCCTTTCAAGAAAAGGATGATGACATATAACTGAGCTACAGTTGCAGTAAGCTAGAATGGAAAAGATAATATTTTCTTTTTATTCCATGGTGCTTTTGCTACTGGAGTCTAAGCTTGCATTGGAAAACACATAGGCAGTTTGCCTCTGTTGGAAAGTTTTTTTCAACATTGGTGCTAATAAAGTTTTTAGCTTCCATTAGATGTCGATGCTTAGAATTATTTTACTTCAGCTGTAGGTAGCCAATAGAAATTGGTTTTGCTGATAGTTTTACCTTTCTTTATAATATAATTTCATCTTCTTATACAATAAGGGCGTCTGTGATTTTTGTTACATATTTATAAAGATAGTACAAAATGTTATAAATCCCCATCCTGCTCTGAACAGATTATATATTGAGCTATTATTACCTAAAGTTGTCCTTTTCTTGGACTACGCTTTTGTTGTTAACTCAAATGACACCAAAACATGTTTATCTTCCAGATTTAATTGTTTTCACATGTTTCCTCATAGGACCTTTCCTGTCCCGCTTTCTGCTTTCATCTCTCTGGTTAAGCATTCTAGCAGCTCTCACATCCTAAGAGGTATTAGTAACGGCCACCTGCCACTGTGACTCATTTAAAATGTCCCTGCGCAGTCTAAGATGAGAGATAATAAATATGTCCAGGCTATGGGGGATCAGAAAGGAGCCATGAGACAGTATTGGTCAGCATGATGGGCAGTGGTCTCAGCGTGAGAGCAACCTAACCTTATGCTCCATTATTCCTCTGTGTAAATACTCAGCAAATGTCACAGTCCTGTCCGTGAGCTGTAAGTAGTTTCTGGCAGGTACCACATGCTGCCGTAGGTCTGCACATAACCACTGTAGTGTTAGCTTTTAACAGAGAATTTTTGATCTGCCCCCCTCCCCCACTTCTGAAGAGGTGCCAATGTCTTTTCTGACAAAAAAAAATCTCGACACTTCTTTTGTATATTTTCAGTAAAAAGTTAGCCTTGTTTTTTTTTTTTTTTTCCTTGGTGGAGAATGGATATGCCTCTCCCTCCTATAATTTTGGAATATTAATTCATTAATTCATTCGAGCTCTAAGCATCCTAGCTAAATTACTTAGTTAAACTACTATTCCTTCTATAGGTTTTTCCCATTCCTTAGTAGTAACATTTTTCTCTTTGATGATAGTACGTGTTACCCCTTAAACATACACATTTTATTTGCTTTAATCTAGTATGCAGTTAAAGAGGATACAAACATGCAGTGGATATAGCTTGTAAAACCTTTATATAGTGAAGGGCATGGCAAAGGCACTTGTCTTTGCAGATGGAGAACATGTGTCTGTTTCACACCAAGAGCATAATTTTGTACATGGCAATGCATTCTTGTCAAGTTGTCTCGTGGGGTTCTTTTCTTTTCAAAATTTTTTTTTTTTTTTTTTTTTTTTGTGAAATGTGAACATTACGTTCCTGTAGAAATTCTGCCAACTTTGCTTAGATGAAACACTGAATTGGCAATAACTGCAAATTAAGTAGTCTGCTACTTATCATACTGGCATGATAGAGGGAGTGAAGGGTTGTCTGGAAGAGCAAGAGATATATACTATTAAGGTTGCTCATATATAGATAAAACTTTTCTCCCCAATTTGAGCACTAGAAATGTTATTAAGTCTTAGAAGCATTATCTGTCCTTTGTAATGTCTGTCTGACTGTAAAGCAGATCCTGGTTTTATTCTACTTTTCTCAGGCAGTCATTTTCTACTTTCTACACTTCTCTCTTTAGAATGCCACTCATCATTTGGAAATGATCAGAAACATTCCTTGTCCCCAACCCAATCAAACCTAGCACTTTAAAAACTTTCCTCTGTGCCTCTGGAGAGCCAGCAGATAATTTGTGTTATTCAGGTATGCTGATTCAAGGACCGAGTGCAGATGTTCATTCATTTGGCCCATTTCCTTGCTTACCAATAAGTGAAAAGATGGTATTACCTGTTGGGAAAAAATGTCTTTGTTAAGTGGCCATATAAGACATTTCAGGTTAAATGTTCTTGAACATCTTAGGTGTTTTTGTTTCCAGCCCATGGTAAAAGGGGCATGTTGTCAGAAAGACATTTTGTCGTATTTTCCTACTTCATTAAATATCAGTAAGGAAAGCAAATGAAGATAGTGGAGATTTTGTTTGTTTGCACTTCAGCTTGTCAGGAAAGTACACTGTAAGTGACGTGTAGTAAGGGTCTCATATAGCAGAAAAAGGTGGAAGAAAAAGATCCCAAAGCTATTTTATATGCTAAGTTAAGTGCTTGTGACTGAGATGCCGTTAAAGAGCAATTGTATCGTTTGCAACCAGAACTTCTTAGAAGGTTTTTGTCACCGATCCCTTGCTTCAGAATAAGCCTTCTTTTCCTGAAATGGTGTATAAGTTGTCAAATGCTATAATCAACCAGCTCATCCAGGCTTATGGCAAAATTAAAAAGCCCTAGGGAATTTCTGATGGTTAAAATATTCTGTCTCCCTTTTGATCGCATCCCAGAATCTACTGTGACCTCTTAAGTTGTGACAAGACTGCTTCTGCTTTGTCATTTTGTGGAATTATAATCGACTTCTCAACCCAACCACCATAAATTTAGTTGGGGGGCAAGTTTCAGTCTACAAGCTTAGTTCCACTGAAGCATGTGGAGTCCTGCATGGTCTCGCTAGAGCAGGCAGATGCCAGAGTTTTAGCTGTAAGCGGAGTTTTCTATATTCAGGAGATTGCATGGTTCCCACTTGGATGTGGTGCCTAGAGCATCATTCTAGAATTAGTTTGTTATCCGTAGGGTATTTTTAATTTTTACACACTTTTTTTTTTTTTCCATACCATCCTCCTGTGTATGCACGTATTTTTTGATACACAAAATTTGTGTTCATGTTAAGTTCATGTGCATGTGTCTACCCACATATATAAATTGTCACATAGGAGGCACTGTTTATTCTTTTCTTTCTTATCTTCTGAAGATCCATTGCCAATAGAAGTGACTTGAAAATATCATCTTCACAAAAATGATCAAGTAAAGTTTAAAACAGTTTAAATATTTGTCCGTTAAAAGAAATACTTGCACTGTATTTGCTTTCTATGAACATTAATCTCTTTGATATTCTGTGCTTATGCTGTTTGACTTCCTTTCTATGCCAAATAAACACCTCTCAAAAAAAGACAAGGAGAACACAATTTGAAAAGGGCAATGCACGTAGGCTGAGCAAAGCCAGTGTCATAATACTGGATACCTGCATTTGTGACATGTCCAGTATGATGAGACTGCATTTTCTTTTGGCTTAATAAAAGTGTGATCCTCAGAGAGGTCCAGTATATAGTCTTTACAGAAACCTACTTGAGATTTGTCCTGGCTAGGTATTTGCATCTGTGTGATTTGAAGAATAATTCCACCCCACATATGAGCACAGACAGTATCTGAGAAAACTGTCTATAGATAGCAACTTCTGTTCTTCTGCCAGCCAGCTCTCGATGGTTGCTCATCCCTGCGTAATTGTTTGTAGTGTTCCATAAAGAGCCTGCTAATCCCTATAGGTTCTGTAAAGTGATTCCCTGTGGATGATCTAATTGAAGCAATTAAGGTAGGTTTATTATCGCTGTTTAGTAACTGGACCCATAGTCTTCCTGTTGTATTCTCAGATTGAAACATGCTGGCTAGGAAGAGTGATGGGTGTTTCTTCTTTACAAATGTGGAGAGAATTAACTGGTATCAAAGTTAAGCTCATAGTCAGGTGGGTGAGTCAGGGGTTAATTTTCATTTAGAAGGTCGTCAAATTTATTATCTGCTTTTCCCTTAATTAAATTTCTGTTCAAGGTCAGTTTTTGCCTTGATGGCCTCTTTATTTTATCTGTTAAAAACAATGGCTCTGATAAAAGGTTTTACTGAAACTAAAATAGAGCACAGGGAAAACTTAAGGGAGCATGTAAAAGTGAGGGATTCATCTTCAAGGTGACAAATTTTGTGAAGTCCTGTAGCTTCAAGAAAAGCTAGCCCATGTCTGTTAGACAGGTAATGCATTGAGGCTGTAGTAATGCAGTACTGCTCATAGCCTGCAGTCTCAGAGGGACTGCTGACAAAACTCAGGACACCTTGGTGCCACTTGTTCCTTTCCCTCTACCGTTAATGTTTTTGTTACCTTAGCTATTGAATACATTGAGTGGATATCTGAAGGTCTGCTTTTTATCCAGTAAAAATATGTCTATGATAACACACACAGTACTTGTCTTAATATTTTGGTTTTTCCTTTTATTCTTTGTAGGTGAGCTCTGAGCTATGGAGAAAAGGAGGCTCCGGGGAGACCTGATAGCGGTCTCCCAGTACCTCAAGGGGGCCTACAGGAAGGATGGGGACAGGCTGTTCAGTAGGGCCTGTTGTGATAGGACAAGGGGTAATGGGTTTAAATTAGAAGGAGGTAGGTTTAGATTAGATATTAGAAAAAAATTTTTTACAATGAGAGTTGTAGAGCACTGGAACAGGTTGCCCAAAGAGGTGGTGGATGCCCCATCCCTGGAAACGTTCAAGGCCAGGCTGGATGAGGCTCTGAGCAACCTGATCTAGTCAGGGAGGTCCCTGCTTCTTGCAGGGGGGTTGGACTAGATGACCTTTGAAGGTCCCTTCCAACCCTAACCATTCTATGATTCTATGAAATGTAAATGCAAGTAGCAGACCCTTTCTGTTTGGTCCTCTAAGATTACCAGCCTTTAGCTAACACAAGCTTTCCAGCAGATTATAGTTTTTTTTTTCAGATTGCCACACCATTTGAAATTAGGCCTACTCTCCACAGAACTGACAAATGAGACACTAGTAACAGGTCGGTAGGAGCCAGTACGAATAAGAGTGTTAAAAATACCTTTCTCATCCTTTTGTCAAAACCAAGAGCTTAGGTTGTCACACAAAACTTTTGGGGGTATTGTATCTATATAAGAGTTAAATATAGTCTTCAGCCTAATAGCTCCAGAATGTTTTAGGCCATTGAACTGTTATGGAGGCCTTGCAATTTTTGGTAGGCTCCAATGCACTTTTGTCAATCTTTTTAATCTCAAAATGCTATTTAAAACAGTCTATTTATAGTTTCTTAAACTAACTGTAGAGTGACTTGGCCTCTGAATAACCAAGAACTATTATTCAAACCATGACCTCAAAATAAGACACATCTGTATTCAGGGTCATGTTTTCCAGGGTCTGTATTTCTTCAGGGATATGTTTTCAATTGGAAAACTGGAAAAAAAAAAACAACAAAGAACCAGTACAAAAGCTTTTGCTGTGTAGAACAAGTCCTGGTATTTGCATGGGACTTGGCCTTGCACAGAATTAGATAGTGCCTTTTTTTTTTTTTTTGCTTTTCTCTGGCATAATTGAAAGAAACTGTTAGCATCCTACCTGCAGTTAGTTACATAAATGTAAGTCATTAATAGCTGGGCTGCTGTCAGAGAAGTTGTTCTATATTAACAGTTTGCAGTCAAGAGACAGAATTTGGCCTCTAACTGGATTTCTTTGCACTCAAAGACCTTCAAGCTACAGGGAAATTGCTAATCTGAAACAATTAATATAGGCACGTGCCATTAATGTTTTTAGTCAACTTTTGTAACATCAGTCCTCTCTTGATTTATCTGGGGAAAAAATTAAGATACTGAATCGAGATTGTCAGAAAGATCTGCAACTTCCTCTTTTAAGCTGTGAGAATGCACACAGTTGATTTCTTAAATCTCTGTCTCAACCTCTTTGGAATTGCAGTTAGGGACAAAATAAGACTAAAAAACCCTTTTACTGTAAACCACTCCTACTCCTGTTACTCTCTGAGACTGCAGGTGTGAAAGGAGGGGAACAGCAAAATGCCCATAGCTGTAGTATTTGGGGAAATAAAAGACTTCGGATACCAGCCTGGCTGTAGCTGCTTCCGAAAGAGGTCTTGTGTGCACATCAGAGGGGATGTGTGATGGATGTCTGGCTTCACCTACCAGAAGTTTCCACTCCCTTCACTCTTTGCCGTGGCAGCAAGCCAGGGCTGTTTTCCTTCTGTCATTCTCTTACAGGTTTGCCCCTGTCCCTGTTGCAGCATGAGCAAAATATTTGTCTGTCATAGTAAGGGCAGTAAAAATTGAATTTCACCTGAAATCCTGAGAAGTGCTGAGATTGCTGTGGTTAGATGCCAGTGTTCAGCCAGTGTGGTGCTGGGTCCATGTGAATTCATGGCAATAGCTGGGGATCTTCTCTTGTCTTTTGCACATACTGCATGACCTGTGCTCAGGTAGTATACAAAGAAGCACGAAAAGTGGAATAAAGATCAGCACTGCAGGTAAGAGCTTTGTAGCAGCACTGAGGAAGATTTTTTTTTTACTTTAATTATATTTTTAAAAATTATAAAGAGATTTTGACTCCTCTTGGCGTGTTTAAATTATTATCTGCCAGCCATCCAGAAAGGAAAGGCATGTGCTCCTCTAGGATATAACGAGTCATGGTTGCCATTTTCTTTCTAATCTTTTTATGTTCATGTTGTTTTGATGGGAATTATTTTAAATTCTTTATTTAAGAAATAAACTTGAAATGTTGTTTTCCCTGATAATTTGGCTAAGGCTTCTTACAAAAGGCAAAACATTTTTAATGGTGAATTTGTGGTTTAGTCCGAGTCATGCCACAGTTTCTTGCTCACCCTTCCCCTCCCAAGCAGGATAGGGGAGAGAAATTGGGAAGAAAGGAAAACTCGTGGGTTGAGATGAAGCCAGTTTACTAGAATAGCAAAGGAAAATGGCAATAATAACAAAATATAAGGATACTAAAATATACAAAATGAACAGTGCACGATATCTCACCACCTGATGTGTCCGAATGACCGATACAGCCCATCCAGAGGAGTGATCACAGAAACGAAACTGAGCAGCAAGCAAAAGAGCAAGACAGGGAAAGCAAGGGATGACAGAGAGCAAGATGCTTTCCCACTTATATGCTGAGCAACCTGCGCTTATATGCTGAGCAACCCGCACTTATATGCTGAGCGTGACATTTATGGCATGGAATACTTTTTCTTGGCTAGTTTGGGGATATAGCTGTCCTGGCTAGATCCCTCCCAGCTTCCTGCACCTGCACATTCATGAGACCTGGAAAGCCAGACAGTGTCCTTGGTCTCATTAGCAACAACTCATAACATCAGTGTGTTTATCAACATTCTTCACACACAAAATCCAAAACACACTGGCTACTGAGAGGAAAATTAACTCCATCCTTGCTGAAACCAGGACAGGTGATCACTTTGCACTTACTTTGTGTGTATTCTCTTATGAAAACACAACCTCAGCATAACTTGCGAACTTGCATTCATTTGAAGTATTCAATAAAACACAAATGTTCTATGTGTGTATGTGTGTGTGTGTATACGCACACACACACACGTATGTACAAATTTGAATTTGTATGTATTTGGAAGCTTATAAGAAAAAGAAGAAAAATAACAGCAGAAAAGATCTAGTTTTCTTGACCATTGTGCTTGATATACACAGTTTGAGACTTGGGTTCTGTCTTACTGAAATACAGCTATGTGCTATAGTGAAGGTTATAGCCAACTATAAAAAAAAAAAATTAGACAATTTATTATTATATTATTTTATGAAAAAAAAAAATCAGGAACATGTTTATACTTAAGTGTCAATAAAAGGGCTGTAAAAACATTACTTTCAACAAGAAAGCCATGAACAAACTATTAAGAACTGAAAAATAAATACTAAATATTTTTAAACATAATTTAAATGCTGTGTAATATTACATGATACAGATATTGTCTTCTAAATATGTAGAATGTTCATTGCAAAACTATTTTTTTTTTTAGAAAAGCAACTTTCCATTCCATCCACCTCCCCCCAATAATTTTCTCCATTTTGAGCAGTAAAGAACTAGTAAAATAACTAACTCACACTGTCAAATCTGCTGTGACTTAATGTAATTAAAACAGTACATCCTGATAAATCTTATAAAAGCAATTCTGTATGTGTTGTTTTTCTAGATAAAGCAATGGTGAGCATTCATAATGGTGTTGGAATGGAGAAATTCTGTCACTTTTTCTGCGTAGTTCTAAAAACTTTATCTAATATAATCAAATCTCTTGTTTTACAGCACTGAATTTGTCATGTCCTAGCCACACACTGTTCACTCAGGTTTCAGACTGAAGCCAGTTTTCAGTTCAGTTTTTTTTTTTTTCCCCTGTGATAGTGAATGACCGAATACAGCTTCTGTGTTTGGTATTTACAGTTTGCAAGGCAACCAGAGTTTCTGAATTAAAAAAACCAAACCAATAACCCTACACAGTGTAGAATATGAAGATACAATATAGTAAAAGAAACAGAAGCAGGATGAGAGATTGTTTCGAAATTATCATTAGCAATGAGATTCAAACACAGCTGATAGATTGTGTGAGATTTTGTTTCCAAAGTTTGTTTTATATTTATTGTTTGTCAACTTTCAAAAAAAAAGTTGAGAATTTATTAAAAGATTACAGAAAGTCTGACAACTTTACACTGTCCTGTTCTTACCAAGTTTCCATACCTGAATTTAAACATCCAAATATGAGACAAATGACCCAATCCATATAAAGGAGTAAGTATCTACCAACCACAATTAATCTCATTTTAAGTCAGATAGATCACATGAATAATGCTCTGGATGTACCTGCAAAACAAGATAAAGTGGCTAGCTTGCATTGAAACATAACTTCTAGACATGTACGATGAGATGAATTGTATCAAAGTATTGAAAGAATGTAGGTACATAAGAAATATGTATTAAATTTCTGGGTTTTTTTTTAAAAAAAATAGTAATTATTGAGTGGTCTTTATTAGTCTTTGTTGGTCAGTTTGAGTATCCTGAATTTGAAGCATATTTGAAAAAAACAGTGTGTTGTACAGCTGAAAACACAAAACCACTGGAAAGCATGTCAGTTAATTGACTATAACTTAGAAGTTATACTTAGAAGTCCTCTGTACCACATGCTGCATCCCCACTTCTCAAGACTACTGCTGTCATACTAGGCCAGGAATTCTCTATATCATCATGTTAGAGTCATAAATATCTCATTCCATGTAGAATAATTGATTGTTACTGTTTTCTATGCAAAAATATGGTTCTACTATGCAAAGACACACAAGAGTAATACAGATTATCCGTAGCCACCTGGCCAGTTAGAAAGATTGCTGTCACAACTCAACCAAGTAGAATAAAACTGCAGGTCCAGGAAAGCTCAGACAGAGCACACCTGACAAGTCACAGTCCAGAGGCTTTGCAGTTTCAGTACGAAAAATTCTTTCATCTGTTACCATCAATGACAATAGTGTATTACCACGCTACACAGTTGCAATGTGTAAATGGAGTGATTAAATGAAATTATGGTAAATAGGGGAAAATAATGACTAATGTGTATTTGACTGTGAAAGAAGAAAGATTCAATCTATTCATTTTGTTGCCTTACACAAATATCAGCTTCCTGCATTCCACCACTTGCAGCACACATTATTTTTATTTCTCTATTTTCTTATTTACTTATTACTTACATATTTTAATGTGGTTTTTGACATAAGTATGTGTAATGTCCACAAGGGGTTGTCTGTTACAAAGACTCCTAAGCTTTTGGTATTACAAAGCATCAGCTATGGTGCAACTGTCTTATGAAGGAAGACGAAATTGCTTATTTTTTGACCGTTAAATCGGATTACACTCTTGCAATTTGAAAGGCTGTACAAGAAATTTTTTTCTGTTTAATAACTTTACCATTAATGTTACTATTCTGTTACTGGTTTCCTTTTTAAAAGTCACAGTGATCTCACACAATTGTAATAATAATATTGATTTCAGTGGAATTATTCTTCATTTGCCCAGTGTGAGCAGAGAATCAGATTAATTCACCAAAATTGTTTTCTTGCTGTGTTATAGGAACTTATTATTTTTCCCTGTAAGACATTATCATGATAATTTTAGTAGGGAATAGGTTAAAATAATCTTCATCCAGTTGGGCAAATAGAGTCAGCCTGCTGCTGTGTTATATTGCCCATCTGTTCTGCCAACTTATTTTTGATGATCTTCTTAGAAATAGCTGCTTTTATGCCAGTGACTTAGAGTAGGATTGTCTGTAATTATGCTCTTACTAACATTGCAAGTATAAAGAAAGAAAGGGGAAGGAAAAAAAAAAAAGAAGTGGTCTTTTATGGGACCTCTTGTAGGCTTCTGTCTCATTATGTTAACAATCTGCCTAGAGAGTGGTGTCAGATTTAGAGAGCAGACGAGATTGATTTACTTTTCAGGCCCTTCTACCCAGCCTAATTATTGCATTACAAATGGCAATTCTTTCACCCCTCTGAAGGCACACTTTGATTAGTGTCTGCAATGCAGGTGCCAGGGCTTAATATGGTAAGTGCATGTCAACTAGTTCCTTTCATCACATAGTCAAACTGTATAAACCAGCCATCGCACAGTAGGAGCTGATACATGGTTTTGCCATCACTTATATGAGCTTAAAATTGATAGGGTTAGAACAGCTATGAACTTTGCCATCTTGTTTTGTTTAATGGTTTCTTTTGTTATTCTAGTAAATACAACAATGATGGGCAGCGACAAAATGGAAATAAAATTACTGTGACTAGGTAGTTTACCATCATACAATTTTATTTAAAATTCAGATCAGTTTTCTCCCTTCTCCCTGCCCCAAGACAAGATCGAATGTTTCTTCTCACAAATTAAGTTATAGTTTCAACATTATAGTCTCTCTTCTTTGCCCATGTACTTAGTGACTTGACTTACTGAAATGATTTTGTTATTGATAGTAGAGTGATGTTCTTTTTAGTTGGTTAAAGATTCATTTATAAATAGCATTTTTTTTTAGCATTTGACAATTAGTAGGTAAATACAGGCTTGGATAAGTAAATAAAACCACAGGATTTTATAGTTAGTACCAATTACTTTAAAAACTAAGAATCAACATTCGTGCCAAATTCAACAGGATTCATATCAGACGCTAGACTTCCCATCAACTTCCTATATCAAGTTCCTCACTTTTCTGATATGTTACTTCATTTGCTACAGAAACAGTTATAATTTTTTTTCGCTTTGATGTACTGAAGGAAAAAAAACATAAAGAATAGCCAGTGTAAAATTCTTTCCTAATTTTTTTACATAAGCTAGTACTAAAAAAAAAAAAAAAATAAAAAAAAAAAAAGGAGGAGGCAATGGGGAAATTGCAGGGTTGCTACTATTCTGAGTGGCAGACACGAGTGAGCCTCTTGAGATTACTGAAGATAGTGTGATGTTTCTCAAACACCTGTGCGTTTGAGTTCTTGGCTCAAAGAAAACCAGCTTCTTCCTCAGCTACCCCATTCCCCTTGGATCCTTATTATGAACTCTGTCAATTCTTGTCCCAAATTTAACCAGCATTGCATGTTAATAGGTATGATTTACACCTCAAATGACTTTTCCAGGTTCAATTTGATACATGCTACTTTTGAATTATGTCAGAACGTATTCTGAATTATGCAAAAATTGGTGGGTCTTCTTCTTGTCTGTTTGGTGTTCTATGCAATTAATATAATTGTCAGGAAACTAATAATCATTGCAATATTTATTGTTTATGCAGGAAATATATCTAATGCCCATTAATAATGCTGGTTAATAATTTCTGTTTTGGCTTAGGGGCTTAGATTTTTTTGAATTTTATTTTCTAATTATGGATCATCATACGGAATGTACTTGGCAAAAATAGTATTTGTATTGTATTAACATAATTCTTCTAATTTTAATAAAATAAATGGAAAATACAAAGAGAAATGTCAAAAGTTAATTTAAAAATATACAACCTGTTTTCTTAGCAAAATGTCCAACAGAGCTAAGATCTCACACAATATAACTGCATATTTTTTTGCCAGTGCAGTAGTTGATGTAAATGGACCCAAATAAAAAATTTGAGGATTCCCCAATTAAAATTAAAAAAAAAGATATTATATTTTTACATCTGAACTCACTGTAGTCACACAATACAGTCTTAATATACATATATAGACTTGCTGAAACCAGATATTAGTGATGAGTAGGAATATAAGGACTTAGAAATGAGGGCAGACATTTATAGAAAAATATTCCTGTCCACTCATATTTTAGAATTAAACTACTCTGGTCATATCTGATTTGACTACAGCAGAATTGACTCCAAACTTTTTTTACTCAACTTTCATATCAACCCATTGAAATTTTTTTTTTTTTTTGCATTTTCTCCAATATCTAGATCTCATCAAAACCACATTTTTAAAAAATGGTAGTATAGCTAGTCATGCTTCTGTAAGACTTCTTTAGCTTGTGAAGTTATTTACAATACTATTGATGACTAATTTAGTGGGGCTTTTTTTTTTGTGATTGTTTTTTTTTTGTGTATAGTATTACTGTGCAGAATTTTTTGCAAGCCATGAAATCCTGACTTCATCCTATTCAACTTTTCCATTTTTTTCCCTTGCATCAAGACCTTTACTAAATCATAAGGCAATTTTCTTAAGGAACCTTTTTTCTAAGAGTTCTTCCCCTTTGTCTATACATTTGAAACAGTTTACTAGTTACCTTTGACCTCATTTTTTAATCCACTTTTACTCACCATTCTTCTCTGGGCTGTGACACACTGTTTCACTCAGACGTGTAGCACAATCTCTGCACAATTAAATGGACAGCAGTGAACCTTAATCCTCAGTTACAGCAAATCAGAGTACACTGAATTATTTAGTCAGGATCTTCTGTAAGAAGTTTGCATGTTGTTGTAAGACTTAACAAACATAAAAATAATTATATTATCACTGTAGTTATTTTTCTGCTTGTACAGTATTTTATTGGTTTAAATCTCCCCACAACTAGATAATGCCATGTCTTTAACTCTCAGTCTGTGCCTGTATGCTGCATAAATATAGCCTAAGAATTCCAGAAGCGACAAGTGAATTTAGGACTCTATATTGCTAAATAAAAGAGAGCCAAAGACTGATCATGCCCAGAGGCTGAGTCAACATTTGAATTGTGTATTTCTCTTGGAGATCAAAAGAGTTTGGATTTTTTCAAAAATAAGACACTGAATGGTGCTTGTTTTGACTGTTCCTTGTAAAGTCCTGCAAGGCAAGTGCAAGGTACTTTGCAGATTTTTGGGGTTCTCTTTAAGCTTTGTTTTGTTATGTTCCAGAAGTACTGGTAACTTCCCAAATTTTGTCCTGGGTATAAGTTATGAAATGCAACATAGTATTACAAAATACTCACTTTATGTTATATGCCTTTCATAAAGGAATTAAAATCTTTTATAAGCATGAAGGAATTAAATCTTGCATAAACATATTAGAGTCCTTTAATGTACTTTGGCATGCTGGAAACTGAAGCATCTGAACACCAAATAGTTAAAGGGTATTTACATGCTAACAGTATATGGAGGTCAAAATTTATTATCCAGTTTAAACAAAAGGCAACAAACAAGGAAACAAGCAGAAATGGGAATATAATTTACAGGATACAGGGTAAATGCAAAAAAAGACAGGAATAAAAGATTACTCTATGTACTGTTGGACATTAACTCCCCTAGACTTCTCTATGAAAATGTGATCTGTAACCTTATTCTTCTACTACATTTTTTTTTTCTATATTGACTCACTAAGTCATATGTAGTCTATGATATAGATAATTTTAGCTTTTGGAGATGGTGTTTATGCTCAGGATGTTTGCAGAATGTGTATCATACACTTCAGTATAATTTAAAAAACAATCATAAAGGGGCAGTGCCACTCTGACATATGACTCTTGCAGCAGAATGAGTTTGAAATTTGATTTCATAAGCTTTTAATGAAGTAGTAGTCAAGAATTTTAATAGACTACAATTTCTCAAGTATACTGAAGAAAACTTACAGTAACTAGGGATTGAATTTGACTGTATATTTTCAGCATTTTAACTAAATAAATAAGAAAAATCCAGCTTAATCTCCAGACTTGTGAATTTTAATTCAGACCTTTGATTCAGATTAGGCAATTACTTATTTTTTGCACTTATCTGCTCGAATTAAAGTGTGAGGAGTTTCAAAGCTGTAGCAACACATTATCATTCTTGCAACAGTAATTACAACATAGCTTTTTTTCAGTTGTATGAGAACATGAAGATCATCTGTGTCATCATTATTGCTTGATGCATAATTATGACCCAGTGCTTTAATTTGAATTGTCCAAAGGAAGGCTGAATTAACTTCCTTGCTAGTAAATATAACAGTTGGGATTCTGTTAATTCCCTGCAGAGATCTCCAGGCAATATTTATCGGAAATTTCACGTGCAAAAGAAGCTGTTGTGCTACAGCAGTCTGCACAGTGATATGTGTACAGCTGTCATAAGTGGCGATATACAGTGGAATAGTGTGAATTTGATCCTGTTGCACCTCTCCTATCAATAATGCTTGCATATTTCAGGTGTTCTGGTGCGCAAATGTTTAGTCCATAAATACAATTTTTATGGGACCATGTAGCACATCATTTTTTCCTACTGTACACTTCATAAAGTTCTTTTCAAAAAAAGGAGTTAACCCTCATAACATAAACATCAATGCTTTGTGTATATCTCTCTCTCTTCATTACAAATTTTCTGATTTTAATATTTATTCACCTGTTCAGATTTGTCAGTGTTATTTTCTGAAGGATGTCTTGAAGGATGGCCAGGGAGTCTTGCTCTGGCTTTCTAAGGTTAGGAGTTTTAAAATGCATTGTACTGTTTCAGTTGTGCAGAGACATTTAAAGTAATAACAGGAGCAACAACAACAATAACAATATTATTATTAATAACAATAACAGTGCACCGTAGCTGTAAAAGCGAGCTGAAGCTGTGTCACGCTCTGTGTCAGCCCAGCTCTCTCCAGTGAGTTGAACTGGTTTGTCAACAGCTCCATCTGCAGCCCATGGGCAGCTGCTTGCCGCATGCTGCCATCCTGGGGCGCGCTCGCTCAACACAGTTGTCTGTTAAAATTAGGTTTGAAAGGCAACACCTTAAAACACCTTTTCGCGGTTGAAATTTTGGCACTGTCAGGTTTTATATGATTTCTGAGAGTATAGCTGTAGGCTCTGTCAATGGAGACTTGCTGGGAAAGAAGCAGGGAGTAAAAAGAGAAACGAGCTATCACTGTTGCTGAAGGCCTGCAATCAGGCATAATAAACTCTCCAGTCAGCTGTTTAAATATGTACACGACAAATTAACCTGAATCTTTGACATTATTTCTTTTTTTCTTTCCTTCCTGTGAATATGCTTTCATTTGCAAAGGCCACTTCTACACTTTTGGCTGCTCGGTACCGTCTCCCGTGTGGTGTGAGAAAGAAAGCAGGGTAACTCATTCTGCCAGAGCTGTGGTTTTCATTGTTTGAATAACTTGTGTGCCTACCAGTGGCAAAGTCATCAGGGTTTCCTTCAGGGTGTGGGGCAGATGTTTGCATTGCTTTGGTCTATTTTTAGCCAGGGTCTGAAGTTTGGCAACACTAGAGGGCTGTAGAAGTCTTTTTAGTCACCTCCAGGTGACAGGGTTTTTTTTGTTGGGTTTGGTTCAGTTTGTTTTGTTGTTTTTTTTTTCAGAGGGGAAAGTGGTGGTGCTAATGGAAGTGCTTGTGCGGAGCAGGAGGTATAAATGCAAACCCTAATTGAGTTTAAAACTAGCATTAGTTTTAAATGGCTTTAAATGATCAGAATGCAAGGGTTTTCATTATGAATGCAATTATATCTTTATATGTCCTGACTTTTAATGATTTAGTAGTAATTGTCATTACTTTATAGAATCATTTAGAATAACATATGTCTCTCCCTTACTTTACTTCATACTTTAATTAATAGCAAGTGAGTGTGGGCTTGTGGTTGGGATTTTTTTTGGGAGGGAGGATGAGGTTCACTTTCATACATGGGGCTATTTCTAGTGCTCCTGTCTCTGTATATAGTGTTAAAATGCTGTATGTTGTCTTCAGAACACCTTCAGATATCTTTTTTGACCTATTAGTGCCCTTGACAAATTAAAATGCCATTCACGATGGACAGGAACATTAGTCAGCAAGCAACAGTTGTTCCCTGGCCACAGAAAACTGTACACACGCAACCTTCCCTTCCTCTTTTCACTTTTTGACAACAATCCTACCTACATGTCTATATAGATGGATGGGGTTTTGGTATATCCTAAAGATTAACAAATTTAGATCACTTCAGATAGGTGTGGAAGTGAATTCTGCAGTGAAAGAGCACTCATATACCTTGTTGTTAGTTCCTAGTCTTTCACTCGAAGGTACTTCAGTGCTGTCAGTAATCTTAACACATGGGGAGTGAGTCAGTCTCTCAAAAAAGCAAACTTCAAGTCATTTTGGGCTTTATAGGTCAAAAACAGCACTTCAAACTTCACTTGAAAAACAACAGGCAGCCAGAGCAGATTTGGAGAGCAGATGTCAAATGCTCGTAAAGGGATACAAAGCATATCAAGCAGAATGGCACCTTCCTATACCAGATTGTTTCCAGGTTGATTTAAGGTGCAACCCAATGTAGAGCTTATACCAGTAGCCACATCAGTTACTTGATAAAGACGAGTTTGCAAATGCTAAATTATGATAGCATATTATAACACAGAAATATAATTATCCATTAAAAGAAAAGAATAGTTTATCCTCATAATTTTGTCTGTTAGAGAGTCATGTAAGATTGCATTTGGAAGGGAGCAATACTGCTCAGTATACTTCAATTTCTTCTACAAAGAAGCCATCTCTATCAAAACCCCCACTCACTTGTCTTTGTTATTGCCATTGACTCTTTTAGAAAGGTTCAAGGATTGTATTGTAATATACCTTCCTTGAAGATCTCGAATAAGATCGGAGGAAGTCAGAAGCAGAAAAAATTCTTCCTATGTATTCTTCTGATCCTAAAGACTTTGGCAAGTCTTTGCAGAATTGTAAGTTTATGTGTATTATAAATAGCATTATTTTTTTTTTTTTCTGGGAACAACTCCCCGTGCTTTGAAAGATACAGAACCTAAAAATAGCTATTCTATTTCAAACACTAGATTTTAAGATCTCTTAATAATATGCTGTATGAACAGTATTAATTAGTAAATTCAGATTCTGCTCTCTAGATCAAGCCTTCATTTTAGATTTTTTTTTTCCCCTTTGTTTCACTTCAGTGTTGCAATAGATTTCATTTAATTTTATACATCCATGGCATTTCTGGAAACTGCAACAGTATGTTTGATTTGCTTAGGTGGCTCAGGGTGTACGAATCATGAACAATTTTCATAGCACCTTTCATAAGAGGCTTAGCATGTTTTATAAACTCAATCAACCCATGCTTATATCATTTGTGAGGCCATTTTACATCATGATGAAAGTCAGATATCTATGAAGTAGAGAGTGGCAGCTCTTACCAACGTGTGTTGACATTACGTGACAGTTCAAAATAAGAAATAAACAATGTTGCATCCAGTCTGCACTATTTCTGGTATCTCTTACTATGATCGGCTTGTTAACAATGTTTTTTTTTTTCTATTGTGGATTATAGTCAAATGGATTTTGTTTCAAACTAGAATAGAATAGCAAAGCTTTTGCTACTGTTTTCAACTGTTAAAATACAGTGCTAGTAGGGTTTGTTATAAACTATTGCTACCCGGTACTCATTACAAGAGAAGAAAACAATAGGTGCTCAATCTGGGTAAATGGGGGGAAAAAAATGCAAAGCTGGAAACATAAATCAGAGTTAGCACTATCCCAGCAATTCTTTGTATTTTCTTCCTGTTAGGAAAATACCGTAACTCTGAACAAGCAAAGTGAGAAGCACTTTTGCTAAACTGTCTGGAAAAGGAAAGGTTAAAAATGCATAACAGATTCCTGTTGTCACTGCAGTTAAAAGGAAATTTTGGGAAATGTAGTACCGCTTCGCAAACTATTATATGTTTTATTCTGATTTGATGGTGCATATAGTATCAGTGATGTTTACAGGGAAGTTTGAAACCTGCTAATCACCTGATTAAGGAGCATCAGGGTTTACTTAATTATAACATTTTTGCTTGGCATCAAGCAGGGCTTAATATCCTGTGAGCTGACCATTCTGGATGATCTTGTTGAGGTCTTTATAGCAGTAGTGCATTCCTGGTTTGTCCTTGAAGAACTCAAGGTAAAAAGAAAATTTGTGATAACAGTTATTTAATTTCTTTTATTGATTTATCTGACTACATAGCAGGTTTCCTGGTATCAAGTGTGACTAGCATGACCAAATGGCTTTGTATTTGATTATACAAATAAAGTGAGAGGTAAACCTTTGAATGTGAAGAAAATTAACCAAGAGGGCACTTGTGCTGTGTGAGGGAAATTGGTTCTTGTTTCTTTGTTACTTTGTGTGTTGAGGAACTAAACCATAAACTCAGTAATTATACAGTTTTCTAGTGCCACATAAGTTGCTAAGTGGTCAGTAATAAAGAAATAAAGGGCTAAATCTGATCAGACTTGGTAAACTGATATGAATTCCACTGTGAGCACTGTAAAATCCTGGGAAGATGGACCACAATTACAGATGAGAAACTACTGCTTCAGGAAAGTAATAACTTTCACAAAATGAAAACTTTGCAGAAATTCTGTATAAACAATGGAATGTGAGCTCACACAAGTTAAAGGTTTTTAGAGATGTGTCTACGCAAATACTGAGTAAGACTCAACAGATTATATTGCCCCGACTCTTGACATTAGTATGACTCTTTCAAAAATACTGTGTCCTATTCTGGTGCCATCAGTTAGAAAAACAAAACACTAAATGTCAAAGAAGAACAAAGACATGACTGAAAGGACTGGAACACGTGCTTTTCAATGAAAAGCTGAGCTTCGTCAAAAAAAAAAAGTGTGGACTTAGCAGAGATTTGATTAGAAGCATAAATACCTACATGGAGAACAGAAATTTGTTAATGCTGGTCTATTACCTCTGTAGGCAGGAAAATGTCGAAGTGTAATGTCTAAAAGCAGAACATAGACCAAATGAAACTAAAAATAAGCTGGTTTTTTTTTAAACTAATCCTGGAAACTACTTTCTGATGCCATTGATAGATTTTCTGTCACTGGAAATAAAAAATGTGACCTTTATTCATTTTCTTCTTTTAAAGATATAGTCTAAATCAAGCTTAAATATTGAATTTGAAGCAGAAATAATTAAAGTGTAGTATCTATAATATACAGGAAGTCAAATAACCACAATAGTATTTCCTGTCCTTAGAAGTGCATTAAACTAAAATAGAAAGCATGCACACTTTCTGTTTCTTTTAATTTTCTTTCTCTATCCTAACTGTTAAACTATGTGCCAATTTGTTGTCTGCTTCTGAAAATAGTCTGTGTGGAAAGCTTCCATTTAAGTCAATAAGATTAAGGGATATTAGGGTCATACCCTTAATATAAAATATAATTTATTTGGATTTTGGCTATCTTCCAGTTGATACCATAACAAATTCTACTTACCTGAAAGCATAGAGATTTTTTTTTTCTTCCACTCAAGAATGTATAGCATTGCACAATTGACCAAGTGTATTATGGGAGAAGTTCATCTTTCTATAGAGGATTAAATATTACCCTTCCCCAGAGGCAGAATGCCAGATTGATTTGATGGACCAGTTTACCATAGCAAATTGCGTATTCCAGAAGCACTTTTGACCAAGAGTTACAGTCTGTAGTGTACCATCTGCTAAAAGTCTGATATCTCTAAATTTAGACGATCGGTGCAGTCAATTTGGATAATAAATTATTCATTTAAACATTGTAGTGGACACTTCACCACATGAAAGACTGCTTCTGCTTCTTCTGAAATTTTATTTAACTAGAATAGAAAGCTGGTGGATAAAAGCAAATACATTTTTCACTACCTTGAATCTATACAATTTCTTACATCCATAGAAAACCATGTATCAGTAGAATTGCAATTATAATATAAATACACTAATTTAACACTCAGCACAATAAGTTAAGTAATAAAGAATGAATTCAGGCACTCCAAACTAATGGTACCGTGATTATATTACTTTGGGATGACAGTTTATAGGATGCACTATCATGCCATGTATATCTTTAAACTGTTCTATCCTGAGAATGTAGGAAAGAAATAGAGAATGTGCAGCTGCAGCTTTTTTTTTTTTTCAGTTTTTCTTCCCTGTTACCTATTTGTCCTTGTCTCTGATGGGGTATTGTGTAACTCCTTTGAGAACAATGGCTAGTGACAAGCCTGACTTGCTGGTTAAGCTGTGTAAATTGACAGTGTGTCTGGGCTAAACCGGTGCTAGGCCAATAGTTTGTGACTGCCCATTGGGCCAAAAAATACAAACTGGAAGTGTCTCATAGGCTTGCCATCAAAACTGAAGTTTTCTTGATTGTGGGATTTGCAGATATCACACTCCTGTACTGCAATATGTCCTATACCCAAAGTTAAATGACAGCCGCAGATTGAGCTAAATTAGTTGTTCTCACAGGTATTCTGGGTTTTGCTCGTAATGTTTTTCTGTCATTTGGTTTCTAAGTAGCCTATGCATTGACAAATAAGAGAACAGCAGGAGTAGTGAGTTAGGTGTTTTGTTTTGGTTTGGCTTTTTTACCCTTCCTCTTGACAGCCCTTGAGACAGGATGGACTGTGCCCTCACGTGGTCTGTGCTTCTGTCTGAGCATTTCAGGGCTTGACTTTTCCAGCGCTCAGAAACAGGCTTTGCTGGTACTGCAGACCCATACATGCTGCCTATCAGCAGCTTCAAAGCCTTTGTAAGCCTCATGTCTAAGTAAGGATGGCATTTCTAAGTAACTTTGAAAGGTAGAATTAAAACACATGTAGTACATTAGGAAATTTCAGTGCTGTTTCAGATATAATTCATGCTGGAAAATTAAGGAAGTCGCTCAGAGTTGACACTATTTTTCAGTATCATCCACAGGAGCCAGTAGACAATTTGTTACTCAGGCATGTGCACGAAAGCAGGATAGGCAGTACTTTTAGTTGGTGGTAGATAATAGCTAAATATCACATAATGTATAGCGTTCACAGGCTTGGCTGCTCGTTCATCAGAGTATTGCACTATAATTTGTTGTTATTTTTTTTTTTTAGTTCTTGTTGTTAATTACCTTGTTACTTGTATGGTAGAATAGTAAAGTGTTAGTATGGTGTGCTGATTCTGAGCCCTCTGTATTGCTGGGGACAGATTTTTCTGAGGAAATTTTCAAATGAGGAATGGTGATCATTTTAAACTAAAATTCCTGCTCTAGTGAGAGATTTTGTTTGAAATGATGTAGCGAACACATGGAAACATCCATTGTTGACTTGGATATGCGTGTCACTTATCGTTAGTTAATGCAATTATTCCAACGGTGTTATATAAAAATTTAAAGATAATGTATATAAAGCTCAAGTAATCATAAAAGCAAAAATCAGAATTCTGTAATGTTTAATTTATGTGAGTGCTTTTCTGTTTTTGTTCCAGATTAACAATGAGAAATATTAGCCCAATAAGAAGTTTCCTTATTTAGAATAAAAACTAAAATAACTCTAACATGTGGCTTGTTGGGGGAGAGTTGTTGATTTTTTTTTAAAAAAGTAAGTACAGACTGCATGTACATAATTATAAAATACTAATTACTTAAAGGTCACAGAAAGAGTTTTCTTTTTTTTTTTTTTTAATATCCCATGGTTTCCTTTTTATGAAGCATGGTAATTAAACTCCCTATCAACCAATTTCATGTGGTGTCATTTCACTGCAATATTCTAAATGGAAATATGTAGAATTTATGCTGGTATAGGACTTCTTATTCTGCTATTTGCTATTTTTGCTGATTGACACATGTCTGGAAGACTCCTTAAGAAACAAGATAATTAGTCTATTTGCATTGCCTGGAATTAGGTGACCTTTGGTTTTGACAGTAATTAGACTAGCCCTGCTGTACACTATTACATGCTGGTAGTCGCTAACCAGGCAGAAAAGGAGTCCAAGCGGCTCATTTAGTGAGCTACAAAAGCTTTTCAAATGCCATTAAAATGAACAGAAAATTATAATTAATAGTGCAGTATCATTTTATGCATGTGTCCCACAGATAAAATGTGGCTAGGAGCAGCCCCCCCCCCCCACCCCCCCTCCCCATCCTTAAAATAAACTAGTGTTTTCTTGGGCACAACTCCTGTAGCCTCTAATGCTAAAATTCTTCAGTGCTGCAGCACTTGAGAGTATGTGCATGTTCTGAGTGTTTTCTTCTTGGGAAGTATGTCTGTAGGCGTATATACTGAACGTAATTTTTACCGAAGGTGTTTATAACTGGTTCTCTAAGGCTACTGAAAAATTTATGTATCTGTGTATGTTATGCATATAATCCAAAGTCACATATCTTTTATAATGCTTCAATGTCATTAATTATTTTTTCATAGACGATTTTAAAAGGCAATATGGTAAATTTTGGAATTTTTTTTTTTTTACACTATTCGCAGAGACTTAGAAACATCACTAAGAACCAAATTCCCAGGTACCTGCATGCTTGATCATATATGGATGATATCTTCCTGCATGAATCCAGCCTTGCAATAAAATAAATCTGGATTCCCATTACGACAAATTGAAGGTTTATGCTTTCATTTCTGGCAGTTAATTGAGGCACCCAAGTTGATAGCCTAGATTAAATAGACTCCTAGTTTAAGTCTCGCTTCTGTGCTTCAAGTTGCATGGTAGAATGAATCAAAATTGTATGGTACCCTTAGTAAATGACTCACCAGAACTGCATTTTACACAGAATATCACGGCTCTGTTGAAGATTTACCAGTAAATAATGACTTCTTCGCATCATCTGTTTAAAATAATTGTTTTATGCATTGTTTTTTTGTTGTTGTTGTTTTGTTTTGTTTTGTTTTTTTTTTCTTTTTTGTGAGTGGCTTGTAGCACTGTAGCATTAGAAGACAAATGAGTCATATTCGCCGGACAGTATTAAAAAAATAGAAATTACCATAGTCAACTAACTTCCATAAAATACTCTCCTTTCATTGATCGTAACAGATGTGAGTTAAAGTCCTATAAATTCAGGAATGCTGAATACCAGCAAAGAGGAGGGGTTTTTTTTCAGAGGATAATTGGAACCTTTTTCTGAGGTCTTTGCAAACATCAATGCTCAAATAGTTTTGAGATGAGTATGCATTATCTATTTTTATCTATACATCAGAAGAGTTATTTTCTTAGTTGGGTGCCTTGTATGTATACTATAGCTTTGCATGCAATTTTATGTCCCTGTCTTCATAAATAAGCACATTGAAAACCAGATGTTGAGAATGTAATTTAAATTCAAATTAATGTTAACATAAAGTGGGATTATATATATTTGAGTTAAGTGATTTTTTTAATTTAAAGCAGGAGATATGGTTTTTTTTTTTTTTTACAGCAGGCATCACTGCTTCAAATCCTCAACCAGCAAGTGATTTGGAAAGGCAAGCAAGGTGATTTTTCTTTTTAGGAAAAAGACTTATTCTACCTAACTTTAAACATCTATGTCCCACATCTTAGAAGAGTCATTTTTCTGTAGTCAGCAAAGATAAAATAAATCTCCATTCTGTAGAGATGCCTATTTCTCTCTACTTTCACCTCTACATAAAAAACTTAAGAGCAAATTATCCAGAATGTCTAATTTCAACTTAAATATCTGATTCTTAAATTTCAAGACTCAAATACATTGATCACACTGTTCTCTCAACTTTGACAGCTCTGTCTAAGTATCATCAAAGAGCTCAGCTGAAAGAAAAGTTAACTTCAGTACCTTACATTGCAGTTCTGTAGTTGAACCACCTACTGAGTTAACTGAAAGAAGGCTTGAGACCTGTGTTACCTTGCTACCATTGTCTTTCAGTTTGTTGTTTTGGTTTTTTTTTCCTTTTTTTTTTACTCAAGAAGCCAGTTTGCTAGAAGCAGCAGGCGTACAGGTGTTCCTTACTCGCTTGTCTGAAAGAGTTAAAACTTTGCAGTGTCACAGCTAAGATTTCTGAGCGCTCAGAGAACCTGAATCGGTTTTGACAGCAACAGTAGACAGGCGGTCGCAAAAATGAATAAATTCATTTAGAATATTCAGGATTTGCTATTAAAAACAGAAGATTGACAACTTGCAAACTTATTTTTTTCTCTGGCTTGAAAAAAAATCTTATTCTGACATTTCACAGTCTTTTGAAACACTAGTTCAGTGACATGCCAAACTAGTAAATGCAACTTTCAATACAAAATGGTTATTTTCACTTCGTATCCTGTATTAGTAAATTTCTTTTTTTTTTTTTTAAACACCCATCACAGAAACAATCCAGTTATCAATAAAATTACATCACGTGGATGCACACCTACAACACTGCTGGCAGAAGGCTAGCCTTTAATAGATTCAACTGTCTGAAAAATTAGGCACCTTACAATTTTTTGGTGAAGTAGAAAGATACAGACATCTCCACAGACTGCTTAATCTCATCCATTTTAGATATTTTTGTATCTAAATACAAATATATAATAAACTCCTTTTTTTTTGTTATGAATATTTTTGAAAATGTATATCAGTTACATTGAACTAGGCTTAGGCAATTAGCTGAAAATGGATTCTTAATTTTAATAACTATTGTTAGCTGAGATGCACATGTCTCCAAAAGTTTCACATTGTTTAGCTGACAGTGGTAAAATATGTGAAATTTTGTCTCTCATTCAAAGTGTAAGAATGGGAAGCAGCCCCTATACAATGTGCTTAATCCTAGAGACAGTGAGATTTGGTTACGGCATTCATTAGTTCCACAAAATAGTCATTGATCTCTGTACTGAAACAAGAAATCTGAAATTCTTAAAGGATTCTTAACCATGGACCACTCTGAATGATCTCCTCTGACTAGACTTGGGCAAACAGCCACTACTTGGCTGAACCTCCCCCTCTCCCAAAAAAACCAAAACACAGATTTTTTTTTTTTTATTTATTTAATTTTAGTAACCTGATAATACCTGTGAAGTTTATTTTAGGGACTTTCACTATCCATCTACACCATTTTAGTTCATTAGTTGCCAAACATCATGATGATGATGATGATTATGAAGATGATGATGATGTTTCATTTTTATAATAGGAAATTATATAGAGCAGAAGTGAGCGGCAGGGAGTAAAGTTTTAGACTAATTGATTGATTGTTATGTCATGTAACTTTCCTTTTTGAACAGATTTTTTGTGTTTGTCATCAAGTTTACAGAACCCCTCATTTTATGAGTTACTGGGAGAAGGTAGATTATGTTGATTTGTCCACTTTCAAAGTTATTAAAAAAATATTCAACAGAAAATATTTTGCTAGCTGAGGATTAAAATAATACAGACTGGTACTTTTTTTCTATGTGTATTATTATTTTGTCAGTGAATCTGTGGAGAAATGAAAAGAAACACGCACCCTCCCTGCCCTTTTTACAGAATCCAAAACTGTCATTTCACTACCTTCCCTGGATAATGAGACACAAATAGAAATGTTTATGAATATTTTGTATAATATAAAAGTCTTTGTGTGCATTTCTAGAGTGGGGTCTATCTATCTACCTATCTATCCACATGTTTACAAAGATGTGTAAATACACAGACCTGCTGTGCAGACACAGATACACTCACTGTGAAACTGCGAAAGTACTTTATCAAGTGTATTTTAGGCCAGACTTGTAAATAAAAGCTAACTAGAAAACATTTTTTTTTTAATATAGTGAAACATAAACCTTAATAATTTCTAATTATTCTATGTACCGTTAAGAGGGCTTTGAAAGATAGTCTTGTTTTTTTTGTTTGGTTGGTTTTGGGAAAAGAATATGTTACCCATGAGCAACTTACCTGTATTATGGCTGATGTTGGTGTCACAGTTATATTAATGCCACACCTGTTAATCTTGTTATGATCTTAACAGATCAAGCACAGAAGGTGTTTGCTTTTCATCTGCACAGCACTTACTATTTATGCAAGTTTGAAATTGCCTGGAATAACACATATAATTAAGATTCAGTATTTTCAAATTCATAAAGGGCAAAAGATACTTTTATGTTCATCACTTTCAGATTGGACTGTTTCTAATTCATTTTCCTAATCAGCATCTTAAAATATAACCTTCTTATTTCTAAAATAGGAGGTGAAGTTGTCTCTAACTGTAGCCTATGAAAGGTTCTGAATGTTAAACCTACTAGAAAATTACACAAAGGACTATCCGAGTAGAATAGCCTTTTCAATTTCTTTACATTTCAGAATTGTTACAGGCTGAGATGGAGTTAATTTTCCCCATAGCAGTCCTCATAGTGCTGTGCTTTGTATTGGTAGAAAGGTGTTGGTAACACAGCATTTTGGCTACAGCATCAAGGCTGTCTCTCCAACATTCCCCCCTCTCACCCCGAAAGGCCAATAGGCCAATAGGTGGGCAAGAGCTTGGGAGGGGACACAGCCAGGACAGCTGACCCAAACTGACCAAAGGGATATTCCATGCCATACGGCATCATGCTCAGCAATAAAAGCTAAGAGAAAGGAAGAGGAGAGGGGAGCATCAGTTGTTATGATATTTGTCTTCCAGAACAACCTCTATGTTTACTGAAGCCCTACTTCCCAGGAAGTGGTTGGACATCATCTGCTGATCGGAAGTAGAGAATAAATCTTTTGTTTTTTCTTTGCTTCCAAGCACAGCCTTTCCTTTTTGCTTTTTTTTTTCATGATCCATGAGGTCTATTTCCATCTTATTTTCCCCCAGCCTGTCCTTCTGATGAGGGGAATAATAGAGCAACTTGGTGGGCACCTGAAGTCCAGCCAGGGTCAACCCACAACAAAGTCCTAGATGTACAAAGATAGTTGTAGAAAATATTCGAAAAATTGGGATTTTTCTGTGCATAAGGAGTGGGAATTTTTTTTTGCCCTAAAAAGAGTTAAAAAAATATGGCTTTAATGATCAGAATTACTCTTACATTCATTTTGCTTTAACCGCTTGAAAAAGACAATAACTAAATCTGTTGCAATAGCTTTTCGACATTTACTTTTAAAAGTAACCTGAGACAGTGGGAAGTGTAAAGGAAAGACTTTGTGTTATGCCCTGAATTTTCTAGTACTCTGAAAATATCCAGAGATGCATTTGTGAGAATATTGTTAACTCAGAAGGATTTGTAAATTATAAACCTGTGAAATTAGGAATTTAGAAAAGAAAAAACACACACGGTCCCTTAGCTACAAAGGTATCTAAATCCTTTATTAAATTCACTGCTAGCATTATAGTCTCTGGGACTATTGAGAAGAGGATTATGCCTATAGTTTGGATCAGGATTAGATTTTGAAGTGATTTACTAGCATTATCTGAAAGGTGTTGCAACTCCCCCACTCCCTGAAAAGCAAAACAAGTAGTCAATATCGAATAGTGTATTATTCTCAGATTTTAGTATCTTTATTTCTAATAATAAGTAGTGGAATTTGCTGTAGCTAAGACAGGGATGCATATGAGCTATCAATTCTGGTTTTATACATATATATTGTAATTGGAGTAACCCATATTAATTTGTATTATTTACAGCAAACAATTCCAAGCTGTTGGTTATTCTTTTAATTTGCACTAGTTTTAATTATGTAAAAAAAAAAAAGGAAACAGGGATAGAGTATTCTTCCCTTGGTTATTTCTTATTTCTCTACCAAGTAAGAAACAGAATACTTAGAAGTTCTTTGGAAATTATTAAAACAAAGTGTCATTGACAGCCTAAGATGTTAAAATAGAAAGTTGTCACTGACATTTTATCTATGCAAAAAAGATTTCTAATCTCAAGATGTGGAGGTAAAAATGACAGATAAGCAGTAAACAGAAATACAGTATAAAGATGTCACTTCTCTGTTGCATCTCCAGCTGCTTTCCTCCTCAGCCTTATTCAAATTTTTCCTGATTTTTTTTTCAAGGCTATAAAATCCTGGAGTGTAACACAACCTCACATAATGCTTCCCTCAACTTTTATAGCAGAGGTATGATTTACTATTGCAATAAACCTCTGCTATCAAGTATTTTCTAACTGCTTTTATATCTTCTGTTAATGAATAAAATGTAAAATGAGATTCCCATCTGAATATATAATTGAAGACAAAGTTACTTATTGCAAACTACTTTGGGAAGCAAAATAGATTTAGGTGTGTTAGTTTAACACTAACACAAAAACATCTCACGATGTACAATTCTTATCTTTGATACTCAGGAGCCTCAGAATGTAAGCAGACTGGTAAAATCCACAAGATTTTGACTCTGTAATTGCAGGAGCATACAATAATTTCTGTGTTTGACTTCTGCATCAAGCAATTGGATCATTACTGCTGTTTTCATAATAGACTTCAAATCTGATCCAAAAGCAGTATTGCCCAAGCTGTTTCTGTATATTTCAGAAATGCTTCAGTTTTTTTTTTTTTCAATCAGGAATTACATTTCTAAATGCTAGAATTCTTAATTCTTTGCAAAGAAAAAAAGGCATAAAACATTTCATTCATACAAAATATTGTCATGCACCAACAAGCAAAATAGATTTTATATCTGCTTACTTCTCCCTTCACTCATTACTCATTAGCTTCTCAATACTTTTCTCAGCAATGTTGCATGAAGATCAAAATGGAAGTATAAAATGCAGAAAGGAAAAAAAAAAAAAAAAGACCAATATTGTATATTTTCCCCAGATGTGAGTACTTTGAATGCCACATCTTAGAAGCTTTCATGTCTATTAAACATGCTGCCTTCTGTGGCTTAAAAGGAAGTTTGGTTGATATTAAGTTAAATTAGTTGGTTTTTTTTTCACAGGCCTGTGGGGTGGACTTGCAGTTTACCATAAAAGAACAACTTGTAGTCTAAAATGCATGGCATGCAGAACCTGTCAGATGCAGCGTGGACAGTGAATGGAGTATGTTCTGACTTCCACGTGCAGGGATTTCTGCATGGAACTAACCTGGGCATGAATGGAGACAGTAGAATACCCTGCTGAGTTGGCTTTTGTGCTTTTATTGCAGTGCTCATACCAGACATATACTTTTTTTTCTCTGCTGGTTTCTCTTCTCAGATGAACAGTGGGAACCGCACTTATATTTGCTACCAGTTCTTTCTCTTGTTTGCTGCCCTGTCAGATTTATTTGAAAGAATTTTTTTTTGAGCAGCGGAAAAAAAAATATCATAAGAAAGCTGCCATTTATAAGAAGCTTTCTGAAGGGTTTTAATTTTTTTTTTTCAGGAATGATCTCAAGCTTTTGAAATGTGTCTTCCTTCTGAATTGGAACTAAATCTGAAAATTTATATGAAGGGATTTAAAGAAAATTTCAGATTAATCACTTTTATTTAAATTCTATTTTGTACTGTAATACACAGAATAATATAAATAGAAAATAGAACAGGATGACATTTCATGGCTGCCTGTGACAGCATGGTTTTGGATTTGCTAACCTAGTAGATCTCTTTCAATTCTATGAATAGTAATTTCAAAAGAAAGGATTAAAGACAGTCAACATCGTCAGCTTTTTGCTTCTTTGAAACAAAATTTCAGCAAAATTGCGACACTCTCTGAGCTGTTTTACTGTTCCAGTAGAAAATGCTTCCAACATTTTCTTTTCCTCAGAATACTCCAGGTGTTTTTTACAGGTTTGTAAACTTGTAGAAGCAATTAGACTGCCATTTTAGAAGTAAGGTGTATGCATTTTCAGTTTGTGCCAGCTTTTTCCTTCAGCATGAATTACTAGCAGGTGAAAATGTGCTGCTAACCTTGAATTGCTTTTATCATAACTCAGTAATCCTGTAGCAGTCTCTACTTGTGTTTTTTCTTCCCCTTCCCATGGGGTTTTAATTTAGATTGAATAAATGGACCATCTCATTTTTTTTTTTTGGAGGCAATAATTAGCGATTTGTGACATTAGCAGGCAGAAAAGGCAAGGTGCAGAACCAGAAGACTCTGCACTCGCTGCCTCGTGGCCCTGTGGAAGCTAGCAGAGGATTTGCATTGAGAAACAGAACAGCAAACAGCAATGCTATACTAAAGGACTATGCTACCCAGATTTTTCCTAACTAAGCATTACTTAAAGAAAGACAAGAGGTTTAGGTAAGTACTTACTGGGTCTGTCTCATGAACAGTGTAATAATAAGCTTTTAGAAAGGAAATTTTGATTACAACTATTTCAGAAATTACAATGTGGGGGGGAAAAAAAACAGGGTAAGAGGCTGTCTGAAGTCAGCAACCAGAGGAGGGTATAAAATTCATGTTTCCCAATTTTTAGCCACTACAGCAAATGCTTTCTTAACACCAGAGAAGGTATGTATAAATCACTTATCTCACTTAATCAATTGTCTGCCATTGCAGAGGAGTTTGGGTTGGTAGCATCTGTTTTTCTCATTTTCTGTCTGCCTTTGGCAAAAAGCTTAGTCTTCTGAGAACTGAAGGGCTAACTGAAGGGCTAACTAAAGTCTTTGGGCTTAATTTAAGAGCTTGTGTGTGAAGCTTAATGGCTTATGATATATGGGAGGTCAGAGCAGATGATCTAATAGTCCCCTCTCACCTTAAACCATATGAAACTATGTAGACTCCTGAAATATGATAAAGGTAGTACTGGTGTCACAGATCACGGTGATAAATGTTGAACTAAACCTTCTGCTTGGCTGCAATCTGAGAACACAACTAACTACGAGCATCCCAGGGCTGTGAAGAGACTGAGCCTGCCGCTGCGTGCCTGAGAAGAGCAGCAGTGAAGGAATCAGAAATAGCTGCATCTCATGTTATAGCTCACATGTTTGGTGAGAAAAAGAAAGCTGTTGGAAAGTAAACTCATACCTGAAAGGAGTATGCTAAACAGTATATTCGAGAGTGTGGCTCCCCTAAATGAAAAGCTCACACTTTTTCGTTCTCAGGAATGAGAACTTTTATATAGGGAGGACGTTAATTCTTTTTCAGAATCTTTTGTTTTAGGTATATATATACATACACACTGTGAATAGGTTCTCTTGAAAAAGGTTATTACTGAGTCTCAAGTAAGAGACTGAGTCCTTTATAGCCACTGAGTTGAGGAATTTCTGGAAACCACAATGTAAGTGGGTTTCCAAAAGGGTCTGAAGCCATTTCCATGGTATCCTGCACCGCATATGTACCAGTGAAAAATGCTGCTTGAGAAAGGAGTTCCATGTCCTTGATGACAGGTTGAACAGTATGTTTCAGTCACAGCAGGCTGGAAGCGGAGGCTCCATTGAAGTTTGCTGAAAAACTACTGTGGAATAGAAAAGGCTGATTAGAAAATGCGTCACAGGTGGGATAATTTTTCTTGGGCATAAATATGCCTGCTTTCTCTATACATATTCCAGAGAGAAAAACAACTGCCACTCTCAGATGTATAGAGGCAAAACAAGACAACCAAAAACCAGATCTAGCTCCTGAAATAAGTACAGCGACATCAGCATTGCAGCTCACTCCAGCTGTTGTCATCCTTTTTTTTTCCCCATGCCCTCTCTTTCACTGAGCAGCATGACTGCTTTTGCTATTGCTTTGAAGATGTGCTCAGCAGGTAGGTCTTGTGATGTGGGATGCTGCACTGCTAGCTCTGCTGCCCTTGTGCAGCAAGAAGGGCCTGATACCTTATGAAGATCAACAGACATGCATTTCAGGGAGAAAAAAATTGTGGATAAGCTTTATTCTTTTCTTCTCTTTTTAACTCAAATTCTTATGTATTGCCATTAAAGCATAGGTAGAGATAATGCAGTTAGATGAAATTTGTGATAGTGTTGTGAATGGAAATGAATGGAGCAGGAAAATATTTTATAAAGTGTAAGGAAGAGGTGTTGCTGTATGAGAAAAAAGATGGATCGGAATTTTAGTTGTGCACACATAGCTGTGAAATGTCTTTTAAACTCTCTCAGACTGAGAAAGTCCTTAAAATTTAGGCAGTAACTGGATGTAAAGACCTAGAGAAAGGAATCTAGAGACAAGCATTACTTAAAATATAATTATTTTAAATGACATAATAAAAATAAGGAAAGCAAAGCAATCAGAAAATTGCAAAACAACAAGGAACTAGCAAATTCATTTCCCATAGGTCTGTTCCGATACGCAAACACAAATTCTAAATGCACAGAATTCTTCAGATGGAGATGGTAACTTTCTTAAGAACTAGAGATTGAAAAACAGTGTTGTCCTAGCCAAACTAAAGTTGTTTAAGGAAAAAAAAAATCCATTACACATTTATGGTGTCAAACACAAGTAAATATCTTTCAGGAACACAAAACTTTCCCTAAGCACCCATATTGACTGAGAGACTGTAAATCTTTTAGTCTCAGAAAGAAACTAAAAATATAAAAGCAGTTTCATGGAATAAATTCTCAACTTGCAAAACTGGGATTTTGATGGTGTTTCAACAACATATATTTGGCTGACAAACTTATTCTATAGAATGCTGTTATTCATCTTACTCTGAATTTGTGCCAAACCAGATCTTCAGACTGGTTGTCCAGCTTCCTCCTTTCCAGTTTCAGGGCAGATGAGGACTGGTGGTGTTTGTGATCTCATTGTGACTCTGCAGGTTCATTGTAATCTGGTTGAAGGTGTTAACACACCTTCTGGCTCTATTAGAAATGTAGAAATGGATAATTGACAGTAAAACTAAATTGGTTTACATGGTATAAAACCATTTTCCTTACAATCATATGGATCTGTTAGAAATATTTTATTAAAAGCATTGCATTACTATGAAACGTGGGGGTTTGGGTGGTCATTTGGTTTGTTTGGTTTTTTTTTTATTTGTTCTATTTTTTTCCAGGCAATTCAACATTATTCATATTTGTCACTATCCAAAAAAAAAGGAATAAAACCCAAAATCTACATAAGATTGCACATAAAAATTGAAGAAGACTAAACCATTTTTTTTAACCTCCACATTAAAACTAAATTTTGACTTCTATTTATATAAGTGCACCAGTATGCTGACAGAGAAATTTTGCAAGTGTTAGGATTCATTTCTTATGTCTGCATTACATCGCTTAAGTGTGTCTTCACTGAAGAGGTTTTGGGGTGTATGTGACTTCTATATCCGATCTCACCTTACATTTTTGAGAATTAAACTTCACTGGGGCATCCCAGAAGTGTAAATCAGTTCTGACAGAAATCTCAGAATTTTCCTGAAGTATTTTCTCTCACTTCCCCATAAACATGATTTTACATTTACTAATAGCCCTTTGCCATTTTTCTGCCCAGCTAGCATGTTACATTTCCACCTTGTGATTGCCAGCTGCAAGGATATAGGTAACCCCATGTGAAGATACTAATTTCCAGCTGTAGAGGTAGAGTCTGAATCACAGAGTGTAGCTTCTTTATTCACTGAAATGTGCATTTTGTGTAAATGTGAATGTATTGGCAATCACAGGTTATGTATATAACATTATCAGGTTTTTGACTAGAATAATACATGCTGGTAACAGCATTTTGAGGTAATTGTGGGCTTGGGCACATAAAATTTGGCCTTCATTCAGAGGAGCACAACAAATAACTTCATTAGATTTATTTCTGGGTATGACACAAAGAGTAATGACCTTGTGTTGATAACAGAAGACAACCCACTTTCTATATAGACTGTGTTGTATTTGTTCAGTGCCTCCTATATTATTGATCAAGAGGTAGAGATGGAGTTTGACAGGGGACAGATGAAGTTGTTTGGGAGTTGTCCTGTTTCTTCCTTGCTGGGCTGAGATACCAGGTTGCAGAGAACAATTGCTGCGCCTGCATGAAGGTTCTCTTGCACATGGATCGACTTATTTGACTTTCCTGCTTAATACTCTAGGTGATGTAGTAGGTTGAGAGAACAGGTGGTATCTCTTAACAGATGGATACTGCATGCTATCTGTCTTTAAAGAACTGAAGTGATGATTTTGATTTGCTTATCTAGTGTCTTGCTGTAAACCGGGTTTTGAATGAGGTCATCCTAATTATGACTCATTTCACAGCTGAGTGACTTTACTATTAGTAAGAGTGATCCTAGTCCTCTTTAGTCACATGTGTATCTGTTACTGCCAGCAAGTGTCCTTTCTTTCTCCCATCCCGATCATTAAGGTCTTTCTTTCTGGTTGCTATTTGTTTCAGCACAGTAAACATCAGAATAAAACAACCTCAGCTTACTCTGTGTGGCGGGAGGAGGCAGAGGGGAGAGTAGGAGCTCTCTGTCTGCGTACGTAAATTTCAGCCTAATCCTCATGCAAGCAACATATTCTTCTCAAGGCTGAATGTAGGGAATTCAATGTCGATTGATTGATACCTTCATTTCCCTAGTCTAAAGAGGACGTAGCATAGGATACAGGGCAAATAATTTTACTATATGATGTAAAATTAGAAGTTTCTGAAAGGTGAGTATGCTTTTACAATTTACCATAAAATTAAGTTGCATTTACGAGTGGGTAAAAAAAAAAATGTTGTGAACTAATTTCACCAGTTCATTTCAGACCTTTTCTTTTAAACTGACAGAAGCAAATTATGGTGCTATAGCTCATTCATCCATGATTTCACGCTCCTGCACCCTAGGAAACAAGAGGCAAATCTCAAAGGATTTCTCCGTGGTAAAACATTTTTAATTAGTAAATAATTCTGAAGCTGCACATTCAAAACAAATCCTCTCTCGGCAAGCCATATTGTCACTTCCAATCATAGCACTTTCAGATTTCTCAATGACTGTATGCATAGGTTCACTTTTCACAGTGTCTTTCTCTCCAAAGAGAGGAGAGAGTCAGTCCTGAACATTGTTGTTGTTTCTTGCCAGTTAGACTAGCATAGAAATTGAGCCAAGTATGCCTTTGTGGAAGCGTTTCAATCTGCAGTCCATGAGACTTATAAATAGAAACAAAACAGTGGGTGTTGAAAAAAGCGAGGGTACGTCAAACAAATATGGATTTGCTTTAATGGAACCATTGTCAAAAATAGTGTTTTCCAGTGATGGCTTTAACAGGCAGAGCAAAAACCAGAAACTTTAATGTCTTTCTAATGTCAGTTTGTTTTTAATTCATAAAAGAAACAATTAAAACTTCTGGGCTAGGATAAAGAGGATATAAATAAAACAAGTAGGAAAAAGAATTGAACCATATTTCCAAAAGATTTTAAAAGACTTGGCAAAGATGACTGAAAAAAAAAATAAAGTTGTATAGAAAGCATAGATTTTTGTTTCCAATTACTTTGGTCTTCTTACCCCTAATAGGACTATATCTCATACTTGTATGGTTGTCTTGGCAAGAAGACCTCTGTTTTTTCCCTACCTGTTCACAAGTTGCCATGAGATATCCACTAAGAACAAAGTATATTTCATCATCGTTTTAATGTTGCAGAATCTAGCACCCAGAAGCCAATATTAATGTTGCTACTGGAAACTCAATTCAGCCGCACTGTGTGTAGGAATTACAATACAGTCTTTAATTACCTAATCATATATCAATCATTATTTCCAGAGAATCTTGATCTTATTCAGTGCACAAAATATTCAGACCAAGTTAATGAGCTAACCTCAGTATTCGCCTTCCTCCTTGTTGCTGGCTATATGTTGATGTTACTTGTTGCAGTGTTCATATCCTGTTTCGAAGACAGAACTATTAGTTTTTCTCATGGAATTTTCTATGACATTTACCACTTCTGTATCTGAATGCTTTGCAAATATTAAGACATTCATTCTTCAGTGCAGAATCAAAAGGATATTAGTATCCTTTGCGGCTTTGAAGAAGTGGAGCATAAGCCACTGTCACAGGCATGATCTTAACTCTCAGATCCTAAATTAGCCATTCAGGAAATAAAGAACAGAAATAAAAAGTGAAATTACCTGACTTAAGTAACATTTTGTTTTACTTAGAGGAGGTCATGTAGACATTGGGTTTAGTCAATGAAAAGTAAGTGGCACTGACAGGAAGTGATTCATCCTGTCTTAAGGATGATGCCTTAAACATGGCATCCTTGGCAAATACCTGTTTCTCTCTACTGACTTGAAAAGCAACCTATTCTTTTCATCCTAATTGGTCATTTGTAGAAATTGTAATAACTTTCCTAGTACCATATACACATTTTGTATGGTGAATTCAAGGACAAAAATCTATTTCAGAGTGGGATTCCTCATATAACTTTTCCAGGGAACATTTTTTTTAATCCGTGAGCCTATATATTTTAATACCTAGATATAAAGCAAGTGATCCATTTCTGATTACTATAATAGTATTCACTACAAAATTTTAGTTCATTCCCAGGAGAGTTTTATCCTATTATTGGGAGTGTTTCCTCTTAGACAGTTTTTCTCAGTGGATTTTTCCTTGTCTCTTCTATCCATTTCCTAGTCCTAACTGTGCAGGCCAGCTAGAGGCTTTTCTCCCAATTCCTTGTAACATGTGCTTCCTTTCATCACCTTTGTCTTCTCCCACTGTTAAATAAGAGTTGATATCTATTCTTATTTTGTCCTTGATTTGTCATGCAGCCTTCGTCTTATCCACTATCTTGGTGCTGCCTTTCCTTTTATTCACCTTTCCCACCTACAAGTTTCACATTGCTTCCGTGACTCCAATCACCCTCTTTCTGTCCAGTTCCTATTATCTCTCCTGTTATGTTTTTATTTCTGGACTCAGCTTCCTTGCCACTTCCCTGGTCACAAGGTACATGCCTTGCATCCTCTGCAGAGATCTAGTGCATGTCCCCATGGCAGTCTAACCCTTGTTTGTTACATCCTGCTCCGAAAGACAAAAGCAAGTGTTGCTTGTCCATAAATGACTGTATTCTGGAACAATGTAACGCATTAAAAATGACATTTAGGCTTGTTTTCCTGAATTTTTACTGTTAAAAGGAGAGAAATCAAGAAATTAAAAAAAAAAAAAAACTTCACATTTAAAGACATTATGAAATCTGGTTGAAAAAGTAGCTGCATTACTACCTCCTCTCCCCCAAATCACATGTGCTGCAATTTACAGGAGTGAAGCAGTCCTATAATGTTTACTTTCCTCAGTCTCTCTAAATGACTGCAGAGCAAAATTAACCTCCTTCTCGTCAGTCTCCTACGGCTTAAAGAGTTTTGAGTAGCAGCAGGAAAATATGACAAAAGGCTCTTGTCAGTTTTAACTCTGCTGTATCCTGTCAGATCTTTGGGTTACAGCAGTGGCACTCCAGCTGTCTGTCTACTGATTTAGAAAGCAACCACTGCATTGCCTTCATTCAGTTTACAGTTTTGAGACCTTCTTTTCAGAATTTTTGAAAAAGCTTAGATTCTGCAGAAGCTGATAAGGGCCTGGAAAGAAAGAATATATTCACTAATAACTCAGAGCAAATTTTCAGGTTGACATTAATTTGATTCACCCATATAAGTGGACCGGAATTAAGTATTACATTGCATTTTGATATTCTGATATTTCTTTATGATTAATATCTCATAGAGTGTAATGAAATTAACCCAAGTACTAGAAACATCACAAGAAAGTGATCCTGCTGAGTGTTCAACTAAATGAGCAGAGATAGGCAATTGGGCTTTTTAATGTTTGAGTGTTTCTCAGAGGAATTAGGTAGGTGAGTATTGGCATTTAGGAAGCTGCAGCATTAGCTACTTTCAAAATACGCTGCTTCTAAGATTTTTTAAAGATTTTTTTTTTCTGCCTATACACAGTTACAGTTTGTATTATTGACATCACTTAGAGGATTGAATACAATGATGCTTCATGTGAGTATCAGATAGCATCCTTGTCTTGAAATCCTCTATGCCTGTAGCTTTCTTGTCACTTCAAAACAAAATGGCAAGTGAAGGAAGATCTTTACCCTGTCAGGCTTCACTAATGTGTTGCAGCTCCTGTAGTGTTCTCCTAAAGTGTCAGAGTGCTGTGCTGAACGTAGGCACCATTACAAAATATCAGCTAGTTTGCCACCCCTGACACCTATCCTTTATTCTAAAGCATTTTAGAAATAAGCTGTTGTTTTCAAATTGCTTTGTCCACGTCCTTTAAAGACAACAATTCTAAAGAAATCAAACTGCCCTCTCTCTCTCTCTCTCCTTGGCCTGGAGAGACCTGGGTATTCTAGCTTTCTCTGCAGCCAACTTCACTGAAATTTGAAGAATTACTTCAAAGTTTGATTGTTGATATCCCAACCCTTGTTAAACTCTGGACAATGCTTGGGGAATTAGTTTCAGAGCAATATTTAGGGTCTAAAGAAGCATGTCTGTTTAATCTGGCAAAAGCCATCTCAGTAGTATTATTAAGCCACTGAGGGAATTTTCAAACGCTGGTTTCTTTGTTCTTCTCCCTTCTGGCATCTATCCTGAATTGCTCCCAGATCAGAGAGATGTGAAAGTCCCTTATGATTACAGGTCTCTTTGTGAGAGTGTGTGGGTGGCCCTGTGCCAGACCACTGCCTTTCATTTCTGTAAAACCCTTCACCTGCAGATGACAGACAGTAAAGTGACTGAGTGATAGCTGTTAGAAAGAAGGTGAAAGAGAGAAAGCTGTCATTGGAGTGTTGGCAGATTCACAAATATGTGGCTATTCTTCCAAATTTATCCCAAAGCGAGATAGTGGCCATTGAACTGGATATAGCTTCAAAAAATTGTAGCCATTTAGGCATTCCAAGAGAGAAAAACTTTTAGCCATCTTGAATCATTTGCCTTAGAAGCTGTCCTTGCTGTTTTGCTGTGCTGGTGTCCAAGGTGCTGCAACTTGCTGTTTTCAAGTGTTGGTAAACAATTTGAGAATAGATGATGCTATTGATTAAAGCAAATAATGCAATGATTAAAACTTCTGATATCCTACCACTTCTGTACTCAGCTAGCTCTAAGAAAATTTGAAGTGCTGGATCCATGTGTTCTGATGTGGGTATCTGTATACTGTGACTTTCTATGTAAATTAATTAAGAGATCTTGTACTTGGCAGAATTCACTCATCCAAGAAAAAAAAAACAAAACAAAACAAAAACACCTACACACAACAAGCCTACAAGGATTTAGAACATTTAGAACATGTTTAGATACCCTTACTTTTAACATAACATATTAGTCTGGTTCTAAGTCACCATTGCCTGCTTTGCCTTAGATATAGCAAAGCATGGAAGCTGACATATTAGTTATTTCTTCACCAAAGTGTGCCTAGAGATAGCAAATCTGTTTCTGGAGCTTAGAGGGAAAAATATTACTAGGCAGAAGGATTAGGATTTTGCAAAATATTTTTTTTTTGTTTAGAAATGCCTGGGTTTCAGCTCAATCCTGTTTCTTGTCAATCTTTTAAAAAGTCTTATTTGTACAAGGTTTTCAGAGCTATCTGTGAAATAAATATTCCAAACCTCTTGCATTACCTGTTATCTAGGGTTTGGTTTTTTTTCCAAGATGAATCGCGCTTACTGGTTTGTAAGTGAGATTCTTTCCTGATTTGCATTAACAGGGGTCAGAACCTTATTATTAATATGGTTTTCTATTTCTACTCTAGAATTTTTGGGGAGTTTGGTCGAGATCGTGATGTAGAACTGCTATATAGGTTATATAAACTATGGATTTTTTTGTATAGTGGTGTGCCAAAATCACTGAAATTGGATACGTAGATTATTTGGTTAAAGATATTGATTTAAAAAAACCCCAAAATAGTAAAAAAAACCCAAAAAACAAAAACCAAAACCAACCCATAAATCTCAAAGATAGTATGCAAACATATAAACCTAAACAAATTTTCCTTGAGGGCAATCCTGAAAGGAGTTTCTTGTTGTAGTACTCTGTATGAACCAGGGCGGGGTATTTTAACTTGAAAAGTGATGTAAGCATGCAATTTTTGTTTAGATTATATTCTTGCAAGTGCACTTGCTTCTTTGACATAATTGTGATTCTATAGGCATGTGTGTTTGTAGCCATAGTCGTCTTCTACACATGTAATTTGTAAGTGCACCCAGTGCTGTGCCCTGTAAGCACTTCTGAACTCAGGACTCTTTTAATCATGGAAAATAGATTTATTAGAGAAAGTAAAAATATACATTTTTAATGAATAGAATTCAAAATGGATCTCTTCTTTTCTCTAAAATAAAGAATAGATGCTGAGAATAGGAAGTGTTCTAATTGTAATGCCAGAAATCTCTCATGGTGTTTCTTATTTATTTATTTAGCAAAATGCATGTGAAAATTTCAACTCCCCAATCTAATTAATTCTGTTCACTAAGATTCTGACTGGCAAGTCTTCTCCAGGCTGAGCTTTTGTGGTTTTGCTGTTCATATTTCTTAATTATTTTGGTCAAAACCCTCTCTCTGTGCTCATTTGCCTCAATTAATTTCACTCAGTTATGACTGGATCCCAAGCAAAAGTCTTTTAAGAAGAATTTTCCATTAGTTTTTGCTTCTTTTACCCTCTAGACTCTTTCATTGGTTTTGCCAACATATCTGCTTTTTTGGCACACCTGCTTTTCCTGCCTAGATTGTGTTAGTTCTTCTCTCAGAATCAATCGTGAGCAGCTTGCAACCAAATGCCTGATTAAAAACTTAGCAGACCTTGAGTGCAATTACTTCAGCTCTGTGGCATTCACGCATTAAACCCAGTGTTAATTGTTTCCCATTTTTGTAATGATCCTCATAATAGGATAAAAACAGAAGAGATCATTTCTTGAAGTTAAAACAGCAGAAAATAAAGACATTTACTCTGATTAATCATCTCAATATGAAATTAAACAAAATCACAAGTAAACATAGAGGGTCTTTATGCTAGATACCAGTGAAAATTGTCGTGGGTACCGTTTGAAGTATTTATTCTGGAGGCTGGTATAATACACATTTGTCATATTTGAGTTTGGACAGAAAGCAGGTTTGAGTAAAACAGTTTTTCAGTTGCTGGTTTAGAGGAGTTTCACACTGTTACTTATATAAGCAATATTTGGGTATTATAATAGATAAATGTCCACATCATGTAGTATGTATAAATATTCATAATTTCCCAGAAATGAATAGCTCTATGGTTTCACTTTGACTGCTCATGTATGGTATCATATCACTTTAGTCATGATTTTTCTATATATGATGAAATCTTAGTTAAAAAATATCTTTAAAGGGGCAATAAAGCATAGCCTGAAAACACTCAGTGAGTTGAGTGGTATAACAGATTAATGACCTCTTCTAAGATTATAACAACTCCTGTAATTATTGGAAAGCATTTAATAGAAGTGTTTATGCAGAATATCCTGTTCTCGCTGTTACTTGATAATGAGTCTCCCTATTTTTATTTTCCCAAAGATGCCCTATCTGTTTGCAGGTATGTAAATATTGGATTTTAAAATAAAATGTCTAAAGAGGGTAAGAGTAAATGTAATTTCTATTTGTTATTGTTTTAAAAATGAAAGCATGAAAAGGAATAAGTAAAACTCATCATCACAAAATACGAAAATAAGCAAATTAAGATCTGCCTCTTTTTTTTTTTTTTTTTTTTTTTTTTTTTAAATAGGAAAGTATAACCCCGGAAGCATCCAGAAAGAATAATGATTTAGATCCATCAAGCAGGACACATAGCTAGCCATAGTAATCATATGGAGCTGTTACTGCTACCTTTGTTATTTCCCCATGGCTCTCTTGTTGTCTTCACTTCATCCAGTCTTCAATCAGATTGTAAATTTTGTGGGGGAACAGCATTCCTTCCTATGTTATTTGAGTATTACCTCTCACAATGGCACCCTTCTGTTCTCCATCCTTCCCCTGTTCAGTGTTAAGCCTTTTACAATGAAGTAAATGGAAATTATAAACATATTTCTTCTACCTCAAATTATCAAGTAATAAAATATTTATTCTTTGGATAGCATTTGCCATCTGAGCATCTTAAATTCGTTTGCAAATACCATGTTAGCTTTCATAAGCATCATGATTAGCTGAAAAAAAAAAGGCAATGATCAATAAGCAAAACTGTTGGGTGTTTCACATCGCTGGCAGCTGACATCAGCTGACCACTGGCAGAAGGTTCTCAGAACCTGGAAGGTAGGCCCCAGGTACCTGGTGCTGAGTCTAACTGTAAACTTTCTATGATTACAGTGCCTTACCTTTTGTCACACGTGAAATCTGTCACAGACTCAGTCTTTTAACTCCATGTCCTGTACTTTAACCACATGATCACCCTCTATCCCCAGGTGAGAATGACGACTTTTATCCTCTCAAAAGTTAGTTTCTCTGTCATTTTCAGTTTAGCTTAGAAACTCAGTATCATGAATTCTTTAAGATGCTACTTGTCTGACCTGGCCCCTGATTTTAATTGTTAAGATTCAGGCTAGCATTCCAGATGGTCCCCTCAACAAGGGCTGCACAAACTGGACCTGGTTGGTGTTTTGCCATTTCTAAGGAAAGTGCCAGCTGTTAGTCATTTTGCTTGTTACTGAATATCGTTTGAGATTATACTAGTGGGCAAAGTCCTAAAGGATATTTGGCATTACTGCTCTGGTGAATATCTGTAGCCAATGTTATTAAGTAAGTGGTTTCATCTATGCCGGATAGTAATCTTATAGGGGAAAAAAAAAAATCAAAGAAAAGAAAAAAATCAAGAAATTAGAGCACATCTGTCTTTCTTTTCCTTCCATCTGTCAACCCAGGGCATATACTATATAATTTTTTTTCCTAGTATGGGAAACATTTGGCTTCCTCATTGTGAAGTTAACTACATGTACAGTTTGATGTTGGGTTATTTTTGTTACTTTTACTGTTGTTATTAGGACAGCTATTCAAAATACATTATCCACGGGGTTTCTAGTTTCAATTCTAGAGGTTTTGAACTATGCATTTTCCTAAGATATAATGATAAATAACATTGGCTCTACAGAGCAAAGCGCATACCCTCTTGTCTTTTTCAAAGCGCACACATTTCTGTTATTTGTTATATGTACATGTTTCAGGCTCTTGTTAGCATTAGATGCAGAATTAATTATTTAATCATTTTGATTGTATTCCTTTCAATAAAACTAGCTACAATAAATATTATCTATGACTATTCCCATGGAAAAAGATAATTCTGTGATAAGCACTTATCCCAGTGTAGTCTTACCTGCTTTCTTCCCCAGTTCCAGGAATTCTTCTGGAGAAATGCTTGATACCAAAAAAGCCTGATCTAATTAGCCTACCTGCTGTTTTTCTCCAGCACTTTGCTACAGCCGTTGTCATTCTGCCTCAGTGCAACGTGTGTGCTGTTTTAAGGAGCAAAGGGAACACATCTGTGCTAAGTGGGACTTCTACGTCTGTTCCATAACCTGCATATATATATATGTATATATATATATATATATATATATGTGAGGATTGGTCTGGCCAAATGTGGTGTATCCTTGACACTTTAGTAGTTTGGCCAGTCTGTCTTTGCATAATGGAGGTATTAATGGAATAATTACTTGTCATTGAAATCAGCAATCCTTACTGTGGTGCAAGGCCTCTATTACCTTCTGAAGAATAACTGCAGGATCTGAAGAATAACTGCAGAAATCAGCAATCCTTACTGCGGTGCAAGGCCTATATTACCTCCTGAAGAATAACTGCAGGATTTGGCCTTTAATGTAACATGCCTGTCATTTCATACTGAAATGTTGATCTCACTTTGACTGCCATATAATTTTTGGCTATAGATTTTTGGCCATTGTGTAATTCAGAAGTTCAAGGCATGCTTCATATATAGTTCACTAATTACACATCAGAATTTGATCTCCATTTAGAAACTAGAGAGATAAGCTATTAAAAGAATATATTTTTAATTGATTCTAGGAAGTTCAAGCACAAGAATCTGCACGCACACACCAAAAAACTGACACACAAAACACTTAATGTCAAACCTAAGAGATTATTTAATATACTTAAAGCTTATTTAAGAAGCCATAATCAGATTTAAATTTTTATATCCGAAGAACACTTATTAGCACACAGTGGAAAAGAAAGTCCAACAGTACAAGGCAAAAAAGCAGATTATGTATGATGAGTGTCTTCAGTACAAAAGATAATATCTGAGTAATGTAATTTAGATTAAAAAGGTTGATAAAGTCAAAAACATTCAGAACAATGACCTATAGATGACAAGAAAAAACTTAGGATTTTATTATCTTTAGTTCTTATCATTAGTGAAAATGCTCATAAACAAATCCCATTGATATCAGTGGGAAACTTTCCAGTGACTTTACTATGTTCTACGTTACGCCTACATTTATTCCTTCTACAAATGAAATTCAAGATTGTGTAAACAAGTATTACAGTCTCTATTTCAGGTAATTTTTCTCATTTCTGAAGTTTTTTTTACCTGCTCTTTTCAGTTTTTTTTTTTTATATTACTAGTAACTGTAATGTAATAATGATCTTTTCTTCCTCTGCTCATTTTTCTAAAAAAATACCTGCCCATTTTGAGATTTTTCTTACTGAAGTAGGCGTGGTTATCTGTCATTTTTTTACTAGTTATCACCCTACTTGCAATTTCTATGGAAGTATCTCAGACTTCCATATCTGTGATCTGTCAACAATAGAGATCAAAGCAGGGGGTTTGGATGCATTCTTTACGTGCCCTGTCAGCCTGAAAAATCTGAGATAAGGTGGCTTCCACAGGCACCGAGATCTGTGATATATTCTACAGTTTGATAACACCGTAAGTTTCAAAGTAGCACCACTCATTTTCTTCCATCTATCACAGTAGTACATATCAGAAAGGATCCTGCTCTACTACTATGTGAGAAATTGATATTACAACAATAATGCAACTCAGTACAATTTGCCCATAAATAGGTATAATTTATTTACTGGTTGTTCTAATGCTGAATTCTTACTCAGAAATGTGTCCTGTCTGTTCTGTAGATAGGTAGACATGTAATATATTATGAATCATGACATAACAGCAATACTTGTAAACTATTGGTTTAGGTTTAGATACGTCTTTGGACTTTTTTTTTTTTTATATTTTCTGAAAATAAGATATACAGGGCATGTGGTGTGCATTCCTTTGTTCTTCTGTGTTTTTCTTGTTTTTATTTAAATTAATATTGTTGCATAAAATAAAATGTTGAACAGAAAGTTTGTGCTTGTCAGTTTGCCTAATGAAAAGCTAGCATTTGCAAAATACATATAAATTATCCTTGAAATGTTAGTAAATGTTGGGCTTAATAGTCATCAGCCTTTGGCTATCTGTATTAATAGCTGTGGTCATGTGTTCTAGGTGGAAAGTACACAAATAAGGCCATCAGTTTTAAACATTAGGATCAAAGGTGATGGCATCTAACAAATTCTGTGAAATGAGAAACTTGCTAGTATGTAAATTTGAAAAAGAATATACACCAATCACTAAATGGTTTATGTTCAAAGTAACTGTCCAATGTCCTGCTTTCTTCAGTTTTCAAGAGAGATCATACTGGAGAAGTCATAGGCCAAGATCATGTGAAGGTCTGTAGCTTTGAATATGTGACTTAGTGAATCTGTTTCCAATAGAAGCTAAGCAGAAGTACATGGTTATTAGCATCAGTTGATGTAACTTCAAAGACTTCTGCAAAGCTACTCTTTTACACCAGTGAAAGAAATAAATAAATTCACCAGTGTAAATTCACTTTACTAACATTAAACTCAGCTGGCACAAATTAGGTTTGATCATCAACAGCAGAACATGAACATAGACTACCAAGCTTACTTTTGACTTACTCCAAGGAGACCTGTGGCATTGGCAGCATTTTCTAAAACTGTCCTCATGATAGTCAGAGTTCTTGTTTTCCCTATGACTTTTAATATGTCAAGAGCATGCCATATGTAATTTTTGGAAAATACTGAAAATTGGATGAAGTTTAATAATAATAGTGATTCTTGTCAGCTCTCATTTGACTTCTACTTAAGGCCAGGAGAAAATGCATTTCTAATTACTTACTTTCACAGTAAGATACCTATGACAGTATCTGCTGTTTTGATAGTACAGTGTACCACTATCTTCTCTGTGTAGCTTATTTCCATGAACAAAAAATGGTTTTATTTTTTTTCCTTTCTGTTTTCATCTTGTTTGTTAATAAATGAGGTTTTAGCTTTTGTACTGGCTAAGCTGCTGGAGCCCACCCCCCACACCCCCGATAAATCTCTGTGTGGAAATACTTTACTATGCTTACTCTTCATTTTGCATCTTATTTAGAATCATAGAATCATAGAATGGTTTGGTTTGGAAGGGACCTTTAAAGATCATCTAGTCCAACCTACCTGCAATGAGCCCGGACACCTTCAACTAGATCAGGTTGCTCAGAGCCTCGTCCAGCCTGACTTTGAATGTTTCCAGGGATGGGGCATCTACCACATCTCTGGGCAGCCTGTTCCAATGTTCCTCCACCCTCATTGTAATTTTTTTTTTTTCCTTATATCTAACCTGAATCTACCTCCCTCTATTTTAAAACCATTACTCCTTGTCCTAGCATAACATTTGGTACTATAATTTCACGTAGCAGAGATTTGTCCCAATAATCAACATGGAACAGGAATTAAAGACTTATTATCAAAACAAAAAAGCCCTTTCAGCTCACTGGAAGTTCTAGCATTCTCTGTGGATCTAGTTTTTCAAGCTATCATAAGATATTACCAGGCAAATGTATAGATGTGTTATATGTGATGGCAGAAGAATTTGTAGTCAGTATTTGTGGTATGTATTGTTCTCTAAAGAATCCTAAGTGAAAAGCTGGGGATTTATTTAATTTTTCATTTTCTGTAGCACCTGTTTGCATATGCAAAATGAAAACTCCAAAGCTTTGGGAGTTCAAATTGGGAAAAAACAAAACAAAACAAAGAAATAAATTTAGAAATCTCCTCTTAGGAAAGAAGTTCTTAAGGACGTCCTATCTCAAGTAACAAAATATAGTGGTTTTTTTTTTAATGGTGCAAATACGTTACTGTCTAGTTCCCTTTCTACTAGAGATGCAGATATGTTTTTAACAAGTGTTTTAATTAGCTTACAGCATATGCAATTGATTAGGATAATAACATTAGTTTCGAAATTAAAATACTATAGAAATTGCATCTTTCCCAGGATGCTCCAGCTTAACTGTATTATCCTTGACAATCATGTCGACTTTCAGCTTTTCCAGTGTGGATCCATTTATCTAATGTGACAGCTATAGTGTCCATTGTGTTAATAGATGTACAGCTGCTTTCTAGAATCATAGCATGTAAAAGGTTTTATCCTCAAAGGGCAATGCTGCTGTTTCTGCTTTCCACGCTGGTAAGAGAAGACATGACTGATGACTCAGAATTAATTGTAACCCAGTGAGCTGTCAGTGACAGATACCGTTACACAGGCTAGTACTAGTTGACGAGGCAACGTTCTAATGTACTGTTCTCCCTACAGCATCCTAAGTTGAGAGCCTCCTTCCTTGCCCTCCTCCTGCCCCCATGCTAATACAGGATATCCTTAGAATCTTTATGAGAATTCATTTTTTTTTCTGCATATATTAATCCTTGCTTTATTGAGGAGAAATATGATCTTCTTAATTGCATTTCCTCAGACTTACATAAATAAAAGTGAAGATTGACATCATGATGTCACTATGAGCACTGGTTGCTTTAGAGTGTGATCATTTAAAGGGCTGCAAATTTTCTTTTTTTTTTTTCTTTTTTCTTTTAAAACAGTTTTAATCTAACTACCTACCTTTAAAACCCCATGATACAAAACTTCCTAGTGGACAGCTGGTCATTTGCTGCTACATCAGTGGATTTTGAAGTATGTTTTTCTTCCTGCTATATATACAATTAAAAAATGAAATATTCAAATGCTAAGGTTAGTTCTAATATAGAGCGAGGACTGCATCACCGCAGACAAAAGATTGCTTCCTGTACACAAAAGCCATGCTCTGCTTGATTTCCAAGGTTAGGTACCAAACTAAGGAATGCTAATAGAACAAAATACTAAAGGGGTTTTTATCACATCTTTCTTTATCCTGAAGACCACTGGAAACTTTCCTTCTTCCTGGTGCTGCATAACTCTGCATATCTGCTGTAGTGACTGACAGTGATGAAAGCATAAATACACAGCGCTTCTGTAACACAGTAATTATCAGCTTCAACAATAAGATGCAGCATCAAGAATGATTATTGACATGGTACCACCTGTATCAGTTTACTCAATACAATTAATAAACCTTAGATGATGGAATATCTCTGTAACTCCTTAAATGCTATAAATATGATTTATGTAAACATTATAAATATAATTGAAAATATACCACTCAATATTTTAATATATGACAATAAAAGGGTTATTTTTTATAAGGAGCCTACAGATAATGTACATTCCTCAGATGGGAAATATTCTCAATTATTTCTTCTCCCATTTAAAAATGTAATTTATAGTTAAAGGAAAGTCTCTTAAACTTTATTACTCTGTTCACATTACTGAAGCCAGATGAGTTTTACAGAATGTAAATTAGGGCAAATTTATTATTATAACTAAACTTGTAAAATTTCAGCAACAGCTGTTTCCACATTGTAGTAGTTCATATACATTATTGATCAACACATGCTTTTACTAATGTATAACTTCTCAGAGTGTAGAGAAGTCATGCTGGTTATTGTTTTAATTGGTACACTGCTTCTGCAATGTTTCTTCAATTGAGTGCACTTGTAATGTGCATTATCTGTCTTGCTAGGAGGAGCTCATCATCAAAATCAAACTAAACAAACAAATTGAAGGTCACTGAAATTCTTAAATTACTAAAGATCACATAAAATGTGATTCTATTGCAACTAAATTGTTTGTATGTGCATTTCTTTCCATGCAGTAATACAAATAAGTTCTTCCTATAGAATGTGCCAGAGCAACAGATAAATCAGTGTAGCATCTTTTTTGTCAGTGAGATCTGTTTCTCCTAAATAATTAATGGCAGCTAAAATTTCAAATGTTGGGTGTCTAAAGTCAGGTGCCTAAATAGTTATGAAGATAGCGTAAGACCTACTTTTTCTTACTGGTAGGTTAACTTTGGGCATTTAAATTTAAAAAGTCTGAATTTCATGTCTGTCTACTATCAAGGAGTGTGACAATAGAGTTGTTAAAGGAATTAATCTGTCTTAAGTCTTCTAATTCATGTCCTGAGTTTACCTGGTCACCTATAGTCAGTGACTGAGTACAGTCACGTCAAAAAAAAAGGTATTTTGCTGTTATTTTACAATCGGATATATTTTTAGGATGGCATGAAGGTTCACTAGAGCCACCTTTCTTTTGCCATTAACTACAACTGTCTTTAGAACACTGTTCTATATACAACACTGATTTGTAACAGGTATCTACACAATTACTTTTTTTTTTTTTTAATGAATCCTTTCTCAGGGTTACTTTCCACAGAGTTTCTGGTAAGAAAAACGTAATATAGTAATCTAGCCATTTGGGTGAATAACGTTTCTGAAGATCAGCTTAGTTGTCTGCTGGTAGCACACCTGACCATCTTCTTTTATGTTTTATTGTGTACACAAGCTTCCATCTTTTCCCCCCCACTTGCCTTCCCATGCATCTGAGATATTAATTTGCGTAATTGTAGGCTTAGAACTGTTTTACTGAGTCTCAGACAATTAGTTCAGGAGGACGGGGGCTAAGATTGAAAATGTTGAAAATTTATGAGTAATTTACCAGACTCCCAAGTTGAACAAGGTGATACTGTGATTTAGACTAAATTGTTACACTCAGATTAGATTAAATTGTAACACTCAGCTTTCCTGTTAACTCAAACTTTACCTTGCAGTCAAGATGATCGTAGATAGGTAACAGTACTTACTAGGAAAAATGAGTATTTGCCTTCTAAGTGGATATTAGGAAGGCAAAACTTAAAATAAAATATATAATAGTCCTGTGATTGGTGTCTTTAGTTAAAAGTTTCTCAGTCTTTCGAGTGTCCCATTTAAACAAAAAAAAATCCAACAAAACTCAGGAAGACTATAGTTTCATGAAAAAAAAAAAGAAGGAACATCAGTACATAAACAAAAGAAGAAAATTACGTTACCTCAAAAGATGACTGAAACCATAGAGTTTGACTGTAGGTCTCTCTTCCTTCACTGTCTCTGCAAAACTAAAACAACTCCCCAAACAGAGAGAGTGTTTGTTCCCTGTGTTTAAATGTGCTTAGGACTATCAAGCAGTCATTTTCTCCCCAGTCAGTGGATAGACTGTAACTGATATTTTTTTTTCACCCTGAAGAAAAGGCCAGTTCTCTGCAGCCTAAGTAGCAAGAGAGAGATAATAGGTGATTATATTTATGCTTCCTTTTAATATATTACAATGTAATTTACTGATTTCTATGACTCTTCACTGCTGCGAGACTGAGTAGAGGAAATCAAATGATTGTGTAGTATAACAATAATTTACATTCTGAAATCAATACCAACATTGTTACCTTAGGGAGAAAAAACACGTAAATACCTAACCGCTCTAGCTATTTATATGCATAGCATAGTATGAAAACGTAGCATGAAGATGCAATATGAATTGCTTTTTCTTTTTTTCGTTCTTAGTTTAGTCACAGAGCTTGATGCAAACCTTATCTATCTCCATTATCTTGGTTCTGTGGGTAAGATAACAAGACAGGCATGGAGAATGGGTTACCCTGTGATGCAAGTGGGATCCTTGAGTAGGGACTGCCATGGGGACTGCACAAGCAAGTTTAGTTTAGGTGTAGCCAAGAAAAAAAAAACCAAAACATATTTCTCTTAGCAAATTGCAGGGATCTGCTACACAATTTGGACGTAATGCAGAGTTGAGCCAAGATTATCTGGAAGAAGTAAGAGTGGCTTTTACTAAGAAATAGAATGATTTTATCTCAGATTCATATTCTTTTGTAAGATTGAGTGAAACATGAAAGAAGGTGGTGTGTATAAGTAATCACTGAGCTGAATTATATGAAGCTCTGTTTGAGGTACTTTGTGGGCTTTCTGCAAGATACACTACAGCTACACACTTTAAAAGAAAATCACAGTCCACAAGTATATTTTCATTCATCTTTCCAATTTGGAAAGGAGAAGGTAGATTGTAGAGTTTAGGGGGCTTTCATTAAGTCAAGCAGAACTGAAAAAATAGATAACGAACCATTGTTTATTTATAAAACAAACTAATACTGCAACCATATGTTAATTCAAAGACCTTGCTAACTCTGTTGTTTTTTTTTTTTTTTGTGGACCAAATACAAACATATATATTTTCTGTGTAAGTTTCCTGTTGTGTTTTAGTTTAGAAAGAATCTCCTTAAGCCAGATCATACTTTTGCTGCATTAAAAGGTGCAGTTTGTGCTTCCAGCATAGGAATTAAGGAGAAAAAAATGTGATTTTATCTTATGAGAAAGGAAAAATTTAAACTATATTTTGTTAAAATTACATTTTAAAGCTTAGTGGTGCCCAGCACATGTTTTCTCTTCCACTCTGAAACCGTTTGTTTTTTTTTTTGTGACTTGACTTCTTCTATTTAGAGGCTTGATCTCATTAAAAAAGAAAAAAAAAAAATCATGTTTTAGTATTTGAAACATGAATCTTTGTTTTGATCCTGGGAAGAACAAACATTATCAAACAGACATCTTCCAGAGGACCTCCAATGAAGTGTCAGGTTTTTTTTTCTTGTGTCATTACAACTTTTTTTCTTAAATTTGTGAACAAACAATATCATCTTCATCATCATAACTTCATAGGCTTTTTAGAGTATCTGTCTACTGTTTACACTTGATTTTATTTTAATATATTTCTTCTCCGATTTCTTTATTCATGAATGAGGTTTAAGTTTCAGTAAATTATGTCATGTATAGATTCTTCTGTTTGTTTTCCATAAAGGTAAACTATGTTTTCAGGTTTCTCTTTTAAGCCTCAATATCACCAGTCTTTCCATAAGGAAAATATTCCCAGAATGTTTTCCGTGTCTTTATTTTTCCTTCATAATATTGCTTTGTCATCTTAACACAAGGTGTAGCATAATAGTTCAGAAAGGAAAGGGAAATACTTTTTTTTTTTATTGATGCCAAATTTCCATATCCAGAATAAAAGATCTCAACAATTGAATGTGTCATGCTTGAATACATATTCTGACATGGAAACGTATGGTCTATTCTGTAAAGCTTAATTTAACTCACTGTGAATCAAAAGTTTTGGTGACTTCTCCTGTCTGGAAACTCAAGGACAGAAATCAAGGCTCTTAACTTACAACTATAGTGAGTGGAGAAGAGGCCATTTTGTTTAAAGTACCTGATTTGTAAGCTCAGAAGCCAGCTCAGTTGGTTAAAATTCAGTAGGTTGTATTTGCAACAACCCAGTCTAGAAATGTTTTTTTTAATTATAGCTTGTTTTATAACAATGGATAGGATCTGTAGCCAAATCTGTCCCTGTGAGATATTCAGCAACAGAACAATAGTATAATTATTTCTTGGATCCCTGATTAGCAAAAACAATACAATAATTGTATAAAGCTTGAAAGTCTGTTTTTTCGCAGAACAAAACAATCTCACCATGCAAAAGCTCCTCTTAATGCTGATTTCTGTAACTTGCTATTTGATTCAAGCACGTAATTGAAAGTAAAACGCATTTTAGAAGCTAGTATGCAATGGAAAGCACTGAACAGTTTTGAAAACTAGTGTTTATACTTCCTACATTAAAGTCCTGTTTCCAACACAGCGCATAACTCATCTGCCATAAGGACATTTCAGTCATTTGATATCACATGCCATGATCTTTCCTCTACTTCAGACTTCCAGCACTCAGGTAAAAAAAAAAAACAACAGTATTTACAGCCCACTTTCTGCCTGTATGTGAGGGTTTCTGGGAAAATAAGGCAGCAGCAAAAAGCTTGGTGTCACAAGCAGTGCCCCAACCTCAATGGTATTGGCACACCTTTTCTAGAAATCCATGCTGAGGTACAAGTCCTACCAATTCTTTTGCCTGAGTAAGAATTTCAGGATTGTATCTTTAATGCTTTATGATAGTTTCCAAAGCAATAGATTTATATGGAATTAAATTATATATCAGAATACATTTTATACAGCTAGAATGGTCAGAAATAAAGTACATAAGTACAAAATTATATTTTCAGCACTAGAAAACTAAGAAATATGTCTAGATATTCCTAGATTTTCTTTTATTTTCAATTAGAATTTACAGAATTACAGAATGGCTGAGGTTGGAAGGGACCTCTGGAGGCCATCTGGTCCAACTGCCCTGATCAAGCAGGGCTACCTACAGCCAAGTGTCTAGGACCACGTCCAGACAGCTTTTGAGTATCTCCAAGGATGGATACTCCACACAACCTCTCTGGACCACTTGTGCCAGCGCTCAGTCACCCTCCCAGGACAGAAGTGTTTCCTGATCTTCAGAACATCCTGTGTTTCAGTTTGTGCCCATTATTACCTGTCCTGTCACTAGGCACCACGGAATTCCTCAAATCAAGACAACAGAAGTGAGAAAAGTAGTACAGAAGAATGTGAGGAAGGAAAAATGATAAGCTGCAACTAAAATATATTCTTAAAATGTTTTCAGTATCTCCAGATAAAATATTGTAATGAAGAAAAATGCAATATGCTATGTCAAGCACAGGTTCTACTTTTCTGTGCTTGATCAGTAAGACTAGGAATATCCTCAACCTCTGCCATCCATTCCTCCCCTCCACCTAAGTGATCTTTCTGATATTTTTATTGGCATTTTCAAGTATCACAGCTATCACTTATATTCAGTAATTCCACAAATTATGACTTTTTTTTTAGAAAGTTCTAGGTATTTATTTGGTTGTGTTGTAGCAGGAAAGAAGCAACTAAACGAGTTTAATGTGTGGTTGATTTAATATAATTTTGGTTGTTACCATGATTAAAAAAGTATCAGCTGGCTGACCACCTGATCTAAAAACAGGAAAAAAAAAAGTGTTCCTATTATGCTTGAACTGTCCTTTCATCAGCACCAGAGTTTTCTATCTTTTGTTACCATCTGAGATACAGAATTAATTCTTCTCCATATCTCTTACGGGTGTGAAGTCACTCTTCACCTGGATGAGCTTTATAGAGTCTGTTGCAATAGGTGATTAAAAGAAGAATGATTCCATGTAACTGATACCAATTGTTTTCCTGATTTTTAAACTCAGCCTAGGTTCAAAAAAACCTATTGAGGAAAATTGTTCTGATTTATATATTGAAATTACTTTGACATAGGTTCAAATAATATTGTTCTGACTGAATTTTCCTTTCAATTTTGGGCTTCACATAACAATGATGTGATATTTCCTGATTAAAAATAAAGACTGGATGCTTTTCAGGACCTGAAGAAAATCCATATCCCCCCCACCCAGTGATGATTTCTGATTGAATATGTCACAGATTTTAGATCTGACTTTTAGCCAAGTGTTGTGGACCTGAACCATAGCCCTATCTCATGCTGTATATAATCCTGCATATGTTGTGGCATAATTAAAATTATAATTACTTGTTATCATTAGTCCCACTGTTGTACCAACTATAAATCTCATTACTCAGAATTACTTGATTCTGTCTTTAGGTAAGAATTCAAAGTTGCATTTGGTTGTACAAGGGTTGCACAAGAAAATACAAACATAATGTAAGCATGTTGTAGGGTTTTCTTCTGAAAGAAGAGTCCCTGATACTATTCTAGAGGGAAAAAAAGTCTGTGTGAATGAGGGGCTCAGCGATGGATTGTGACTGAGGGTCACAGCTTGTGTGCTGAATGCCAGATTCTGGGGGCGAGTGTCTGTACCTTCCCCAAACTGGGTGTGCGTGGGGTGTGCATGTGGGCTCACTGACAGACTCCAAGCTGAACCAAACAGGTCCTGGGTCCAGCCAGGGCTATCAGGTGGGTGGAGGATTTGTGCTGGTATTTGGGGGGGACCCACGAGAGTGGAATACCTGTGAGATAAATGTGTGAGTGCTGTGTATTTGCAGCAAGCACCCAGCTGGACCAGCTGGAGAGTTGGGGACCCGTGGAGTGGCTAAATGAGGACAGGATCTGGGCAGGGGTACCAGGTGGCCTGGGGGGATCCGCAAATGTGCTTGTGTACCTGGAGAGTGTGGGGTGTGTGCTGCACCAATGAACTTCTGCTTCTGCCAGGCCAAGAGGAGGAGGGGACGTGGCCATCTGTGCCTGTGTCTGGTGTGAGTCCTGAACATAGGTGCTGCTGGGGCAGAGCCTTGTCTGTGGCTGTCTGTGTAGCCACAGCTGTTGCTGTGTCAGTGTCCTCTGTGTGTCTGTCTGTGTGTGTGTCTGGGACACACACTCAGTCTCGGTACTGTAGCAGCTTTGCTAGTCCTAGGGGTAAAGCAGCAGACGCATCCCTGAGCTCAGGCAGAGGCCCCGGGTCTCCGGGCACCAGGCTGGGCTCCAGTGACCGGGCAGGAGGGTCCTGGACCAGGCAGCTGGAGGAGACAGCCACATATCATAGTACTCAACACCACCACAAGCACCCAGTAGGCTGAGTGACAGTCCTCCCTTGCAATTAATATGATATGCCTAAGATTAAGCATTTGCTTTGAATCTCTCTTTGTAGAAGGCTTTTTCCTGTCGTTGTTTTGATGCCACAGCTTAGTCTAAATTTTCTTGACAGACTGCATGCTGTCCGTTCATCGTCTCTGCAACTGGATCACTGTTTACGTGACCTTTAGATTTTTTTTTATAATCCTTCATGATTTGTGGGGTCCGCAGTGGGAGGCTCAGAAAGCCAAGCCAATGTGTTTTTTTTTCCTTATCGTTTGAAGTATGGATTTAAAAATTTATAGCACTATCGGCTAAGAAGTTGCCAGTATTAGTGTTAGGCCTGTGCCATTTTACTGGTTGACTGGTCACTGTCACTACAGAGTCAGAGCAGATTTTGTCTAGTGTAAGGAGCTTTTGTTACACAGAATCTGTATTTTTTGCTACATGACTCATGAAACTGGATATTTTTTTGTAATTACAAAAAATTCTGTTCATTTAGATGGTTAATTAATTACAGGTTTTTAATTATTTTATACACTCTTAAATTGAAATTTTCATCTCCTCCCTTACTTTAAGGATTTATTTTCTCAGTCATTCATATTTTCCCATAGAGTCTTTCAGTTTAAAAAAAAATGTGAGTAATCTCCTTTTCCTGTGTCTCTCACTGATTTTACTAGTGGCATAAATTCTTACTTTGGAAAAACAGATCTCTAAATTTGGGTTACTGAAAATAAATGCAGAAAGAGAAGATTTTAAGCTGTGCAGTTAGCTATATTTCTATTTTGTTCATATTGGAGTGAAAAAGCCTGCTAGCAATTCTTAAAAAAAAAAATAAAATTAGTCAGGGCAGCAATTCCAGAATAAAAAAAGTTGTAAGAAAAAGTAACAAAGTGTGAGATAAAAGTTTGCTTGGTGATAGTATATAGAGTTGGGTCCTCTGTTAATGTAAATTAATACAACCCAATGACTCAGAGGAGCTGTTTAGCTTTGCTACCGTTCTAATCCTAAAGCTAGAAAAGGAACTTAAAAGCAAAATACTAATTATAAAATCACAGCCAAGAGCAAATAGTATTACATTTATTTCTATACTGAATTACACAGTAATCCAAAATTGACTTAATCAACTATCTATGTCCACCCAGGGGAGATGAATAAAAAGAAACCTGGTAGAGGATATCGATCATCATAAAAAAATGGTAGCAATTACCATTAACAAATAGTTTTTAATAAGCAAACATACAGGCAGTACTATTAACTTGAGGTTTTCCTTATTTAAAAAAAAAAAAAGTGCAAAAAAGAGAGGCAGGGCAAAAAAAAAGGAGAGTCAGGGCCTAATGCTTTTTCCACTAACTTCAGGAAAACTTACTTGAATTTGGGATGGATACAGAACACCTGATTTTTAACTACTTAAAAATTGGCAACTAGTGGAAGAAACCTGTCGCAGTGTCTTTCTGATGTTCCTTTCTCTACTGACTCTAGAAATCTTGAATGATTAGCTTAGATAAAACCCATAACTTTCAGATGGCGAATATTGATAAGAAAGTAACTACTAGACTAAACAGTTATTAAGCTTAAGGAAAACTTTGTGAATCTCTTATTTGTTCTAAACCAATCTAGCTAACCAGATCACTCTGGCTCCCTGCTGCTGAAAGACATTTTTGTGGGAAGATGTGCTTAACTTAATTTAACCTCTCTTGAGATACTCTTGAACTAGTTGTTTCTGATGCTTCGAAGAAGCAGTATTTTGATCCATGAAGACCTGCAATATTCCTTTCATGAATCCCACAGTTGTGGTTGCTAAACAATTTGCAGCAGTACTATCGACTCTGGAGCTCATGGGGAATCACTGTATCATTCTGTGGCCACAATTCACAAAGTCAGGTTATTTCTCCAGATGAGAGAGGTTCAAAATCAATAATGGTTAACTAATCCAAGTGTACACTGCAGATGTTTTTGGTTTGGTTTTTTTGGGGGGATGACTGTGGGGGTTTTTTAAGACATTCAGGAAAATTTCTAATTCTGGCTCTCATTACTGCGTTGTTTTGAACACAGTATGTGCTGTTTCTTTTTACTTATTTTACCAGAGTGATAATTGCCTATTACATCATTGCATTCTGTGATTCTTTCCTGACCACTGCAATTTAATAGATGTATTATCAATCCTAAATATCCATATTAATTGGATAATTGATATCAATTAAATATCCTTATAGCTATGTATTTATATATCCTTCTATTCCTGGAGGATGACAACCATTTTTATTGCTTTGTTTAAATTGGTGGACTTTTATTTCTAGTACGAACAGTGATAATACAGGTTTTAACCTCAGAAATATATATTTATTACATTTTCTGATGTTATTTGTTTTTCATAACATAGTTTGCAATAGTTTCTGCTTCTCAGAGAGAGTTTTGTAGATCATGGTTTTAAAATTATAAGAAATATACCTGTCTACTGATCACATTTTTTTAAGAAGCGTACTTCACAGATGAGCATGTGCAGACCTTTGAAATTTGGCTCTCCTGCCTGCCATCTTCCCCAGGTTACTCGAAAAGCAAATCAAAAGAAAAAAAAAAAAAAAAGAAACGAGGAAGCAAACACAATAATAACAATTGCCTCATAAGCATTGCCAAGAAT
>WHYT01017880.1:334462-352850 GCA_009806455.1 Tetrax tetrax
AAAAAAAAAAAAAAAAAAAGACTCAGAAGAACAGAAAAGAAGAGCACTAATCAGCATGTCCTGTGCTCTTCTTTGTAGTCCCAGCGCCGTGTTACATTTCACCTCCCTGATGGCTCCCAGGAAAGCTGCAGTGACAGTGGTCTGGGAGACCACGAGCCGGTGGGTGGTGGAACCCTGATCTCACACCCTCTCCCTCTGGTTCAGCCGCAGGATGAATTCTACGACCAGGCTTCACCGGACAAGAGGACTGAAGCTGATGGCAACTCTGACCCCAACTCGGGTGAGTCACCATCAGTGCTCTGCTTATCTGAGTTGCTTTGTTAACTTGGTTACTTTTCTTTTCATCCCTTTGAGCTTTGCAATGGTAGAGATGTTTTTTAAGCACGTGCATAAATATTTGGTTATGTTAGCTCATAACAATTGATAGGAAATAACGTAATTTGCCTGAAGTGCCTCATATTATAATTTGACTGTAGAAACAAAAATATATCCAGTGATAAAAAAAAAAAAAAAAACAGTTCCATACTAATTGTGTGGTAAGTGAGAACAGCTCGGAAGAAGGAAGTCCTACAAGGTAGCAAGCTTTTCTTGATGTGTGCAGTGCTGTTGCTATTTAGCATTGGACTTTGTTTTAGGAAAGTCATTCTAAATACAAATGTAAAGATCAAGGACATGGAGGTTGCACTATCCATTAGACTAACATAGAAAACAGTAAATCAGTGAAGTACTGAAAATTTTAAAGAATCCAAATTTCTATAAGACACCTACAATTCCCCCTTTTAATAGCAAGAAATACAAGGTTTCTTTGTTAGGTTGGAATGGCGTTATGTTCTGCTTTTTTTGGAACTGTTAGATATGCATTTTCGTCCAAATATTAAGTATATGTAGGTTGTCTAATATGGGAATTTCTGCCTTTCTTCTTCTTTCCTTCTCTATAATATGTCTACATTACTGCAGTGTTTTTTTGGTGACAGTCAGTACTAAAAAAGTAAGTGAAGTCTTAACCAATACTCTGACTAGTATTTTGGCATTGGAATGTGGAGACTTGGACATACTGAAAACTGGGATGGGACTGCCCTTAAGCTTCTTGGTTTATGTCTAGAATGTGGAGACAAAGGTTCGGAGTCTTGTCTGTGCTTTTGGAATGTAGCTGAACTTGAGTTCTCTTGTATCCTAGGAGTACAGAAATAAGAATTAATTTCTCCCTTTGGCATTTCTCCCTTTTGTATAGATGATTAAATTGTCACTGGGCCTGTGCAAACCAGGAGAGAAGGTGGCCTTGGGATCTGATGAACAATATTAAGGTCCATGTTCACATTTGGGCAGAGCTGGATCTGAATTATGACATTTAAGTCATTGCAGATGAGAATGTGAACTGTGGAACATTGACCTTAGAAACTTTTTTCTCATACTTTTAATGGGAAGACCAAGAGGATGTGTTGGGTGAAACTCTACAAAGAAACAATTTGAAATGCTTTACTCTCTCAAAGCTGTATTGTGCTTTCCTATTCCTTTTTCTCCTTTCCCTTTCCTTTCCGTTTTTTTTTTTTTTTTTTTTTTTTTTTTTTTTTCCTGGATATGATACCTGCATATTATTTTCTTTAGCAAAATGAAAATGTTGTTGGAGCTGTGATCTTCAACCCTAAATACAAAGAATAGCAAATGTGAATGGATTGACTCTGGAGCAAGAATGTATGTCTGCTTAAGCAAGCGAGGAGCTTAAGTGGAATTATCCTGTTAATTCTCTGACCACGTTTGAGACGTATGAAAATTTAACAAGATCAGAGAGGAATTTTAAGGCAGCCTTGCATGTTGGCACTGTCACATTGGCTTCACCAGCTCTGAATTACACATATCTTCAAAATGTGATATAAAAATTCTGCAGGAGACTTAGGAAAAATGGGCTTAGTAAACTTTATACTAAGTTATTAAAAAAAAGTTGGTTTAGAAATTTTATGTAAAGCACATTGTTTAATCATAGTATGTTAATCATGATGATCTATTCATCCTTAATACAGAGACTAATCGAAGATTAGTCAGAGAGAATAAGTGGTCTTAAAAGCTACATGAAAAGTTTTAATATGTCTGTGGTTACACCTAGTTTAGCCTTGAGGATGCTAAATTCATGACAAATTTATGAAAATCTGACCATGAAGCTGTACTGATGATTACTGACGTATTGAAGTATAATTTTTTTACCTTTTATCGGACTGAATTGGGACAAACATTGAACTAGTGCATTCTATATATCATCAAATCTCACAAAATAAGAAGGGAATTATACGGTCATTACTGTGATGGAAATCATCCTAGGAAAACTCAAGACAGGAAGGAAGTGATGCTACCCATTAGATGGATTTGACTTTTATATCTTATTCAGTATCAAGTTATTGCCTAAGCATTGTATCAAAAGGAGGCACAAGTTTTTGCTACTGGGGGCACAAGTTTTTTGGATGAGATGTGAAATGGAATTTAAAGCAGCTTATGGTTATTGAAGATATTGTGGCAATCTTGAGAAGAGAAAAATGCTATCTGGTGATTAGGCAAAATTACTTTGTAGGTATTTACATACGTTCATGGTTAAAATAACTGACGTAGTATCATTTCAACATTGTATTCTTTGACACTTCTAAACTGAATTTCTAGTTCTATTGCAGTGAAATGTCAAATAGTTGTATTTAACAGTAGAGGTAGTTTAATTTCAGTGGCTATTTAAGGGATTACTGTTTATGAAAATACTTAGGGCATGCTGAGGTAAAAGATAGAGCTATAAAATAAGGAAAAAGTCTTAGTGGAAAGTAGTAGTAGTATTACAATGTACAGGTACTGCTTCTGGTTTTGGATGATGAAAGTTGCAGAACAATATTTTATTTTGATTTTAAATGTTTCAGCTGAAGAGAAAGAGAAGTGGTTATGGGAATATTTTCTCAAAAAAATCAATTCTACACAAAAATTACAATTTGTCCCACTGTACTTTTATGATTGTTCATTCTAAGTAAAAGTTTGCTTCAGCTCGTGGGAATATGATGTTAATCTTGATAGTAAAGTCCTTGTCTCATAGTGAGAGCAATTTTGGTTAATGGTGTTAATACTTGATGTGTGGTTTGTTGTTGTACACTGTGAAGTTATGTGAATAAAATTGCAACCATTGTTTCTCAATATTAGTATCTTGCTATTTTAATTATATTTGAAGAATGACCAAGGCCAGGTCTTCAAAACCTGAAATGGGAAAAAAAAATGAGCTGAAAGGCTTGATAACTTATTACACAAAGGTATAAGAAACCTTATTGTCATATTTTTATTGAAATTATTAGCCTCTACAGAGACACAAGAGCTGAAATTACATGATTTAATGAAAGAAACATGCACAGTGAGAGTACATTCATGTAGCTAATCTTAAAACAGCAATCTCTCTCACTGGGGGAAACTTAAAAGAAGAGAGATGCCAAATACTAGCTTTGTCAGACATGCACTGTCACTGTAGTTATGAGGGAAAAGCAACAAGCTAGAAATATGAAGTCAAAAATAAAATTTATAAGAACTGTTATAATGATGTGTATAGTCCAAGTTTGATTTGCATCACTCAAACCTGTCCTATTTGCGGAGTCTTTTATTTTAACTCAATGGTTTCATTCAATTTGCTAAAATATCTTTTCCATTTCAGCATTGTTTATTGATCAGTATTAATTGATGGTGAGAAGACTATGACGTTAACCTACCAGTTGCAACTTCCTTGTATTTCACCTTTGTCTCATGTGCGCTCTGATACCCTTTATGAGAATTCTTCCATCAATGAGCAGCAATTCACCATGTTGAAAGACAATATAACATTACAGAGGGACACTAACATTTTGGTTTTGTTATGCATTATCTAATAACACAAAGTAATTCACATTTAATAGAGAAAGTCTCATTATTAAAGAATCATGGTTATGATGATTTACTTTTGCATACAATACTGATTTGTAAGGCAAGCCATGTGTATATTATGAAATTTTATTGCATTTAAATGCAGTGTTTAACAACCTTAGTCTTGCCTTGCTGACCATGACTTTACCAGAAGCACGGGCCAAAAGGAATGCAAAATGGCATGACATTACCTGTCTACAATTGTCACCATGTTGACAAACAAAAGAGAAAGATTGTAAATAGTATAGTGTTAAGAGTCTGTAAAGAAAACTTACAAAACAGAACAAGGCACATGCCAAAAAAAGGAGATTATATAATTTCTTGGAAACTAATAGTTTTGGATAATCTGAAGTGTGCTTTGGTGTGTGGAATGCTGACCTCAAGTTCTCCAAATGAACAGTCTTTTGTATTTGGAGTCTGTGTACGTTACACTTGCTATAAAAACTAAAGGAAGATATTCTGAAGATCAATCCGTTGATTTAAGTTCTTTACCTTCTAGTATTATCAGATAAGAATTTAGAAAACTTAAAGTTTCTTTAGGATCAAAAAAAAAAAGGTCACTGTAAAATTATATTTACTGGTAGGACTCTATAGCCTATCGTATTACCCAAAAATTCTGCTTTTTAATGGTTTTAAATGTGCATATCAAGAAGTACACTTTTAACACAAACATATTCTTTATCATTAGCTACATTAAAAGCATGCAGCTGTCTGATGTATTTTTATGTGAATTATTTCTTCAGTAGTCACTCAAAAGAAAAATGTATTTTTGTTTGCCAGCAGTCAGGTGCAGACTGTTATTTTTCATTACTATAAGTATGGTTTTCATCAGCATAACCCCCATCCCCCACCTTATTAGTGATAAATTCTTCTTTCCCTGTGGTTTAGTAAAGGTTGTCGGGGACTTAAATTTAGATTGGGATTGTTAACGTATCTAAGGGTTTTATGCAGCAGAGCTGTGCGATAGAACTGTATGAAGGAAAAATGTGCCTCCTAGTGTAAAGAAGGGGGAAAAGGCACTTTCATGAAAATGCTTGATAAATCACATTTTGATAGCTGCAAGCTGTGGATGTGATTCATTTTTCTTCAAAGAGATAAAGAGGAATAGCATATATTTAGTGGAGTGTTAGAACCGCTCTAGGGAGAAAGCCTACTATGCACTGTGGATGAATCTATGCAATAATTCCAATAGTTTAAAACCAGACAGAAATATAATATTTATGTCTTCTGATATATGTTTTTGAAGCTAAGTAAATGCTTGCCTAATTTCTACACCTCATTAATAAATATTATCTATACATGTTACATAACACAAAGTAATAGCTTGATAAAAACAGGGAGCTGTAGAAAAATATTGTCACAAAACCACTGTTTTGAAGGTCATCCTTTTTTGCTAAGTGAAAAGGATGACCTTCAAATTAAATAGAATATTCTATTATGGCCTAAGTTATTAATTACAATTTCAAAGTAATTCCATATTCTTGGAAGTAATGTTATAATGCTGTCTACCAATAATACTGTTTGTGCATAGCTTTTTCATTTCCAGTGCATTAAAAATTGTATGGATAAATGTGACTGATAAATACCTGAGTTCCCACATTTTAATAAACCTAACACTGTGGTGGTTTAGTCAAGTGATGTCAGGGGTATTAAATTATACTGTAATTCCAGTAATAAGTAGGAACATCTCTGTGGCACTGGTTTAATTATGATTAAAGTTCAGAGTAATGCCAAGAATGTCTTGTATTACACTTTGTCACATGATAGGGTCCCATGTGGAGAAACTAAGCCTTTCATGCAAAGAGCTTTGGTTTTACGGTGTCACTATCATTACACCCAGTGGGTGATGATGGTTTAACCTTGCGGGCATGCCCTCTGCTTAATCCTGCCTTTCATTTTGCTGCCTCAAAAGTTTCTTGTCTTGCTTGCCAATATTGGAGTCCACAGCCGAACATCCTAAGGTGTAGGAAGAAATGTTACTCTCTTTAATGCTGTAGCTCTAGATAAATCACTGTCCATAGTTAGTCTTCGGTTTTCATAGCATGAGACTATACATGAAATAAAATGGGAACAGTTGCCTTTGAGTCATTTTCTCCATTTCATTAAACACAAGTTCATACCTCACACAGAATCTAACACTGTCACATTTAGCTACAGGCAAGTAGGAGTAAGACAAACTGAAGTCAAGTTGGTGAATTAGCCTACTGAAGAGCTATAAAATAGTCTGAAGTCTGAATTCAATCTTAACTCATGCACTTATTTCTTTAAAAAGATAAATAAAATCTGAGAGGCATAAGAGGCATTGCTATATCTTTACATCTCTTTGCTGCCTCATTACAGTGAAGGTTTTAAAATTATCTTGGTTTAGAAAAGCCACTGCACTACATCTGTTCCTGTCCTGCTCTCTTTTCCCCCATACACCAAAGCTAATTGCAGTGTAAATCAGGATGCTATAGCCACTGAATGGGCAGCGAGGGAAACTTATCCCATTGCTTGTGTCCACACTTTCTAGCTGCTGCTGCCCAAATTTAGAAGGATCAGAGGGTTAAAGTAAGGGGAAGTTTGCACATTAGGCAAAAGGTGGTGCCTGTGACTGCCATCGCTGATGATACCTAGGACAGTTTAAAACCACAGGTGCTTTCACCAGGTGTGCAGGTTAAAACAAAAGACTGATTTAAGGAATTGCTAAGGGTTATTTTCTCCTATACGTAAGAGTTATCTTCTCACAAGACTTTTCTTCTTATCGCAGTAAGCTCAAATCTGCTGCAGAGTTTTATAGATTTATAGAATTATCATCACCTAGTCAAATCTCTGTCATAGCAGAGTGCATAGATTTTTTAAATCAAGACTGTGTTTTAAAAAGGTCCGGTGATATATTTCCCTTCATGTTTGTGTTGAGTTTACATGGCAAGTTTGCGGGGTCAGGGCCAGGGAGGGGAAGGGGTGAGCACAGCTGCAGAGGGTGCTTCTATGAGAAAAGACTACAGGCTACCCCCATGTTAGACAGAGACAGTTCCCACTGGCTCCAAAACAGACCAACTGCTGCACACAGCTGGGAGAGGGGAGCAAGAAAAAATGTGAGAGAAACAACCCTGCAGACATGAAGGTCAGTGAAGAAGGAATGGGGAGAGGATGCTGCAAGCAGCAGAGCAGAGATTCCCCTGCTGCCTGTGGAGAAGACCATGATGTCCCCTGCAGTCCATGGAGGACCCCATCCTGGAGCAGGTATGCCGTGAAGGAAGCTGCAGCCCATGAAAAGGCCATGCAGCAGCAGGATCCTGCAGGAACTGCAGCCCCTGAGGAACCCATGCTGGAACAGCCTGTTCCTGACGGCCTGCGCCCTGTGGAAAGGACCCATGCTGGAGCAGTTTGTAAAAACTGTATTCCTTGGAAGGGACCCCATGTTGGAGCAGGGGAACAGTGTGATGAGGAAGGAATGGCAGAGTCAAAGTGTTATAAACTCAATGCAACTGCCATTCCTTGCCCTGCCCCTGCACCACTTGGTAGGGATGGGTGGGGAGGAGGAGTCAGAAGAGCAGGGAATGAAGGAGTGAAGTTGAGTTTGGAGAGAGAGAAGTTTTGTTTTTCCTGTTTCTCACAATCCTACTCTATTTTAATTGGTGATAAATTAAATTCATTTCTGCGAAGGTGAGTCAATTCTGACAGTGATGGTAACTGATGAGTGATCTCCCTGACCTTATCTCAACCCACAAGCTCTTTCATCTTATTTTCTTCCCTGTCTTGCTAAGGAGGGGGAGTGATAGAGCAGCTTGGTGGGCACCTTGCAGCAGCCAAGGTTAACCTACCAGAATGTTAAAGTGGGTATCGTATTCCCAATCTGAAAGCATTTATCTTTAGTGTCTATCTCTTGTCTGTGAGACTGTACCGCCCTTTGTCAACAGGAAGTCTTTGACTTCCAGGAGTGCATAAATATTTGAGGCCCAAGGGACTATTTTGACTAGTACATCCTCCTGCATAACAGAGGTCAGAAATCTCAGCCAATAACTTATTTAAAAGTGTGTATCTTCTGCTTGTATCTACAGTGTATATTTCAGAATGATTCCTTGACTTAACGATCTTCGGTGGCAGAGGAAACAGTATTCTAATGCTTACTGACTTCAACTTTTCACCTTGTAATTGATAAACTGCATGTTTGGTGTCCATAGTTTAGACATGGTGCTCAAGTCATCTTGGATCTGTAATAATTGGTTAGTTCTTTGTAGTATTTTGAATGTTGCAATATTTTGTTCTTGAACACTTTTTTTCTTTCTTTTTAATATTGGTCTCATATCTAGCAAGAACAAAACAAAAAAAAAAAGAACAGTGAATCATTCAGTCCTAATACTATTACAGATAAATGACAGTCAACAGTTTCAAGTCAAATATTCACAACAATAAAAATAAAATATAACTCTTGTAAATCACAGACTTTTGAAAATCAGTTTCTCTATTTATTATTCATTGTTTTGACCCGAGTGGGTGCTTTTCCGTGTCTCATGAGCATGCTATTTAACAGTACTTTTTAGCAGTAGAACAGTAACATATTTTTCTATTCTTTAGAGACTTTCCACAAGAAATAAAGTAAAAAACCACAACTGAATACATATATCTTTAATAATGGTTAAAGATACCAGAAGAGCTTTATTAGTATTGTAGGTGCTCTATCAGATAACTATAATCGAGACAATGCACCTTTTACAGGTGTGATAGTGTGATTATAGCAGCACTATTTGAGATTTTTGAGGTTGCTTTTTCTGAAATTCAATGAAAGTTATTATTGCCAGCTATGACTCTTTGTTACACTGATACTAGGATTCATCTTCTGATGTTTCACATTTTGTTTCTAATGGAGGATAGCAGTGCAACTCCTTTTCACAGTGACAAACATTTAGTTGTTTAAAAGATAGATTACAGTTGTGAGAATAAAGGTGTTGAGTTTAGAATGGAATTGTTAATTTCAGCATCCAATTTACAATTCTATTGTAAATAGAATTAGAATTGCTGATAGCTCCAATGAGTGGAATAACTCCATGCGGGAGGAATAACCTCATTGCACCAGCACAGATGTGGGCCTGACCAACTAGAAAGCAGCTTTGCAGTAAAATAACTGGGAGTCCTGGTGGACAACAAACTGACCATGTGACAGAAATACACACTTGAAGAAAAGAAAACAACCTCTTGGACTGCATTAGGAAAGTTGTTGCCAGCATGTTGACGGAGATGATCCTTCCCCTCTGCTCAGCACTGGTGAGACACATTTGAAATGCCAAGTCCATTGCTGGACTCCCCAGTACAGAAGGGCAACCAAGATATGGAGGGACTCCAGCAAAGGGCCACAAGGGTGATTAAGATATTAGAGCATCCATCGCATGAGGAGATGCTGGGAGAACTGGAACTGTTCTGGAGAAGAGAAGGCTTAGGGAGATTCTTGTTCATGTGTGAAAATACCTGATGGGGAGGGGGAAAGGAGAGTAGAGATAGAGCCAGACTCTTCTCACAGGTATGTCAAATAAAAGAAGAAGGGGCAATAGGCACAAACTGAAATATTAAAAAAAAAAAATCTTTAAACATACGGAAAAGAAAACACTCACACTTTCTTACTGTCAGGGTGATAGAACTCTGCACCAAGTTTTCCAGAGAGATTGTGGAGTCTCCATGCTTGGACATTTTAAAAAATCAAATTGGACATAACCGTAGTTGACACTGATTTGAACAGGGAGGTTGGACTAAACAATCTCCAGAGGTACCTTCCAACCTCAACCATTCTGTGTTTCTGCAGTCCTCTGAATTAATTAACTTAATCTTGTATAGACTGTACAGTACTTATGTGAAGAAAGAAGGAAATAAAAACATGTGTTCCCTAAGGTGAATTGATTATAAACTTGTACATTTTTGGTAGGATATCTTGTGTAGTACTATACACAGTATAGAAACCTAAATAAACATAAATGTGTAAAAATCAAGCTACTAGTTTCTAATCCATCTGCCTAAATGTAATGTAGTGCCATTTGTGATGCCGTACAGTATGCAATTCATCCACATCCAGTATGTATGCCACAGGAGCTATTTTCTATGGGAAACCAGGCAGGATATTGAAAAGATATCCCAAATTATACCAAAAGCAACTATAAGGCAACTATATTGAGACTCAATAGCTACACTACTTTGCCTAAAAACTCTTTACATAGATAGATATAGACCATGGTAGGCTTCCTAAGAACATAATAAAGGAATAAGACCAATGGTCTGTCTAGCCCGATACTTTGTGTGGGCAGTGGAAGAAGCTATATATGGAAAGTACTTTAGATCCTAAGGTAGATATCTCAAATTGTCAAGTAAATTTCATAGAGAAGTCCCTATATCCCACCACAGGTTCTGAATTAAGGCTGTAGTAAGTAGCCAAGAGGTATGTGTGCTACTTCCAGACATTAATGATGGAACTTGGTTCCATATTATAGATTCCGGAAGTTGGATGCTTACATGTAGAGATCTAAACTTTATCCCAAGTGTCTAAGCTCCCTTTTTAATTTTTTGAGCATTAGAACTTTTATCTCATCCTAAAGCAGGTACCTAAAACAGGTTGGCTAAATTTCACTCGGGAGTCCATTTACCATATTTCTGTTGAGTGTAATAGGAGCTTAAACACCAAACTCACATGCAGACATTTGGGATGGAATTAGGCTCCAGAATGTAGATGTATAGGCCTCAAATCATTTGTTATATGTAGGCATCTGGTGCTACTTGCAATACCCTGAGGTTACCTACCTCTTGTTAACCACACTTTCACATTTGACATCCACATGCAAATATCTTAGATACTCCAGCATATTTCTAAACTGGCATTGCATGCTACTGGTTAGGCAGGAGAAGTGAGATTTAGATTCAGATTAATTCATAACGAAGTTAGCACATTTATGTGACTACAGATATGAATGCAGGTGTTACATATGTAACCTATGTACCTATAATTCATTCAGATGTGAGTTAGGTAGCTTGAGCTTCAACTGTAGTCAGTGGAGACGTAGTCAATATCATAATTGAATCTAGAGACCCATGAACGGCATTTACAATTTAAAATATATATATATAAGTAAACCTTCTAGAAATAGGAATAAAAGTTGAATATTTTCTTAGTCTAAAGCTTTATCTTCTTTCATACTGATCCAGGTAAATACATATTAAAAGAAGATAAGTAGGGAGAATGAAAGTAATAATAAAATACTTTGTTCACCATGCATAGCATGTTACATTTGTTTATTCTTCAGTTGCAAGGTGAAAGCATGCCTTCCAGAGAGAAGTCATCCAGATGTGGTGACATCATAAGTGACCAACCTTAGGACATATTTACTTTTGGTAAGAAAAGGGAAATATGTACAAAGTCTTTACCAAATTTTATTGTTTGTTTAGTAACATCTGATCATCTATGGGAGAAAGTAGAAAAAAAATTATTCCATATACTTATTTATTATTTTTATACCTTAGTCAGCGTGCTTATAGCTGACTACAAGTAACATATAGCATCGTAGGAACAGGTCTGAGCATGAAGCAGGTAGTGCTAAGGACACAACGTTTGCTGCGTCTTTTTTTGTTGGTGTTGTGTTGTGTTTTGGATTTTTTTTAAAGATATTGGTTTTGCAAAAATGTAACAAAAGAGGCTGGTTTTAACTGGTAGTGTTATTGCAAGGCCCTTGAAACCCTGCCACTTACTAGTTGCTGTGAGTGTGAATGTGATCTGGCAAGTGCAGCAGAGTCATTAACTAATGGGTTGTAGCTACAGTCTTTCAATAAAAATGTGTAGGTGGTTAGTAGTACTGTAGTGTTACCAGCAATTTTAAAGTCATTTGTAGGTTAGCTTGTGAAATTAAAAGTGTAATCAAAATTTTCCCTGCACTGCTGCCTTTTTCAGCTGATTTAACTGCAGATTTCTTGGATCATTCAGAAGATAAACTAAATGACTCAAAAATAATAATTCACACCAGTGGATTTGTTATTTGAATGATAGTTTCACAGTATATATATTACTTTTCATGAGAAATTAAAGGAATAGTATAAGCTTTGTGCCATTACTCCAGGTCTAATTTTTTTTTATACTATACATTCATGTCACTTATTATTTTTCCATTATGAATGGAAATAATATCTGTTCAGTTGTAAGTAGACAATTAATAATATAAATATCTGTTTGCATGAGCAATACACTGTTTGGAGACATATTAATGATGCTTTTTGCAGAAGAGTGAAAATATCTAACATATGTTATAGATGAATATAGGTCACTGTGCCAGCTGTAAAAGATAAATATATGCATATATATGCATACTGACATGCATAGATATAACACATTCAGCTAGGGTACAGAAATGTTGGAATAACCTAGATGTTTACTAAGGATACTGACCTTTGGCTACGCAGCTTCCTTTTAGCATTTAAAAATATATATATCATAGCTGATCTTAAAGATGGAAGTAGTTAAAAATAGCCTGATGCATCACTGGTTAGGCTCTGTTGATACTCTGTGCACTCTAATGAGACTCTTATGGTCACATCTTCAAGAAATTCTATCTAGGAGCCTATACTCACAAGCTCTGTTTCTGAATATATGGACTGCTGTGTTAGGCACAGAATGTCTGTCCAGTTAATCTCTGAGAAACCTAACAAAAATAATATTTTTAACCTCAATTATACATTATGCACACTTAAGTTTCTAGCTTATCATACAATCATAGAATGGTTTGGGTTGGAAGGGACCTTCAAAGATCATCTAGTCCAACGCCCCTGCCCCTGCAACGAACAGGGACACAATACGAGTCATGCCTCCCAATAGAACTAAATATGTAGGTGTTAAAAAAAAAAATAAATGTATTAATACTCACTTTCTATCCTGAAAGTCAGACAGCATTTTTGATCTACTCTCTGTGTAAATGGCAGAAAAAGGGGTCATGTCAAAAGAGGGGAATAGAATGAGAAAGATGGCTTTAGAGATACTTGCGAGTTTATCCATGTTATTTTGCAAGCAATGACAACATTAATATGAAAAAGTTATACTTGGAAAGAAGTCTGAGAAGAAAAAAAAAAAAATAATAATCCTAGAATGGCCAAATAGTAAGTTACTTGTCATGCTTTATTCACTTTTGGGCTTATGGGTGATCAGCGGGTTCCACAGGAACATACATGAATAATTTAAAAAAAATATTTATCAAAGCACAATAAAAGTTACAGAAACAATTAAGAAATAACAGTTTGATCCTTTGGAAGATATCTTACTGCAAAAGTACTTAGGGACCATCTGTCATTTTTGGAGGAACATTTTCTGTGACCTTTTATGTCGTATCTCTCACTGGCTTCCTTGTTTAACTGAAAGTATATTCCAGTCTTCCTTCTAGTTTAGTTCAACTGCTGTGGGTCTTCACACACTAGCAGAATAAATGCTGGTAGCACTGTATGTTGATGTCTGTCTATGTATCGTGTCTTTCATTTAGAAATCAATACTTTTGTGTTGGTGATAATATAGAGTGTATTTTTCATTGGGGCAGGTTCCAGAAGCAACTGTTGATATTGCCTACTCTGTTGCACAAGTGCGGGGAAAGAAAAGAAGAGAGATTAGATTGATGTTACTGCAGAGGCAGAGAAAGGAATGGCTTGGAAGGTGTCAGGTAAACTGCCAGCTGGATAGATTATGCACAACTCTGTAGGCATGGCATAAGAAAAAATCAGGTGTTTGGGACTGACATTGGTATAAGTAATTCTTCCCTGTACATTGAAACATTTTAGAACAGCTCTGTGCTGCTCAGAAATCAGAAAGCTGCTTTATTTATGGCTCAAAAATGCCCATGAATCATTCTGTCAACTGAACAAACTTGAGGGGAAGAATGCTTGTCCTCAGAACACTGCAAAATTCCAAAGCAAACTGGAAAACAACCCAAACTGAGAAAGAAAGCGCTTAGTTGGAGGGGGTGGGGGGGGAACTGAGTGTTATATTGCTTCATTCAGCCTTTTTCCTTCCTGGTCTTGTCAAATGTTTGCCCGTCGGAAGATGCCAGCCTACTCAATGTTGTATTCTACTACAAGGTATATAGCATCTCTTAAATATGACAATTCATTGACAGTAGTGTTCTGCTTTTCTACCCTACTTACTCTTTAGAATCTCTATAATTAGATTGAGACTATGAGATCTGAGGAGCAAGCCTAGACTAGCCAATGGTGTTAAACTGTCACGGTACCAGAGGTAATGCTTAAGAGCTAATAGCACTCCAAAATGTATAGTGGAAATATTTGCATACTGCAGATCTCCACTAACACCAACAGTAGTATAAGAACAGATTTTGGGGTTTTTTCCTTTTCTTTTTTTTTTTTTTCATATCAGATGTAGTATTACTTCCTCAAATGTATATAATTTCTATACATTCTGTTCAGTGCATCGGAAATTAAAGTATAAGTCATATGGAAATGACTCTCTTTAACGTGGCATACATTCAGTCTTAGGAAAATATGGTAAAGATGACAAAATACTTACTTTTCAAATAAATTTGTTGTACTTTCCTGGTTTCAGCAGGAATGGAGCTAGTTATCTTCCCAGTAGCTGCTGTGTTTTGGCTTTAATATGGAATTTGGTATGAGAAGAATGTTGATGTTATTAGTTGTTGCTAAGAGACCAAGAACTTTTTCAGCTTCTAAATGTTTTGCTAATGTGCAGGTGCAAGAAGCTGGGAGGGGTATAGCCAGAAGAGTTGATTCAAACTGGCCAAAGGGAGGATGAGCAAGTGTCTATGTGGTACTTAGTTGCCAACTGGGGTTAAACCACAACACATATATTACTTCTTAGCCCAGATTAAATAATTAGATAATTTAAATTCTTTTACTAGATGAAAAAAAAAAAAAAATCAAATCTCTTTTCCACTGGAACAAGTAAGTGACTATAAACTTGGGTTTAGTGTCTTAATTAATGGTGGTTTTGTTTTCATGGAGTTTATTCCACAGCTTTGATTGCTTGAATCAGCCAGTCACAATCAAAAAGGGTGGACTGATGTAGCTAATTTTATGTCTCTGGGTGATACTTTGGTAAAGAATCAAGTTTGAAATCTCTGAGAGATTACCAGTTGAAAAAAAGGAAAAGAAAATAATTTAAAGTTATCTTGCGCTTCTTTCTATAGTATAAGAATCAATTTTGCTGATAATCTGCCTCTGAAAGGTTTCTCAGACTAGACCATTGATCCGTGTATTAAAGGGCCAAACTGCAGGCAACTTGAAAATAGTGCTTTCAACTGTAATAACCTCATAATAAAAACTGGATATTTTTAAATGAGAGAAGAGCAATGATTTTCATTGTTGGACATTTGTTTGTTTGTTTTCCAAGGTGCTGCCTTTTCAGGCAAGATATTTTAGGGAAGTTGTCCTTAATTGTCATTGTAAGCCCATTTGTTTGATGATCAGGAATAAAAAGTTAATTAGCATAAAGGTCTAAACTTTGAGCCATGTAGGCACAGACATACATGGATTTTCCTCCTTATCCAACAAATGCGTTTTTTAGGAAGCACCAGAACGATCAGCTAATTATGAAGAACTTTAGTTATTTCTATATCTGTTTTGCTTAGTAGGTTCTTTGATACACTGTACTAATCAAATAACTTCTATTCAAGCATACAAACTGTAATAAAGAATGAGCACCTTATCTATTGCCATCTCCTGTTTGCTCAGATCTTTTCATGTGTCTCTTACAAAACTTTACCACTTAATAGCCTTTCAATTCTTCCCCAAAACACTTTTAGTTTGTAAGGGTAAAGAAGACCTACTAGTTTTATCTTCATTAGTATATTATGTGGTAAACAAATTTGGCTTGCAAGAGTTTCTCTGTGTTAAGATTAATTCAATCATTTGATTGCTGCACTACAAATACCCATTTCAACCTATTGAATTTATTATCTAATATCTGTGGGCACTGATTAGCAGTTTTACTCATTATCACTCTGAACCTGCTACATAAATCACGGCCTTAAATTGTTTGTGTGATTGTTCCCTGAACTTTTTTTAACATTTCTGGCTCAACTGTTCAAACTAGATTTTTAAAAGGTTAATATGTCCTTTTTCATGTTTAATCTTCACTGTAAATTAGGACAATATAAGAAAAATTGTCTACAATTACATAGAAAGTGTCTGTGTCTTTTTTACTCAACCTGGCTTTATGCTATGAAACAAATGTGTACATTTTTATTTTACTAAATACTCTTACATTTTTTTTTCAACCTCATTCACTTAGTACTTTCTACACCCCCCTTCCTCTTTAAAAAAAAAAAAAAAAATCAGATGTGGTTTCTGAGGATTATATAGAGTTGTATTTGGTGTAGATGCCTAGGTGTTGGCAGCAGGGATGGCTGCAGGGTAGCCTCTGTGAGGAGAGGCTGGGGCTGCCCTGTGATGGACATTTCCTGTCCCAGCCGGCTCCAACCAATAGGGCACGGCTGAGCCCAGCAGCCAAGACTGTGGCTCCTTGGGAAAAATGTACTTAAGTAAGTGTAAAAAATGTTGCCTGGCAGTGAGAAGTGAGGAAAACTGTGAAAGAAACAGCCCTGCAGATACCAAGGTGATAGAAGAAGGAAAGAAAACACAAGAAGATGAGAGGAGGTTTAGGTTGGATATTAGGAAACCTTTCTTTACTGAAAGAGTGGTCAGGCACTGGAACAGGCTGCCCAGGGAAGTGGTGGAGTCACCATCCCTGGAGGTGTTCAAAGAATGTGTAGACTTGGGACTTTAGGACATGGTTAGTAAGCATGGTGGTGTTAGGTTGATGGTTGGACTTGATGATCTTGGAGGTCTTTTCCAACCTTAAAGATTATATGATTCTATGACAGAGGTGCTCCAGGCACCAGAGCAGAGACTCCTCTGCAGATTGAAGTTGCATCATGAAGGTGACAGTTTATCCACACATCAGGAATGAATGAATTTGAACCTGTAATAAAGAAAAAAAAAGGAGAGAGTAAGAGGAAGATATTGCTGGTTTTGGGGTTTTTTTTGTTTGTTTGTTTTTTGTCTCCTTTGTCTCACCAGCCAGCTCTGTATTAGTTGGCAATAAATTAAATTAATTTTCCCCAAGTCAAGACTGTTTTGCCCATAGCAGTAATTGTTAAGCAGTCTTCTCATCTTTATCTCAACCCATGGGCATATCTGTCTTATTTTCTCTCCTTCTCTGTTGAGGAGGGGGAGTGAGAGCAGCTGGGTGGGCATCTGGCAGCCTGCCAAGGTCAACCCACCAGAAGTGGTAGTTTAAACAAGTTGCCTAGGAAAATAGCCTCAGAGTTTAGAGAAAAATATTATTCAATAAATACTCATCCTTACCAGTGAAGATCCTAGTTAAAAAGTTATGGCCAAGTTTTAATCTATCCTATATTATTTTAATTTCCACTGTCTCAGTTTCTATTTTATCTTCCTGAGGATGCTTTAGTCTATCTAGTCCATACTTACATGTTGGCAGAAGATGTCATAAATTTTCTTAATTATAAATAATGGAGTTTTGAGAAACTAATGTTTTGAATGTATATAAATTTGCATTTCAGAGAAGGATCCTCTCATGTCATTTGAAACAACTCTCATAAGCATAAAATTTCAGAACAGGACCTATGCTGAAAGGAATACTGTTCTCCCCCTGGCTCCAGTCGAGGTTTTATTCAAGCCTTTGCTTTCTTGACAAAGTCTTTCCATGTGGAACAGCAAGCTTTCTCCTAAAAGAGCTGTATTATTCTGTAAGTGTTTCCCATCCAGAAAGGCAAGCTTCCTTAGTGACATACGAGAATATTATTGGAGTCATAAAGCCAAAGATAATAAGCTGTGTCTCACCTATATTAGGCTCAGCAGGGAGAGATAGCAGTAAGAAGCTAGAATCTGTTAAGCACTGATCGTTTTCCTGTTTTCTTATGTGAAGAAGTTATAGAGTCTAAGTCAGTCTGCCATTTCAGCTCCTTACAAGGGCTGTAACCATGCCATTCAAATAAAACACTTCCATAGTTAAGTCTGTACTTTCCATATAAGTGAAAGGGAGCCTGGGAAGAAAAACAGTAACATTTGCCAATCTGGTTTGTACAACTGAAGCTCTTACATGTTCCAAATGACCTGTGCTGTGCTGTCACTCACCTCATTTACGCTGCTTCCCAGAGATTTTGAAGACTGGTTTACAGTGATTGAGTATAGCAACAATGCTTTGCAATATTCATATTAATTTTTTAAAGGATATTTTTTCCTTTCAGCTCTTACAAAACAACAGCTCTAAATAAAAATAGAAGTCTTGCATTACTGTCATAAAATAAAATTAAGATATGGATACCAAAAGCTATCTGAAACATGTAGCAATGCTACTTTTTGGATTGGTATCTAGTTTTATCTTAAACATATTACTCTAAGAATCTCACTTTCTTACTTCATCAGAACAAAAAAAAAATGTTGAGTTTTTATACTTGTGAGGTTTTTTTTTTTTTTTTTTTTTTTTTTTTAA
>WHYT01017880.1:364685-411231 GCA_009806455.1 Tetrax tetrax
TTTTTTTTTTTTTTTTTTTTTTTCCTGGAAACTGAGCAGCAGACACTGCAGATGGTTTGTACTGTATTCTCTTTCCTTTCTTCCGCTCTGAACTGTAACATATTGCCATTCTGAATGGCTTATCCAGAAATTAAAAAAAATGAGTTCTGAATATTAAATAATGTATTTCTAAACCTGAAAAATGCATTTTAGAAAGCTCAAGGTTTGAAGTCTTTCAATTCACATTGCACAAAACTTTTTTTAACCTAACAATACCGTTATCATTTATTTCCAGGTGAGTATATTTTTATTACATGCTTGTATCTGGAAAAGTATTCAGATCTTTTTTTTTCTTTTTTTCCCCTAAAATTACTGCCCTGACATACAACTGTGAACAGCTTAAAAGGAAAACCTGTAAACAGCTGTCGCAGAATACATTGATGTTTCACAAGGCTTTGCTTGCAATACTTTTTTTCAAAGTACTGTAAAAGACTCTGCTTATGTTTCCATTATAGAGAGCCTCATTCTCTGCTAAATAGTGTGTGGATCTTTTGTCCCTGGTGCTTTATTATTTCATCCTTTGGATCTATTTTTCGCTTGGTTGAATAGTCAACTATTTAACATGAGTTCAGATAACCTTTGAAAATGGCTTTTCCTGATGTTTGCTATGCAAGACCTGTTCTCCAAATGCAAGCAACAGCACTCTTGAGAGGGCTTTTTGTTTGTTTTATTTTGGTTTTTTTTTAGTTTCTTTTTCCTTTCTTTTTCCTAATCTGACTAGAAGGCATATTTAGGAGTGTAAGCCCACAGCTGCTTACATGATTTCCACCTTCTGTCTGTAGAACTGGAAATCCAGATGTGAAATACAGTCAGCAGAACTAAGAAGTGGGGAAAAAAAAAAACAAACAAAAAACCCCAGAGAATAAGGGATAAATGGAGCAGTCTGGTCAGGATGCTAGGTTTTGTGGCATTAAGAGAGAACCTTGACTCATTATGTTATAGTACATCATATAGGTCAGTGCAATATTTATGCGGAATCTTTCAGAACCTAGTCGCTCATTGATCAGGAGTACCCTTTAAGTATATACATAGATTGTATTGAACTCCATGTCATTGTTTTTATTAATGTCACAGTTTAGCTAACCCAGAAGATGTTTCTTTTGTCTGTCCAGAAAAATATTTAGAGGTAAATTCTCAAATGCCACACTTCTAGAAAGATTCTGCTGAGTTGTTTGAGCTTTCCAGGTAACTTAAGAAGTCTCTCCCATTAACTGAACCTATTCGTGTTGCTAAATAATTTTGTCCAATATAGTGATGTAACTAAAGGTAATATTACAGCTCTGATAAATGCAGTTGAAATTCTAATTTGCTCATGCCGTCAGGATTTATCAAACATGTTGCCTGGCTAGTACAAAAATTCTGGTTTTACACAGAATGTATCCAAGGAGACTTCTGCCATGACAGGCTAATGTCTGATAGAATATTGATTCCATCTTTTGATCTTCAGGTATTCCTCAAATGGGAGGAATTCTAAACCATAGAGCAAGAATAGTATCTGACTCCCAGCAAGCAGTTAAAATTGTATTATGGTTTATCTAGACCTGATGCATGACCACGACCACACGATTCCCTAATTAGAATTCCTTAGCCTGTTGGGCTTTACATGAAGTACAATATTAATTTCAGTCAAAACACTATTAAAATAAAATAGAACTTAGAAGTCGGTAATGTGAAAATTGTGATTCTTTAAACTAAGCTTTCTAAACCATTCAGTTATTGCTTCATCTATTTGAAATTTAGCCATAAAGCATGGGCACTAGATTTTTAGTTCATTCAAGCAAATAAAATCTTTTTATGTGCTACTCCTTCTTTACAGAACTTTGCAACCTACAGTGTTGTCTTCACTGAGACCAAAACCGTGCTAACCATTGAACATGAATGACAGTGTCAGTTGAATTGTAGTGCATGAAAATAAAAGTGCTTCTTTAATCACTCACAAGCATTATATAAAAACAGAGCTTATGATGCTGAGTAGTAGCATGCTTGCCTTTGTGGTAAGTGGTGATGATCAAAACAAGAGTCTTGAAGAGGAGAAAAACACTTACTCCGTGACTATATGTTATGTGAGTTTTCTGTATTTAGGATATGTTGAGGAGAATGTGTCATATGTTTTGTTTGCTTCTGAATTTAAGTTTGTCCTCTTTTTTTTTTCTTTACCCAACATTGTGTGTGTGTGTGTGTGTGTATGTATGTATGTATTCTTGAGGTTCTTTCCTTTGAGTGTAAAATAAAATAAAAAGTAATAACACTGAAAAGCCGATGGGCAAAAATTGATTCATAAATGAGAAGGTGGCATTCATCTCAGCGCTCTTATTGGAAACCTAAATCTCAGTAAATTTGTAGCCTAAGGATACAATGGGCTTAAAGGATTTCTGTCTCTGAAGAAAAATTAGAACGCCTTTGAGGTAAGGTAAATGGAAAAGGTTGTTTGGGCAAACGTGGAGCTCTAGCACTATTAAATGTTAAGCACCATCAAGGGGTATCTCAGTCATTAACAAGAGTGGCATGTTGAAGATTGTTTCAAGCAGGAGAAGAGTTATAGATGGATATGTGGAGGTGGCATAATGCCACAGGGAAATTATGTCAAGCAAAAAGAAGATTTTTCTAAAACATTGTGGGGAAACAAGTACTGAAATAGCATCCTTTCTTTAGGTACTTTAGAATCTTTTCCCCAAAATGATCCTAAGTTGTCTTTTAAATGAGGCAGATCTGAAACACTATCTTTGAAGTCCATTGTACAACCTTGTGCATACTAGTCCCCCTTGATCTTTGTCATAATTTGTTTTGACTTGCAGTGCAAACATAAGTACCAACTTAATCCAGACATAAGCATGTTCACTTCAAATCCAAGTAGTTACCAGTCTTGACTGACTTGGAAGTGTTTTATGAACCTTGTGTGTTAGTTTTGTATATAATTAAAAGGGATCTCAGGGGTTCTGTAGACAGCCAGTAAGTTAAGCTATCTGGTGTGAGAATAATGTGTTGCTATCTAGGGAAGGAAAGATTTAGTAGCCAAGCTAGGATCCCTGTTTCAAGCCAACAGAGCTTGAGAAGTGAGTAGACATGAAGTGTTATATCTCTAGGCAGTAGTTAGCAGCTTTCTCATTACACTAGCACATCCTCCTGGCTGCTCTGCAAAATGGCCCTGAGATTAGGAGCTCTGCAGGAAGCTATCTGTGTTTTCACAGTTGGAAATGTGTTGTTAGAATGACAGCAGTTACACGGAAAATGGGTATTAAGATAGTCTTCAGCATCAAGAATATTTTGCTTTCCCAGTTTGCCTGAAGGTATTGCTTAGAGAGAATAGCAGGTAGTGTGGCCTCTGTTGTAATCCTATTTGAGAGTAAATAGTGAGAAATGTCATTTTGAAGTTTATCTTCTAACGTATATTGTACAATAAATTGTACTGTTGGACAATAAATTGTACTATGGGAGGAGCTTAACATTTTGCTTATATAGTGATCTTTCATTTAATGTAGAAATACTCTTCCATATCTTCACCACTTCCTATCCCATTTGTCATCACATAATATCCTTGCAGGTATTTGTATTGGGTTTATGTGGAAACGTTTGCTACTGGGTGAGCTGCAGGAGTGGCTTCTGTGAGAATATGCCAGAGGCTGTCCCCATGTTGGGCAAAGCCAGCTTCAACTGGCTCCAAGAAGGATCTACTGCCAGCTAAATCTGAGCCAGACATTGGTAGTGCCTCTGTGATAACATTTCAGAAAGGGTAAAAAATGCTGCACAACAGCACCTGGGAGAGAGGAGGGAGAATATGTGAAAGAAAGAACTCCTCAGATACCAAGGTCTGTGAAGAAGGAGAGGGAGGGGATGCTCTAGGTGCCAGCACAGAGATTCCCTTGCAGCCCATGGTGAAGACGATGGGATGGTGATGCAGCTTGTCCCACTGCAGTCCATGGAGGTCCATGGTGTGGAGAAGAGATCCACATTGCAGTCCGTGGAGGACCCCATACTACAGCAAGTGGATGTTCCCTGAAGGAAGGTGCAGCCTGCAGAGACCCCATGCTGGAGCAGGCTCCTGGCAGGACCTGTGACCCTGTGGGTGACCCTTCAGTTCCATTTCTGAAGGACTGTACCCCATGAAAAAGACCCATTCTGGAGCAGTTTGTGAAGAACTGCATCCCATGGGAAGGACCCATGCTGGAGAGGGTTACAGTGTGAGTAGGAAGGAGCAGCAGAGACAAAGTATGATGAACTAACTGCAACCCCCATTCCCCATCTACCTGCACCGCTCAGGGGGAGGGGATAGAAAAGTCCAGAGTGAAGCTGAGCCTGGGAAAAAGAAAGGGGTGGGGGGAAGGTGCTTTTAGGTTTGTTCTTATTTTTCATTAACCTATTCTGTTTAATTGGCAGTAAACTAAATTAATTTCCCTAAGTTGAGTCTTTTTTACCTATGATGGTAATTAGTAAGTGATCTGTCTGCCCTTATCTTGACCCATGAGCTTTTCATTATATTTTTTTCCCCCTGTTCTGTTGAAAAGGAGGATGATAGAGTGGCTTGGTAAGCATCTGGTGCCCAGCCAAGGTCAACCCACCACACTACTAAAGTCAAAGCTTGATTTTTTCTTTTTATAGGCGAGTTGACAACATGTGACCTCAGTTTACTTTGAGCTGTCATTAACAACTGTGCAGCCCACAGATTACAAGGTCTTATTTATCTTGCTGCTACTGTACGCTGGGATTTTAACTGTTTTTTTTTCTCATCATCTTTACTTTGGACCCTGTTAAAAATGTAGTTATGGTCCATTTTATAGCATTCTGGAGTAAGTTCAGTCCCTTTAAAATGATCCATGTGATAGAATTTTTCATCAATCCATTTAGCTTTCGTCTACCCTTCTCCATCACTTCTGATCTAAAGCAGAATAGAAAGCTCCTCCTTATCTTTTTTTTTTTTTTTTTGGTCCATTTGTACAAATGACAGTTATTTTAGACCAGAATATGCATACAGTTTTAGGTACAGATTTTGAGATTGCCCTTTACTTTGTGGATACTTTCGTAAGTATATGTAGACCTGGAATTGTGCTTCATTATTTTTTTTTTCTACAATGCTAACACCATTTGACAAAAAAAAAGAGAGGTATTAATAGAAACAAAAATCACACTGATATGGCAACTGAAGTATAAGCTATCATAAACCATTGATGCAGTAGTTCCAGGTCTGCCAGACACTTACTACTGTCAACAGTAGAAACGTCAGTCCTGAAAGAGGTTATGGGTAAAAGGGGAAAAGTGCTGGACTGTGACCCAGATTATCACACATTGTCAGTTTTCTCAGATGAGATGCAACTAAATATATCTAGATACCTTTTCTACTAAATCAACACCTTTTTTTTTTATTGATAGTTGTTATTTAGAGATTTAATTCATGTAATTTTTATTGCCAGTTAAGACGGTAGAATTGAATGTAAATTCATGTTTCAAAATGTGAATAAATAAATGAAAATAAATGACCATTATATTGAATCTACATTAATACCTCAATTATATCTTGGTCTCTTAATAGTATTAAGGAAGGAAATAATCAATTTGTTTGGGATACAAGTAGGAAAGATACTCTTGTTAACAACATTATTATGAAACGTTGCACATGGGAAGACTATGTAAACACCTTGCCAGTGTAGTATGTGAAAGGTTAGTATGACTTGTGGTGTAGTGGCAAGATGCTGGCTGGGTAAATGGGACTTCATTCACTCATTTTTCATCTAACATTGCTCAGAAGAAATTAAATTTCAAGGAGTGAATACATTCTCAGAAACTGATAACATAGCAAATATATATAATCATGCATATAGAAAACTAATATGGTACTTTACTGGATTTGCTAAGCTCTTTTTTTGGTGACAAATTTGCTCTACAACTCTTAACCAGCTTGTTCAGGGTATTTAAAGTCTTTAAAAATTAAAACTCATTATTCCTGTTTCATATTTAATACAAGCCTTAGAGTTCAGAGACTAAAAAGCTGTGGAAGAAGAAGATCAGTTTCAGACTAATATGTTACTCCACTAATCTTGCAGAAACAGATCCAGGTGATGTGAACTTTTATACAGTTTGCACTTAAACATCCACTTGTCAAGAGGAATTAAAGATAAAGAAATGCATGTAAAGCCCTGAAGTGTTGGATTCATTCCTTAACTAGAAGTTTTAGGCTACAGATTTAATGCATAGCTTCTGAAAATGTTAAATATCACACATATTAAGGCTACTTAATTCAGCTTTAACAGTGGGAGTTTTGGAGGCCTGCCACGTACAATGTAAAGTGAGAGAGGTAAGCACTCCCCTGATGTTAAGAGGAGCCATCACTCAAAATCATTTCTGCTTAGTTTAAAACTGTAGATTTTCACATTGAAATCCTATGGAAGATGTATGCTTCAGTAAAAAGTTTACATTAAACCCAGAATATATTGCCCCAATTAAAGTATCTTATGTATCAGCATGAGGGATTTTTGCTTTGAGTTTTCAGAGTTTGAATAAAAATCCCTGGTAAAACCAATTGAGGCCATTGGGATTTTAAAAAGTGTGATTATTGAATGTAAAGACTAGCAATATCAAGACGTTATTAATAATAACATATCTGTTTCTTCCAAGCAAGTGTGATATTGATTGACAATGAATAGCTGTAGAGCAAACTTTAAATTACAGTATTTATTATGAATGTGACTTACAATTAATTATTTAAGGAATACATTTTGTCCTCATTTACAGTATTGAAGTTCTCTGGAGTTGGACATGCTCATTAGTGGCAAAATTAACCTCTCAGTTTAAAAGTTTAACATGATTCATGTTTGAATAAAGATGTTATTCTTGTGAATAGAGTTTAAAGTACAGGTCCTGTTGTATAGGAATCAGACACCACATCTTTTTGAATAGTTACACTGAGATCAATTATACCTGTTACACTGAGGTATTTGATTTAGGAATAAACAAAAATAAAGGAGAATTTAGACACCTATATTTGATGAGAGGGTACCCAATTATGCCATTACAGTCCCATTTTTTTCCCAGGTTTTGATATGGACATCAGTTGGAGCGTTCCACAGTTCTGTTACTCTTTCCCATCTTGTATATCATAATTTCCTTTATGTGGCTAACCATTAGTTAACACAGCTGATGCCCCGCTCATGAGTTAGGAAACAGCTGAGGCATATACCTGATCTCAGGAAGCTGAAAATTTAGAAAAATAGTTTCCAAAATATGTATGTAGCTCACACTACTAAAGAACAGTATGCAAGAAGTCAGTATGCTGAGGAAAGGTGTGTCTAAGATCGAGAATTAAAAATGATCAGAACAAAGATTTTGTATGTCACTAGACTTACTTGTCCGTTTGTGATTCAGATTAAATTTCTACAGTGAGGCCATGATTCAAAGTTAAAAATCCAGTTCTAAGGTTAAATGTAAATAGCTTCTGTGGACCTGAGTAAGTAACTAAGGCATTAATACTGGGGAAAGAAAATAAGGAATGTTTACTTTTACATAAGAGCCTATGAAATGGAGCATCACCCAAGAGAGTGGGAGATTGCACAGAGGATTACTTTGGGGAAAGAATTCATAAAAATTCATTGGGTCAGAGTACTGAAAGATTCCCCTGAAAGGCATAGGATCCTGGAGTCTTATCCTACCACAGGAAACTGCCTCTGTCTTCTGTGTTCTTAGAGAGGCCAATGGACATATTATAACTATAAAGATATTATGTACAAAGAAAAGCTTTAAGAGAAATACCAGCCTATCCTTTTCCTGCTCCTGGCATATATTCCTGGGTTCATGTTTTTCACTGCATGTGGAAATCCAGAAAGCAAAGTAGAGAGGAAGAATAATGGAAGGAACTGGCCATGTATAGTAGAGAACAAATGCTTTCAGCCAGACAATGAGTGGGGAGAACTGGTGCAATCTTCCCTGAGTGCAGAGAAGATGCAGCAATTGTAGAAAAAGGTTTTTTATAGTCTACTTTCTTGGAACATAGATTGGACAACCCACTGTCAGCAGTTCTAGTTTTATGACATATGGATGATAAAGCCTAGTTATTAGTCTTGGTCTGAATTCAGCCTGTAGACAGGTTTGGTGAACTAGGGAGAGTGATAAAGCAAAAATGATAGTAAGTAGGCAGTAGGAAGAAGAAGCCAAAAGTATAGTTAATGATTAGGCAGGGCCACAGAACTCACAGGTATATCACTGAATACATGTGCACCAATCCAAAGAGACACGACAACTCAGTGCAATACCAGATAATTTCAGAGTTCAATTAATCGGGAGAAACTGAACTAACAAGTAGGCAGTATTATAGAATCATAGAATAGTTTGGGTTGGAAGGGACCTTAAAGATTGTCTAGTTTGAACATCCCTGCCATGGACAGGGACATCTTCCATTGGACAGGGATGCTCAAAGTTCCTTCCAACCTGGCCTTGAATGTATCCAGGAATGGGGCATCCACTGCCACTCTGGGCAACCTGTTGCAGTGTTCCACCACCGTCATTGCAAAAATTTTTTTTCTCATATCAAGTCTGAATCTGCCTCCCTCTATTTTAAAACCCATTACCCCTCACCCTATTACAACAGACCCTGCTAAAGATTTTCTCCCCAGCTTTTTTGTAAACCTTTAGGTACTGGAAGGTTGCTATAACGTCTCCCCGGAGCCTTCTCTTCTCCAGGCTGAACAGCCCCAACTCTCTCAGCCTGTCCTCATAGGAGAGGTGCTCCAGCCCTCTGATCATCTTTGTAGCCGTCCTCTGGACTCTCTCCAACTGGTCCATGTCCTTCCTATGTTAGGGGCTCCAGAGTTAGATGCAGTACTCCAGGTGAGGTCTCACCAGAGCAGAGTAGAGGGTGAGAATCACCTCCCTTGATCTGCTGGCCACGCTTCTTTTGATGCAGCCCAGGATGTGGTTGGCTTTCTGGGCTGCAAGCACACATTGCCTTCTTGTCCACCAGCACTCCCAAGTCCCACTGCTCTTGATCCATTCTCTGCCCAGCCTGTACTTGTGCCTGTGATTGCCCCAACCCATGTGCAGGACCTTGCACTTGGCCTTGTTGAACTTCGTGAGGTTCTCATAGCCCACCTCTACGGCCTGTTAAGGTCCTTCTGAATGGCATCCCTTCCCTCCAGTATGTCAACCACACTACACAGCTTGGTGTCATCAGCAAATTTGCTGAGAATGCACTCAATCCCACCATCCATGTCTCTGACAAAGATGTTAAACAGTGTCCATCCCAATCCTGACCCCCTGAGGAGCCCCACTCATCACTGATCTACACTTGGACATTGAGCCATTGACCGCAACTCTTTGAGTGCAATCATCCAGCCAATTCCTTATCCACCAAGTGGTCCATCTGTCTAACCCATGTCTCTCCAGTTTAGAGACAAGGATGTTATGCAGGACCATGTCAAATGCTTTGCACAAGTCGGGATAAATGATGTTGGTCATCCCTTGTCCACTGATGCTGTAACCCCATCACAGAAGGGCAGCAAATTGGTCAGGCATGATTTGCCCTTAGTGAAGCCATATTGCCTTAGAACCTTCATGAACTGGCTGGGGATAGGAATTAAGCATAAAATAGTACAATTCAAGGATGCAAACTGAAGAGGCAGGATTCAGAATCATAAATGAGAACCAAAAACTCAGTAGGCAGAAAATTACAAGGTAGTCTATAGCTTTCAAGATATGCTCATGTAGCTGTCCCTTGGAGGCATGCAACTGGTCATGAGGCATAGCAGGCATGAGTGACCCAGAATTTGTGTCCTATGTATATAGCATGTATACAGCATCCAGGTACTGCCTGGGGAATGACTGTCCCATCTAGCCTTCTGTCTGCAGCCAGGCAATGATTTGTTTGGTGGTCCTACAATAAGCATTTTGGATGAACAGAATTTAAATGCTTCTTGGCTGCTTCAACTATTTCAGTTCTAACCACACCAGCTCCTCTGTGGGCTTCATTACACTGAAGAGGAACAGTGACGATGAAAGAAACTGTGGATATTCACTATTCGCTTTATAAATGTATCTTCTAGGATAAAAGAAAGCTTTAGAGTCAGGGTAGAAACCTGTCAAGGAGGTCAGAAATAGAATTCGATATCATCCAACACCCCAGTTTTGCTATTAATAGTTGAGGGTGGGAGGAAAATATTTAGTCATCAAGCTATAATCTCATTAAGGAACAATTTGATAAAAATTCCGTGTGGGAAACCTTAAGGCTTTAATTTATCCACTTGATTTTGCACACTTTCCATTGGGAAAGGTCAGAATTATTACTCCATCACCTTATAATTGTGTCATTTTTGCTTCTCTTTGTTTTGTTTTTTTTTTGTTTTGTTTTGTGTTTTATATTCCTGTTCTCTAGTTTAGATTCATGCTCCCTCTTCCTCTTCTAATTAAATTTAATCTCTAAAGCTTATTAATTTAATATGCAATCATATCATCCTCTTACGATAATTTTCCCTTGAAATGGATACCTTACTGGGCATCAGCAAAGGTTGCTGAACGTCACACATCTAAGTTTATAAAGAGTCAAAACTTTTACTCTATAAATGTTTTTCTTTTTTTTTTTTTTTTTAAAAACCAGTAAGTCATCCACTACTATACAACTCAAGTGGAACACCCAATCTTAGTAAAATATGAAAGCAATCTCCTGTTACTAGAACAGGTTGCTTCTATTTCAGTTGCTATGGAGCTTTACAAGTAATCAAAACGTAGACATGAGCTATGACACACCATACCTCATGTGTTCCATTGACAGAGACTAGGGACCCCAAGTCAGTGAAGCATGTATACAGGGATGTTATATTCCCATATAGGCAAATCCTAGTCTTCAAGCAAGAATGAAAGTTAACCTTAAAAAAAGTAGTTAAATTGAATTTTCATGCTATGGGCAATATATTTTTATGCTTGTAAAGTAAATTTAATACAAATTTAGTAAAACCAATCCCAACAGTGCTCATAAATGTTTTTTTCTTAGTGAGTTTCAGTTGCAGAAGTTCAAATAGTGCAGAAGAACAAATAATGCAAACATACACAATGATATGCTTTTATGTTATTCATATGATTAGATGCAAATTTCTGAAGATAATTCAGTGCTTCCTCATGTTCTTTATGTAACAGCAACTTTCTGCTCAAGTTTTCTCTTTTTTTCAGAAAGTTAAAAATTTTTGTTCCACTTTGTGAGTACTTAGGTAGGTGTATATTTTTCTGTTTTCTTTCCTTTTGTTAAATCTCTTCTATTTGATATTTCTTTTTTGACTTTTTTTACTTAGAAATGTAAACCATAAGATCAGTAGCAAGACTTTTTTTTTGAAGAGTGTAAATGCTAGGTGTAACATAGTTGATATTTACTATTTCTGTATAGACATGGTTTTGAAATTAAACCAAAAAATATGGGTAAAGACTAAATGCAAGGGAACACAGGGAGGATATTCATCATTTACAATCTAAAAATTGGCTCTTAAGGAGTGGTTTTACAGTATGTTATGATGGAATAATTTAGTTATTCCTGAACATGTGCATTTTATTTTTAAATGTAAATCACATTACAATTTCCCCGTCTTATATGAGCATATAAGAAAAAAAAACATCTGTGAATGATCCTTTCTTCATCATATGTTATTAATAAATTCTATTTTATCAACTAGTGAATGATTTGAAAACACTTTGACTAATAATTTTGCAGTGGTAATTGTTCAGTAAATTAGATCTTTCTCTAAGATTTTTGATGAGTATTTAGAAACATAATCAGAACTATTTAAGATGAGAAAAACCTAAAGAAAGAAATAATTAAGAAGTAAGAGGAGATACTTTCTAGTAATAAAAATACCTTTCATTGAATATTTTTCTAATGGAGCGTATCTATTTTTATTTTAATTATATGTAGCAACTCTTTCTGACATCCATGCTACATTTGCCTTGCATTTTCTATTTCTGTAGTTCCTTTTTTCCAAGTATTTAATGCCATTCAAGAAAGGAAAATTGAAAAGGAGTTAGGCTGTGGGAAAATAATTGATGTCCCTTTAGGTTTGCCCCATGAGGATGCTCACATAATAACCCAAATCCCCTTGACTTAGGTATCACAGTTTAACTTGTCAATATGTAATTATGATTCCAAAATAAAACAGATCACTTCTCAGTTTTAGTGTGGTTTCAACCATGCAGAATAGAGTAGAAACACCCAAGGCTGTTAAAAGGATTGTCCTATTAGTAGGTTTTTATATAATGACCTATGGAGACTGGGACTATACCGGTGTATATTAGTTCAACAATCTGAAACAAGAAACCTTTTCAAGTGCTCTAACGAATCTGAAGGAACTGGAACATTAATTTTGATTACCACTAATAAATTTACAAAGCAATGTTGTATCTTTTTTTACATATTTATTATTTATCTTTCTTTAACAGTTGTTGGAAATATCTTCCCAAGCAGACTGGCTAAATAACTCTACAGATGACAATTTTTTTTCACATCAAGGCATTTTCTGTTACAGATTGTAATTGATTTTTTTTTTTTTTTTTATCTAACAGTTTTATGATGGCTTAAGATTAGTATGGATTATCAGTAGCAGTCACATAGTAAAGCGGATCAGTTAAGGTAACACCTCTTCTATTCATATATCTTTAGCAACTCCGCAAATGTGGAAAGTGTTCAGGCTTTCTCAATTCTTATTGCTCTGTCAGCAGTTCATCCTTACCTCCAGTTTAGCAACTGGATCTCTTTAATCCCAGCAAAGAGAAGTTACTTGTTAAAATGATTATACTTAGTGAAGTTGTTAAGGGCTTCTGTTTACTGTACTTTGACAGATTACATGAATCTGCGGGCCTTCTATTAAACCAGTCTGTTTTAAAAAAAACAGTAACCACAGTAGTGAAAGACAACTACATATACACTATTTTCTATGCAATATCTATCAATGTAATTACTATAGGTTCATTTTATTCCATCTGGAGAGCTTGGTGCCTCAGGTGTGATCATCAGCGGGACTGTATTCCCTCCTCCAGTCTCTTTGAACTGAACCACAGCTTTTAATGCTGAGGAATCCAAGATCTTCTGTTAGGAGGAAAGTTCCCACTTTTACCCACTGTATAATTTGAATACTAATGGCAAGCATCAGTCATACACTTCAAAAATCAAGAATGTATGTCATTAACATTACCTTGAAATAACTTAGTTTATATTTGTGTCATTGGCAGCACTGAGATTGACTCATGAGTAGTTGTCTTCAGGCAGCTTGACAAGCAAGAGCTTCAGCTAGCAAACAACTACTTGGCAGAATATGCTCAAGGAAAGTCTGTCAGAGGGGGCAGGCTGTAAAGGGAGTGGCATCAGGCATATCCAACTCAATTTTGACCAGCCTTCATTAAAAACAAGCCAACCATCACCTTCTAGCTCCTTACATTCACGTGAATAACTGTTCAAGTATTCATGGGTTTCATTTCCCCGTTTTATTCTACCTAAAATTTTCACAGTTTTTACTACTCTCCAAATTCCTATTGTACTCAAATAAGTAGAGGACAATTTCAGGCCTGCTGCCACTGATATTAAATAGAAATAATATATAAATCAACTAAAACGTACATTAAATAACAGAGATGAAAAGCATCTGTGCTACATTTTAATGGAATATATCCTTGTGAAGGCCAAAAAAATTATATGGTGAATATTGCCTTTTAAATAATGGCTTTTCTTTATGGACTGGTTTGGTTTTATAGATAAGTAAAGATTAGAACTAGAATGAAAGTTTTTTTTCTAGTGACTTTCTACTAATTAACAAAATTATAGAAGCAATTCAGTTTAACTGGATAATTACTGTCTTTGCTTGAATGGAAATGCTTTCTATTTATTCATATTCCATAGGCGCTTATATTTTTTTCATCTCATATTGTGTTTAAGTTGTATTTTCCCTGTGTGTACAACTTGCTAGTTTTCATTTATACAAATATAGTTATGTATACACTGAAGCCAGAATGATTTGGACAGTTAAAGAAACAGGAAGGAAAATATCCTTTTTAAAATACAGGTCTCATAATAGATTTGTAAACGTGAATTTTTTTAAGCAAATGCATAAGTTTGATAGACAAAATGCAGTAAACACCATATCATGTTTCGTTGCCTTGGTAATAGCTTTATTCCTGCAGCATATCAAAACATGCAGTTCAGTTACTTGGTAGCTATCAAGCTTTCTAGGAAGCGTATGATAGTAAATCTTCAGATAGAAATTGTAAGTTCACCTTAATAAAATGTACTCTACTGCCTTCCCAAATTCTTTGAAAATATTGCATTTATGCTTCTCCCTCATACATTTTCTTTAAGTTCTCTACCTACAGTTTCCTTGTTTTTTTTTTTAAAATGTGAAATATTCTAATGTATTAGTTTCCCCAACCTTTGATTAGAAAGAAAAAGCCACATTAAGAGTAGTTAGAGAAAAACAGACAATTGTAATTAAGGTTTATTCCCTCAATTGTCACCAGCTCTATTGTTTGATTATTGTTATAGTCTTTAAGCAAACTGATTGCTTCCTGACAATGACCTCAAATATGATGTGAATACTAATAAATTTTGAAATCTGATATTAAATGGAATAGAAATATTTCATGGAAATTCATATTATTTTCAGGTGATACAAGAGAAATTTTTCAGAATCTGTGAATAAAATGTTACTTAAACAGAGTTGTCACCTGCAATTCTCAAACTTTTCAATATCATAAGTATAATACAATATAATATGTAGTAGGTATATTATGATAGAATAAGTATCACTGTTCAAATAACAGTGTGATCACAATATGGATATTTACTTTAAAAATTTTATAACCTTTTCCTTTCTTAAGAAATAAACTCATAAGAAATACATATTTGAATGGAATTCTAGTTTTAGATATGCTTTCAGGAAACACTCTTTAAAGCTTATGTTACGTTTAATTGGATTGAATTCCTTTAAAATTCTTATTTTTTTTATCAGAAAGCTATCAAACCTTTGTTGTATGACTAGTGCTCTGTAAACCATTTACTGCTTATACTTCCATCATCCTCTGAGTGCTTTTCTTCTCAAATTTTTTACGTTGTCTTGCTAGGGATCTCCAACAGTATCACCCTTCACAAAATGATCACTTTCTGAAGTTTGTATCACACTTTGTTTTTTCAGATCATTCCTCCTACTGCCTTCTCTCTAAAATAATGTATTTGGTAATGTAATTATGACCCAAATGCATTTTAATGAGGTCACTGAGTTCCAAGCATTCAACAATTAATGTCAGTGTACTCGAATAGTAATTTAGATCTTTGTGTTCTTGAGGTACAGCAAAAATATGTAATAGGTGTATGCATAATTGGTAAAATAAATCCCAATAACCTCTGATTTAATCCCATCTTTTACTTTCTGTACAGTCCCTGTCTTGGGGTGCCAATAGATATTAAATGCCTACTTTGTTTAAGAAATCTGCTAATGTGCACTGCAGTCAATTTATTTGAGAACAATTACTAACAGGGACTTGGAAGGGAACATTACTACTCCTGTCTTCTTGCTGGGGGCACAGAAAAGGAATGTGAGTGACAACATGCTTAGTGGTGGTGAGAGGTTTCAGTCTGTGCTTGGAAATGCCCCTCCCTCAAAACCCAGAGGGTGCAGAACGGTCACAGAGAAACACAACTGCCAAGTAACTGGCCCTGTCAGTGTGTGTAATGGAAATGTCTTATGAGAGCAGCTTCAGTGAATGTAACTTTAGAGTAATATGCAAAGTATTATAAAGTTATATTAATTCCAAGTGCTTTTGTTGTCACTGGTTTTTGGGTTTGGTTTCTTGGTTTTTTTTTTGAGGAAAGATTTGTACTTTTGCATTTAAATATCTGATCTTGTTTAGCTGTTCTGTATACCTGGAATTGTCTTTTCTGTAAGACATCTAGAAGTCAGGTGTTTGAACCAGCCAGAGATTTGATGCCTCTGAGGGTATGGAAAGCTAGATAGTCTGTTGAACAACAAAGAAGTTGATTTTGCTTTCAATATTATAATTTACATGGGAACTTTTATATTAGATAACAAAAGTTGCTTTTTCTACTGCCTACAGGTGTTTTCTGTATCATTGTCTTGTTGACAGATTTCTCTGTAATCCCTAACACAAAATTAAAATCGACCTGTAAAGTGAAACAAGTGTTAAGCACTCAATTCACCTCTTGCTAACAACATTTTTTTTTCTCCCTTTCCTTCATTAGGATACAAATATTCCTTCCTAAGTACTTCAGTGAAATTATTAAATTCTTCAACTTTCGACTGTAAAGTTAGATTAGTTCATAACTTGATATCTCCATAGGTAACCCCTACCCTAATATCTAACTCTGTGGGAGAGAGAGAAAGAGATCTGTTGATTTGCAACAGTGAAATAGGCTTCTGCTCCTATAGTGGCTACAATATGTAAAATTCATAAGTTATAACAGTTTCATCTCTGCTGCCTGAATTCTCTTCGAAATCTTCTCCCCACATGAATACTGTAGCGCATGATCAAAGTGCCATGTAGTCTTCTCACAGATAACTTAGACTGTTCTAAATAATTTTAAGAGCAGCCTTAAATTGTTGTTTCATTCCTTTAAAACTTTGGGTTTTTTTTTTTCTCCCATTCACTTTTTTTTTTTTTTTTTTTTTTTTTTTTTCAGCGCTGTTTTGGAAGCAAAGATTCCAGAGTTAGATATATTTACACACTTACTGCTTGTACCTATACTGGCCCTATTTAAGTGCTAGGCCTACTGTGCTCCCTGATTATAAAATAGAATCATAGAATGGTTAGGGTTGGAAGGGACCTTCAAAGGTCATCTAGTCCAACCCCCCTGCAAGAAGCAGGGACATCCCTGACTAGATCAGGTTGCTCAGAGCCTCATCCAGCCTGGCCTTGAATGTTTCCAGGGATGGGGCATCTGCTACCTGTCTGGGCAAGCTGTTCCACTGTTCCACCACCCTCATTGTAAAGAATTTTTTCCTAATATCTAATCTAAACCTACCTCCCTCTACTATGAAACCATTACCCCTTGTCCAATCACAACAGGCCCTACTGAACAGCCTCTCCCCATTTTTCTTGTAGGCCCCCTTTAGGTACTGGAAGACTAACCTCTGTGTATCTTATTAGTACTGTGTTAAAAAAAAGCAAGAATGAGAGAAATATCCAAGGAAGAGAAAAAATAAAAAATAAAAAGGATGATTCAATATTGGATGATGCTGTGCAAGCTCTGAAAAGTGAAGAGACAGACCTAGACTGCAGAAAGATTCACAAAGATTACATTGGGACAGTTATTTCCGCTTTGCAAAGGAATAGTCTCTCAAGAGAAGAGACTATTGGCATCTAAGTTTCATTAATTTGAAGGTGGTTGAGCCACTCAGTCCTACCTAGCTTGCCATATGGAGATGGTGATGCAGCATAAAAACCATTTATTTTAATAGTTATTTGGATTATTTAAAATACTTTCCTTTCTCTAGAAATTTGATGTAATAGGATAACACTTTGGCTAAAGGTGCAAAGAGCAGTTCCTTAATTTTTCTTTCAGTCACAATTAAAAGAAATAAACAAATAAAAAACCCCCAAATTTCCTGCCTGCTACTGCTGTTTTTATCAGAGTAGAACTGTGGTTTTGAAGTTCTAATAAATGTTCTCAACATTCAGTCATTATTGTAACTTTAAATATTTATTTAAATTTATTTTTCATAAATAACAAAAAGGAATAGGATTTTCTTTCAATATATACACCATATGTTTGTTGGTGGGTGGCATATGGTGGATGCCCCATCCCTGGAAACGTTCAAGGCCAGGCTGGACGAGGCTCTGATCTAGTCAGGGATGTCCCTGCTCCTTGCAGGGGGGTTGGACTAGATGACCTCTGAAGGTCCCTTCCAACTCTAGCTGTTCTATGATTCTATGATTCTATGGTTTTTATATAGAAAAGTATATAAAATTATGATAACTTACATAATAGTGAATATTAGCTTTTAGATTAATGATTGATTAAAATTGAGTGAAATTTCTGACAGATCCAAGGCAGAACACTATTAGTGAATAACTTGTTGTTGTTGTTCAAGTAATTAACTTATGAAATATTAGCCCATGCAACAATAGAATAAATGCTTGAGTTAAACCACACTTTTTATATAATCTCTCAGAATTATCATTATGCAATAATACTTCAAATGACTATCATGATTTAAAATGATAGAGGAGATTATAAGAAAATGACTGCTTAATGAAATCCAGATGGAAGCTTTTTGTCTCATTGGGATTTTCTCCCATTCTCTTGGTGCTATGCCACCAAGCTATTCTAGCAATTTCAATTTACAAAAGATGTTGAGAGTAATGTGGTGATCTTAATTCAGTAAACCACCTAAAAAGACGTAATTTAATCCAGAGGAAAATGTCTTTCAATGTTTTATGTTTTGTTCAGTCGTCAGTTCAGAAAAAAAAGTTGAGCTTTTAAACCTTATGTAAAATATTTTTGAGAGTTATCTGCAGATTCCAATTACTCATTTTCCTAGTGTAAAATCCTATGGAGATGGCAGATTTTTATGTTTTGCTGTGGCTTTTGTACTCTCTCAACCTTTCAGTTTCTGATATAGATAGAGGTGTAATAATATACTGAAGAAAGCAAGTATGAGATCTGGCAAGGGCTTTCACTTAGTTGTTTGTAATTTGTATCTGATTGTCCCTTAGCCTCAAGTTTTGGATTAAGACCTTTTTCTTGGAAAAATAATCCTTGGTTTCTTTCTCCTCTCTCTACTCAGCACTTCTCAGTACTCTCTTAAAAAAAAAAAACAAACAAAAAAATGCAGATAGGCACAAAATTCCTACTGTAAATAGCCATTAGTATTTTTATATCAGTGGTTAGAAAAATGAAGTATTGATATTTTAGTTAGAGGACAGTAGTGTCAGCCTAATAATTGAACTGCATGCCATGCTGGAAGAAGTTACAATGGTTAGTCATCACATAAACTGGACACAGGAAAAAAACAACGTGTTCTATACAGAAAGGAAACCTCAGGTGATGGCCTCTCTTACTATCCGAGTCAAACAAAGGATTTAAGGACAAACTGGTCATATTTGTTGCCAGCTGTAAGTACTTTTGTATTCTCAAGTACAGGAATACATTACACTTTTAAATATATAGCTTTTTTTTTTTTTCCTGGCATGAGAATTAAGACTGTATTTTAGTAAAACAATGGACAACTATAACTATGAAAGCAAAGACAAATGGTGTTGTGCAGTTTGATTTGGATCTTTTTTTTTTACTTTTTCCTTTTAAGATATTATGTTTTGTGTTATGTGTTATCCTGCAGTGGATTGAGTAAGTAACAAAAGGAAGTTACATCCTTTGTTTACTAGCATTATTATTTCATGTGTTTCAAAAAAAAAGCCATTAAGATTCCAAATCCTTTGTTCTGTCTTCATTCTAGTACTATCTAGAAAAATCAGTGGAGAAATTAAAACACTAAAAAAAAAAAAAACCACCTTCAAAAAGTTTATTAAAAACTTCCAAGATGACTGAAAAAGTGCAAAACACACTAGAGTAGGAGCCTTTCCCACTTCTTTTATTGTAAAGATTAGTATGAACACAACATACAGTGTTTGGTTTCTTTATTTAAATGAATTATTTTAAAACATGGCCTTAAACTGATAGACTGGAGTGATTTTTTTTTTTAATGACTATATGTTCATCCAACATTTGGATATAGAAACACTTTTGTTACAGGAATAATTTCATTGTAGTGGATAGATTGTTTTCTTCATCCATGTAAAAACATATATCCTCTATTTATTGCAGGATAAGGCACTCAAGAGGTTAACTAAGCCTCGTTTCTACGGTGAGAAAAATAATTGGTATTGATTAGCAGTTGGTGCAACATTGCTGGAAGGGTTATTAAAGCCCTAAAGTACAGTACAAAATGATACTGAAAGCATCATGTACTCCCTAGACTGTCCTATACTAACCATTCCCATGTTTGAGATGTCCTCCTGACTTTGCTTATGATTCTCAGGAGCTTTGTTATACTTAGTGATTTCAAATTCTAAAGAACATTTAATTAGTTAAATGGGGGCTAGGGTGAAGGGGAATTACCCAGATGTAGATGCTGCTGTCTTTCTCCTCAAACAAAACTTGAGAGCTATTTCATTAAGAAAGAAATCATTAAAGAATTGGATCTTATAGCCGTATCTTTTATGCAGCTTCACTGCTTGTGATAACAAAGTGACAGCAAGGGACTGGGAAGTGCATGTTTCTTTCTTTCCTTGTGCAGCAATTTTATATTCGCAGTCAATGTATCCTCGCAGTGAGCCAAGAATACGCTGGACTTTGCATAAGTGATATCCCAGATAATCTACTCATATTTGTCACTTATATTTTAATTGCTTGTCAAGAAGTTCTTTAAAAATTATGCTAAATATAGAAGTAGCTCCAGGAAAACTTGTGTTAAAATTAGAACAGAAGTTGCATATCATGAGCTTAAATGTCTTTTCACTTAGATTGATGCTAATCCATTTTTTCTGTATATCAAACTGAATATACTCATCATGACAGTTTCTGACTGTTTCAACAAAAATAAAAGTAGTTCAGTAAAAACACCAAGCACAAGTAACTGCTTTAGGGCCTTATTTAGACACCAGGTAGTGACTTAGAACAATATGGTTGGACTCGTCTTGTGCCTGGGTCTGACTTGAGAGATCCTTTTCCTGCACTGCCACACTGAGGAGCAGTGGGAAACTGAGGGGAGTCTGAGGGTGATATTGCATGGTCCATGGAGAGGTCCCAAAGAAGATTCCGGTCCCTGTGGCTTCTACACTTGGATTACCTTTGTTGAGAAAATTTGCAATTGCTAAAAGATAAACTGTATTTTTATTGAAAGGTTTAATGTTTTTGTTTTTTTTTTTAATTCCGGTTATCTGGTAGCAAGCCATTGTAATCTCCTAGTGGCACAATTGTTTCAACAAAATTGTTTCCAGGATTAGCAGAAGTTGAGCAAGCAAAGAAATGCTGTGGCAAAGCTCCACATTTTTCTTCTGCTATTTCTCCTGAACTTCAGTGTACTATGTCACCCAATCTGCATGAAGTAGTTGTAATTACAAAAATCTGGCCAACATCTAGATTTTTTACAAGTAGGTATAAATGTAGAATAGAATGTGTATCCATGCTATTTATGTTTTATTTATACATTGTTGCTATTAGTAAAAAGGAATATATTTTTATATTTTTCTCAGTAATATGAAACTGCATATCTATTGTATATTATTAATGTAATAAAAATTAAATCTTAATTTTGTTGTAAGGAAATAAAGTGGATCTATCATAACAGTATTTTTGCTTAACCTAAATGAATTCTTATTCAGATTAAAACTTGTAAATGTACTGGTTTCTGATTTGATAGATGAGGCAGTGCTTATCCTGTCCTTTGAATCTGTTACTATTGACCGCTTAATATTTCTTTTTTTTGCAAATACACTTTTACCTGCTGACACACTGCTATATTTTCATTATCATGATGGTATTATCCTTCAATGTTAGAGTAGAACATGACACAACATGTGCTATGATTGCTGGATATTCACAGTCCATTGCGACTAATGTATGAATAATGGACATAGGGGTCTTTTGAAAATACTGTTTTACTTTTATTTTCTCCTGTCCCTTCTCTTCAACCCTACTACATAATATTCATTTATTGTAACTTATTTTTTTCCAGGTATTCCCATAGTTCCCTCTATTTTAAAAATAAACCAAAATATTGTACTTTAAATGTGATGTAAATTTATATTCAGTGATGAAAGAAAGTGCTGTAAAATGTGAAAGAACTTAGCAGTAACTTGAACAATAGATTTGCCCACTTCATGTTGTATGGTGACAAATTACACTCCGTACTGAGAGAAAGTACTTCAAAAACATCTGCTAAACAAAGACACAGGTAATGATAAACTAATCATGCTTTTGTGAATGACTGTCATCCAGCTTTACCTAAGAACAGACAAGCTGTCAAATCAAGCTAGTCATCATTAGGAGTTACTCAAGAAAAACTCAAGAAAGCAGTTTATTTAAATCGATTTCAAATAAAATAATAATTTTTTTTTACAAATTATTTGATATGAAAAACACATAAATAGAAATGCATCAATCCTGGATTCATTGCTATGAAAATTTCATTGCTATGAAAATAGTCCTGTAAAATTTCTGGAAAATAACTTCAGTCTTCATTCCCAATGTTGGACCTTTCCTACAGAACCTTTACTGTTATCTTTCATGAAAGAAGAAACTACCATATTAATGTATTTATAAAACTCCTCATGTGTGTCCATTCCCTAGTGAATTATAGCTTTCAGGCCTGTTATTCCTGTGGTCTGTTTGGGGTAATGTGAAGAGCTGTACTTTATTTTGCGTTAAAGTAGAGAATTTAACAGAGTATATAAATATATGCAAATGGATATGCCTATTCTGGTTGATATGATTATTAGACTATTATGCTGCCTAAAACCTAAATGAAGGCAAGGGTGTACATAGTCTCCTTACAAAGGGCTGTAAGTCCCTGTCATGTCAGTGTGTGTGTCCTACAGGGAATGTCTTTGACCATCTGAATGTGAGAGAGTTAGGTGCACAACATAAAAGCAGAATGAAAAAACACTGAAAATAAGCTACTGCACCTTATTGGTTTGCATGAAATAAAGGAATCTATTACATTTTTTCCTTTGGAGCTTCTTTATACTTATATATTCTTATATCCTTCTTATAAAGTGAATTGCCCAAATCCAACTTCTTAACAGTAGTAAAAATATCATATTGAAATGGAATCCCAGTGAAGTGTATTTATTAAAGCTGAACAGAGAATTTTACAATACTTAATATGTAATGTAAAAAATAGAAAAATAAATAGAAAAGATACATATTTTTTTTTTCCTTTTTGTATCACTTCTTATCTTTATCCATCAGTGATATTTCTTTGGATTCTTATCTGCCTGCATGCCTTTTCTCAACTGTCTCAAATTTTAGTGAAAGTTCTTTGACACTTAAATGTAAGGAGAGAAATATGTCTTTTTAGTGATTGAGTTTAGTTATTTGGAACAATGTAGCCCCGTCACTAAGGAGCTGAAATGTAAGTTTGAATACTTGTACCAGAAGTCTGTTATGAATTTACTACTAATATCCTCTGTCATTTTTTTCCACTCTAGGCTTATGTTTATTCTCAACCTTTGTGCCTAATTTTTCCAATTCAAATGTACATAAATTTGGTCAGGAGCCTTTTCTTACCTCATGGCTGCCCAACATCGAGTTTCACTACAATCTTAATGCTACAATAATAAGAATAATAAACCAAAGCAAATACGAATTCATTGCAAATAGCTTTATCTTCTATTCTTTAAGTTTGTGTTGGAAGAGAGAAAATTATATCTGGTGAAATTCTACTATTGCTCAGGAATAAGTTGGATTACTGTGTGCTCTTTAGCTTGACTGCTCAAATGACTAACTCCAGAATTGTATTGGGGATATTCTTTATACACATTAAATCTTTCTATGGTGAATTCTTTTTTTTTTTTTTTTTTTTTGTAACTTATGACTTCTGAAAGATGTGAAATGATTTAATCAAATAGATAGAAAGAAAGATAGGGAAAAATTGTAATAAGCATGAAATCCAATGTAAGATGTAATTTTCCACCAATTTGGTGTCTGCCTTCAAAAGACATAGTTGGCTAAAGGCTGGGGTTGAAAATAAATAGTTTTATTGTCTGTGTTTGCAGGGTGAATTGGGACACAACCTGAACAAATGATGTTTCTTTTAAAACTGTTTTAAAGCAATTTCTAGAAGAAAATTGTGGAAAAGCAAGACATTTTGCTATTGGTGCACAGGTCTCAGGAGTTTACGGTTGAAAATATTAATGATTTTTTTTTTTTTTTTGCATTAGTCTTAACTCTAGGAGATTAAGTCCTTTTGACTGAGAAATGAAATGACAAATTCTTAAACCATGTACTAATGAGTTTTGTGTAGGTTTCTGTAATTTTATTTGAATTTTATTATTTTTTCCCCCTAAGATCTGTAAGCCAGCTCTTAATCTTTGTAAGACATTTGTGGAAAAAATGTGTAAATTGTTACCAGTTCTTTTTATTGTTTCTTTTAATGGAGAAACTGATCTTGTGTAGTCTTTGGCTAGTGCCACAGTAAACATAGCAAAATAAAAAAGAACATTGTGGTATTACCAGAACAGGGAAGGGGGAATTAATATCCTTTAAGTAAAGCAAACAAAACAATGCAAAGACTTGTTTGTTTGTTTGTTTGTTTTAAAAGGAAAACCTATTTGACTCTGTTAATTTTCATAATTTCAGAAGCATACAGAGGACCTTTTTTACCCTTGTCCTTATTCTTCTTTATGAAAAGCTGCTGTTTCATTTTAAAGAGATGAGTCTTAAATTAAAGACAGCCTCCAAATATTGCTAGTCTGCCTCCTGCTGCTGCCCGAGAAAGGTACACGTGAGGCACCACATGTGGTGGAGAAAATTCTGCCTTATAGCTGGATTGGAGGAGCAGCAGTGACAGGGACAGCACCAGGACACTGAGTATTACTACTGCTATTTCACTATTTTATGTTTGTCTCTTCTGATGTTTGTCTAGCGCTGAAAGAAGATAGGGACAATTGAAGTGATGTGACCTATCACCTCATATGTGCTGTGACCGTTCTCTCTATGTGCTATGGACCCAATCACTCCCTGGGCAGCATAGTACATAATTTCCATTGATTTTGGTAGGAGTTGAACAGAGACAAGTAAGGGTAAAATTTGGTCTTTTTACTGCCGTTATTCTGTTTTTTGAAGATTGCAAAGGCAAATAAAGGTCTGTGTGATTCCCTTCCTTCTGAGTAAACTGCTGTGTGAAAAAGACTGAAAAGCCAGAAACTTGCTGCAATGTCATTATCAGTTTGAATCCCCAGCTTGTGTCACTGTAAAAAGAAGGGGAACATAAGCCAAGTTTTTGAAAATGTCAAGAATTATCTCTGCTTTGTCAGATTTGAGAGTGGCGTCATGGGGCTTAATTAGACATCGTGTAATAGAAAATGCAGGGGTGTTAGTCAGTAGTGAGTGTCTTTCACAGAGGTATAAACATTCATGCTGCTACATTATTTGACATCTTTTCAGTGAGCTTGTGAATGACCTAAAATATAAGGAAAGATTATTTTGCTATAAAACATCAGTCTGATGGTCAGGTATAATTCTTCCCTATTTGTTTCTAAGATATTTTTTCTAAATCTACTGAAGGAATCAACTACAATGATTAGGACTTTAAAATATAAAACCTTGGAATTATTTAACTCGTGTTCTGTTATGGGAAAACTTTAAAAAATCCATTGCATAATTCTTAAAATATTATTTTACTTTTTTTTTTTTTTCATTTGAGAGGCTTTTAATCTGTAGGATGTTGAAAGTATTGTATTCACAGAGTTCAAATATGCTTTTCTGAAACTGTATGTGCATGAGCCTCCTAAAAAGCTGTGATACAGTTGGATAAAAAGTTGGATACCAAGATGATCAGAGGGCTGGAGCATCTCTCCTATGAGGACAGGCTGAGAGAGTTGGGGCTGTCCAGCCTGGAGAAGAGGAGGCTCGGGGGAGATCTTATAGCAGTCTTCCAGTACCTAAAGGGAGCCTACAGGAAAGATGGGGAGAGACTGTTCAGTAGGGCCTGTTGTGATTGGACGAGGGGTAATGTTTTCATAGTAGAGGGAGGTAGGTTTAGATTAGATATTAGGAAAAATTTTTTTACAATGAGGGTTGTAGAGCTCTGGGTGCCCAGAGAGGTGGTGGATGCCCCATCCCTGGAAACGTTCAAGGCCAGGTTGGATGAGGCTCTGAGCAACCTGATCTAGTCAGGGATGTCCCTGCTCCTTGCAGGGGTTTTGACTAGATGACCTTTGAAGGTCCCTTCCAACCCTAACCATTCTATGATTCTATGATACAAAGATTTTGCAGTCCGTTGAGTTTTGGGCATATCTTTGACAAAACTTAGCTTTAGGGACATATGATCTATGAAAATTATAAGAAATAACAAACTTAAATCATTAAGTCCAAGATAAGCCCTGGTACCATATTTTTGCCACATTTCTGATTTTTTTTTTTTTTTTATATCCAAGCTTATTACAGTTTTAGGTAATACCAGAAGACTGAATTTTAAATAATTCCAGAGGGGACATGCAGAGCTAATCATACTGGATTATTTGGCTGTTAATGGAAGGTAATAATGGTTGAACCTTTGCAAAATGCCACCTAAGATTCATGGTTATAATAATACACTTTCCCTACTGTGATACTTGAATGAATACTAGGCTGTGATAGAAGTGTAGGTAAGATTATGATAAGATGCATAATAAGTGGCAGTTTACCTTTTTTTTTTTTTCAATAATCATAGTTTGCACTCCAGAAGTGGCATTGCATTGATGTTAAATGGTTATGTGAAAGAAGAAGCCTCTTTCACAGTACTTGAAAATCTATATTCTTTTCAGTTGCGTGTGTGTGTATGTATACATTTTGAGTATACATAATCCACATTTTGGATTTTTTTTTTCAGCTTTATAGAGGAAAACTTTCAAAACCATTCTTCTGCTACATCAAACATATGCAGCTGGGATCTTCAAAAAAAGTGAATGAAGTCATGGTCTTCAGAATGTTCAGGAATTTGGTCTCCTATAGATACTTTTATCAATATGTATATTAAGATGCAGTATTCCATACTGTGTCTGTTGTGCTGAAAGATAAGTGATACGTTTATTGATATTTTTATTTACTTAAGCTGCGGTCAATCCCTTGCGGTCACACACTTTTTATATTGTGGAAGCCATTAAAAATTTTTAAGGAAAAAAAAAAAACTAGGAAAAAGCTACCAAGGTATGTACTGAAATTTTATTTTATTAATATATAGTATTAATACATAATACATTTTCCTCTCTCTTTTTTTTTTCCTGATTCTTGTAGTATTTATTTTATTAAAATATCAAAATACCTTGCCATAGTTGAAGAACATAATACGTATGAGACTGTAATTAAGTAGTTCTTGCTATTTGCGTAATTTCTTACACAATTCTGACCTGCCAAAGTCTTTCCACTGCTCCTCTTTCTGCTGTGAGATTTCTAAGGTGGAATCAGGTTTTAGGAACATAATCTCTGTGGCTGATTGAAAACCTGATTATGCAGGCCTCACTGTGATGCAAGAGACGTAGTTTTGGGGTTTTTTTTTTTTATTTTTTTTTATCTGAAGCTGAAACCTGAGACAATAAATCAAAAGTTAATAAATAAATAAACAAATGAACCCACTCCCCACCAATGCTTATATTCTTTAATGTACAAGCAGAATTGCTTTATCAGCCACTGTAAAGTTTATTTGCAGGCTTTATCTTTTGTTGCTAAAGATGGTATTTTGCTCTTAAAATTTAGAAGTAGTACTTCAAGAAAAAAAAAGGAACTCTACACCAGAACAAGAGACAAGGAGAGAGAGAGAGAGAAAAGGGTTATCAGAGTCTTCCTACTTCTAACATGTTTTGTGGATTCTAAAATGCTAAACATGGGACAGAAAGCTAAACAAGGTAAAAAGCAAGAGCTATGGTTGTATCCATTCTAAGTACTTGAACATAGTTTTTATCTGGTTTTATTTCCTATTTTATAATTACAGAGATATGCTTTAGCCTAGATGGAGTTTCTGTATGTGGAAAATGGAGAAAGCACCATCATTGCAACATGCACAAGTTTTCCTTTTGCTGGCTCATTAGAGAGAATGTCTGCTTAGTGATCCCCTCTCTAATTGTTTACACCTTTTAAACATCTGCTGCACATGGAGAAATCTCTAGCTCTTACATTAGAGATGAATTATGCTTTTTAAAATAAAACCTGCCAGCTTACGGTTTTCTTCAGCATGGGTTAAAAAATACAACAAAAAAACCAACAATGAAACAAAATCAACAACCCCCCCCCACACACACACACAGAAAGAAAAAAAAACCAAAACCCCAAAACAACAAAACCAACAAACCACAAATCAAACAAACAAACCTGAAACATCTTTTACAACCAATTTCATAGCAACTGCTTTTTTCCCAATTTTCCAAATAATGTGCTACATTGTAACCTGTCACATTAGATTATATCCATCATGTAGTACTATAGCACCTGATTTGACATAATGGGATATGAAGGCAAGTATTAGATATGAAGAGAAGAAAAGGGTTTTATAAATACCGAGGATGCATTTGTGTGTTTGTGTATCCTCACTTATGTTACTATTAACGTATAAAAGCCACATTTCACACACATTAAGACTTTGCCTTCAACCCACCATACCAAAGACATTTTGAGTGCAGAATAAAGCTGTGTCCTTAGCTCACCCTGCCACACTACAACACATTACTGCCTCTGTTACGTAACATCAGTCATTCTTTCAAAGACTTGTCCGTTGACATTTGAGTGATTTAAAGGTACTTTAATTCTGGGTGGGAAAAAAAAAAAAGGCTTTTTTCTCCCACTTTATGCCATCTAGGCTACTCTTGTGTGTGTACTTAGGAACAGGGTTTCTGAGCCCTAAGCAAAGCTTGTGAGTCTTAGAAGTAACTTTATTTTCCTTCTCCATCATTTGTTATGCGTAATAGTAGACTAACAGAATACTTTGTGTTCAAAGGAATCTCTGGATGTCATCTACCCTGGTCTCCTCAAAACAGAGCTAACTTCAGAGTTAGATCTGGTACTGTGGCATTTTTACTCTTTAATATCTAAGTATTGCATTGCCATAGTTGGTGACTATCATACACATCATATAACAGCATCCAATTTTTTTCACTTTATATGTGGATCCTTTCTTTCTTCTAACCTAGGGGATTGTATTTGTGTTTTGTGCATCATAAGCAAGTTGTTATGCCTAAGCAAATAGTACATTATTAACATGGAGTAATTAAAATGATTAATAAAATTACACATGAAAATAATGTGCTGTCAAAAAGGCCTTTTTTGTCTTAATGATGACAGTTGGTCAAATTATGAATTCAACTCATTGTGCTCATATTCCTTAGATTCTGTTATTTAGAAACTCTTGAGAACTATCCTCAGTCTTAGGTAAGGCTGGAGTGCTTCAGAAAGCTAGCCAAATGCTGTCTTCCAGCATAAGGAAGACATACAGCTTTTATTTTAGCAATGCAGGGCATAGTGTCCTGCTTTGCTTTACTTAAAATTCAGTCTAAGTGGTCAAGTAGCTTCACTGTCTTTCTATTTTAGTATTTATTCCTACTATTCTCAAAGAACCATTACTCATATTTCCACCTACAGGAGGATATGTATCTACATTACAGAAATATGGGTTGAAAGAGACCTCGGGAGGTTGTGTAGTTCAGCCTCCTGATGAAGTGAAGAAGTCAAGATATAGTGACTGTATTGAGTTACTTGTGGTTTTCTATAGCTGAGCCTTGAAAATCTCCAATGATGGAGATTTCACAACGTCTCTCTGTGACCTGAGCAATGACAGCACTAAGCAGAGGTTTTTTTTCATCAATTAAACTAGATTTTTACTTATGTTGCACTATTTTTTATCCCTCTAGGAATTTGGCTTGGTGATGTTCTGTTAGCAAGACAGATACAAAATTTTAGTGCCAGATGTGATTAGAATTATTGTGGGTTAATGAATTGTCACATAATATTTTAACAAATTCTGACGGACAAATTATATAGACTTTTCACTTACTGCCTGATAACTTTAGTAATCTACAAAAATGTGTCGGTGTTTCTACAATTTGATGTGCAACTGATTTCCCCATTTCCTCATGCCATTCCCATAGGAAAAGACTTATGCAAACTGAGAAAAGACAAAGGAGAAAACTTTTTTTCCCTGAAAACTCGGTCATATAAATTCTTTATAGCAATTCATTAAACTAGCTGCTGAATATAAAAGGCTTACTCTAAGCTTTAACATACTCTCTTCAATGTGTTTTTCTATGCTTCTTGCATGATGAAAACTAAAAAAAACCCCTCAGTTTGTTGGTTTTTGTTTTTTGGGGTTTTTTTTTTTTTTTTTTTCAGGAAAAAAAAACAAAACAGAGCATTAGCAATTATTTGAAAGACATTCAATACTGAATTCATTTGAGAATATGGGATTATAACTGAAGGAATATTCTGATGACCCAACAGTAGTCCACTATCAAAAAAAAATTGCTTCATTTTTAGTGTTGCTAATAGCCTTATAAGTCAGCAATTCTTATTGCTCTGGCAGCTTATTAAAACAAGTAAGTAATTACACATAGTGCAGTGAAATACTGTCACAGCTCAAATACTGGATAAAATAGGATGCACATAAAAAGTTGTGTGTGTTTTTTTTTTTTTTTTTCTCATGGTAAAACTTCAGCAATGAGGATGAGTTCAGGTTCTGTATTTGGTCTTTTACTTTTCACCTTAGTTTTAAGTATCCATATTAATAGCCTGAAAATACAAAGAGTAATGAGGTAGATATATTTGCAGATGACATATTTAACATCAAAGAGTTTTTTGTTTGGGATCAGAGAAATCATGCATTTTTTTCAAATATCCAAGGGAGTTGAAAGAAATGGGAATGAAACTTAGTACAATACAGTATAATTGTAGGAAAAATAACTTATAGTTGAATTCAATCATATTATTTATAGTCTTTTAAATTGGATATACCAAACTAAAAAAATAATAAATATGTGTGTGTATATATATATATATATGTATATATAATGTATAATATTATAGGACTTATGGAGCAATTCAGCTCAACATATAGATATAGTTTAAAAAGGCAAGCTTTTAGCATGTATAAGAAAAGGAAAAGCTAAGAATAGAAAATATATAATAATTCTTTAAATAACTCTTCTATTACGCTATGTAATACTGGCTGTCCTGTTATCTTAAAGGATATCACAGAAAAAAAAGGAGGTTCGACAATAGGCAATGCAATCATGAAGGATGTGGAGAAGTTCTTTTGAAAGAAACTGAAACTACTGTAAAAGAAAACGAGTAAATGAGGAACATTATAATAGATCTTTTCTGATTTATGCTATAAATCACATATTTCTACATGGCAAACTCTAAAAGAAAGAGAGGACAGTTATTGGAATTAAATGTTGTGTAATCCAGAAATGCTTATAGGTTTACTATTTACTATTGTTTTTCATGCACATATAAATTATTATAGAGCTCATTAAGATAGGTCATGGTTTAGATAAAATATTGAGGAGAGTTTTTTTTTTTTTAAAAAAGAAATAATTTAACTTCTTATAACAAATCGTAAATCACTGGTTTGAAATGAGTATTTCAGTCTTAAGGTTAAAGTATTCTTTGTCTTTTAGATTGAATAACTCTAGATCTCACTGTTATAGATTTCTTACACCTTCCTCTGTCAGAAACAGGATATTGAACTAAATAGATCTTGGATCCATTCCAGAGTACCAGTTCTCTCTTTGTACTCAGTGCATCATGTGTTCATAGTCAAGCTCTATTAATACCAAACTAAATACAAGTTCCCTGTAGTGAGGCACAGTACTTATTTTCAGAAATACAGAAGGGGAAAAAGAGATGGGAATGAAGCCAAGGAAGTTGCTGATGAAGCGAAATAAGTGATAGAGGAAATGATGTAGATTGTAGGTATACAGAATTTATCAGTGTAAGCTCAAGAAAGGAACAATATGGGAGATTCAGCTTTGATTTAACTTGATCTGCTCTTCAGTCTAATACCTAATAACTAAATTAAGACACTCTCAGTTTTGAATTGTATTTGCTTCCTGCCACATGGAGAAGAGAGGGTAGTAAGTCACAGGCTCAGTTTGTGGAAAATTTAGGTACAAAGTTAATTCCTGGCCCCAAATTCACTTAGTTATAGATGTGACAGGTATTTGCCATTACATAAAAAAAAAAAAAAAGCTTGTTTGAACAAGCTTTTCCTAATGTAAGCAGTTTTACCCAAGTCAGTCCCTAAGGTTTCATTGTTCAGCTGGTAGAATTTGTCATCTCTAAATAGTTCATCTATCTGATATATCAGATAGATGTCTATGCAATCACTACATTTTCAGAAGATACTGTCTTGGCAGCTTTACAGTTCAGATTGTTCCAGGCTTTTTTTTTCAAAGTCTGGCACAAACTCACAGTCTGCAAAACTTTCATAAACCTTTCTAATCAATCAATCCAGTTGCACTGCTAATAGCTGTCATTGAATTTGGTGTCCTCTGAATTTGAATTTTCATATTTAATCTGTTATAAGCCTTCTGGTCGCTGTCAAGGTAAACAATTAAGAGCTAATCTGCCTGTTGCTCAGGCACCAGTGAGAGCTGAAGAGACACTAGCTTCATAAGAAGAGAATGGCTTCATCCTTCATGCACAGTTAGAAACTTACAGCTGACTTGGCTGCATTTGGGGCTGATTTACTGAGTCCAGTAAATCATTGACTGTTAAGAGTCCATTAAATCATTAACTTTCTTTCTAGATATAAGTTTTTTAATAACATGATTACAGGGATCAATGGCCAAGAACATTTGTCCTATTGTTGCTGTACCAATACTGAAAAAAAAAATCTATGCCAAAAATTACTAGATGGAGTCTTCCATTCTCTTAGTAGGCCTGATACCAGGAAATGTATTCCCTTCATTTTTCCTAGGACTTTTTGTTCTTTTGATCTGTCTCCAAATATCTCAATATAAAGAAAGTTCTTTTGCAGGTAAAATATTTGTCCTTTCCAAAGTGGTCGTATTCTTGCTGTCTCTAACAGAAACTTTCTAGGCCTGAAATTAACAAAAAAAAAGTTACTGAACTATATTTTTTTTCCATTATTTCAGAAAACGTTAGTTATGTGACTTTAGGGCTATCATCTTCTCCCTATTCTTCGTGTCCCTTAGCCTTGTCCTTGCCTTCTTACAGGTGTTCTATTTAATTTTTTTTTTTTTGAGCTCACATATCCCACCAATCTCAGTAGAGTCTCTAATGCTGATTTTGGAGTGGATTCTTACATAGAATGCACTATGTTTTTATCCAGAATCTTATTGCTGAGATTGTGGAAGTTACCTGCTAAGAAGTTAAATCTTTTTTCTTGATAAATGGTGCACAATAGTCCAGTGTGCCAGACATCTATAACCAAAGACTCATTAAGCCAAGCTAATTAAATAAAAACAGTAAGCCAAATAGTTAAGATGAAAGTCATGACCTGTAATGACCCCAAGTCCCGTCTATGACACAGAATTAATCTTTAATCATTCCTAATGGCTGCTTGCATATTTAATGCCTCCTACAGTTACTATTCTCCCCAAAGGGAATCCTTAGTTTCTTTCCTTCATTCAGTAGTTCCTTTGGGAATATGTGTTAATTGCTCTTACAGAGAAACAAAAGTAGTTCAAGTTTTCAGAGCTTTTCCCTTTCTTTTTTCTTTTTTTTTTTTTTTCCCTTAATGACGACTGTCAGCAGTGTAAGTAGGAAAAACTTTTAGTTGTATCCTCAGTGGTATCACATGTAAGACTAACCTCAATAGTTCCTCAGAGAACTTTAAATTATAGGTGTTGTGTAAGAAATGTGTAATCACTAATTTGCTGATCGCTTTGTTCGGGCAACATAAGTTGCATTTAATTTGAGCGAATGGAAGTGACAGATTGATACATGGCTCAGGTCAAATTTAATTTCTTGTTGAAAAGACTAAGTTGGCAAAACTGGCACAGCCATATCAAATGCGCTATGCTAATCTACCTGACTTTTTTTTGGTAATATCAGGGGATGGAGAAATTTTGTTGCTGTTCCTGTTGTTTTCTCCTGCTCTGCGCAGAAGGAGATTGATCATCAGGTTTTTATTCTTTCTTAAAATTATTCTGTTCTTTGATTCCGTCTAGTTCTAGGAGGAAAGAAGGTGAGGGAGAATATGCCCTGTCAGGTTTTCATAGGCTTTCACACTGTCAATTAAATTTCTAAGCTTACAGAATGCTTTTCCCCTTTGCTGCTGCAGAGAAAGATAAGTATCATGAAACTAGTTTAACTAGACTGCACCCTTTCCAGGGTAACATACATTTAAGGAATCTGTGATAAAGTTGTGCTTTCCTGCAATCAGTTCCACCTTTTGAAGGGCTGCTGCCTCCATGAATGAAGTGCCAGGGAGCTAGCAAAAAAGAAAGAGTTTATCTTCTTCCAAAAGACAAACCTTTTTTAAAGAATGATCTTCTATTCTACTTCCAGTAATCAGAAGAAAAAAAAAAAAAAAGAAAAAAAAAAGAACAACAAACAAAAACTTGCAAGTAACCATTGCTAAGCACCTATTCAGCTATGGCAACATGATAATCTATCCAATTTACTAAATCCATGACTGCCAAAAAAGAAAGAGACTGCCATGGGGAGCTGAAGAAAACAATATCACACAGCTCAAAAAAGACCAGCAAAGTATGAACACCCCCTTAAACACCACCAAATTTTTGTATTCTGTATATCCAGATAGATGCTAGGGAGGTTTTTTTCCTCACAGTGTATTATGATCTCTTTTTTTTCATGATGGGAGAGTTATATATAAGTTTCTGTGGCCAATAACCTTGTTCTGTATCCTCCTGCTTATGTGATTTGCCATTCCGCTGTTTCTCTTCAGCCTCTAAAGGACCTATGAAATTTCCTTTGTCTGCATGTCTAAAATCAGGTAAGCATACATTTTACATAAGATTTTTTTTTTCCTTCCAAGTCTGACACAGAGAGAGAGAGAGAGAGAGAGAGAGAGAGAGAGAAGGCACTTTGACAATAAGTAAATTTCATTATCATCCAAATTCAGTAAATCATTTAAGCATGCGCTTAGTCTTCTATATCTTGTGGACTTCACATATCAGATATTCAGCTAGTTTAAATTAGCATAATCACACTCACAACTGAAACCACTCTGATTTACATCAACTTTAGAATTGGCGTAGCCTCTGCATCGAGAACTGCAGGTGGTTACTGAAGAGACTTGAATTTATTAGATATTATAAAGTGTCAGAGTCCAATACTCTCTAATCAAATTCCTTTAGATATTCCACGCATGAAAGGTGTAATGTTTAATATCAAATTTACTTATTTGAAGACAATTGATGTTACACGAGATTTCTGATTTAGCAGAGCGATACAAAATATATTGGAAACACAATACAAATGTAACTTACGCTTAGCAAAATATAGCAATTGCAATATACAGTTCAATCACAATACCAATGTGATTCCCATTACCAGTCTCTATAATATGCTCAACAAAGTGAGGTTTACATTCTCTGTGAGCTCATTTTTCATTTTTTTCCTATATTTTTCAAATTTTCAGATATTTTCAAAAGGTGTAACATTTACACCATTTGAACCTGCGAATCCAGCAACTTCATGTTTTTTCTCTATTTACTTATTCTCCCAAGTCATTATATTAATCAACATAAATGATTTAAATCTAGAAAGGAGGAAAAAAATAAAATTTAGATAGAAAGATATCTCAGTCTATTATAGAAGTACTGAATAAGCATAGCACCAGCACAGAATTAAACATAACTAAGCATTATGACACTAAAAGAGAATAGATCAAAAGTTCTGCACATCTATATCTATACTGAAAGAAAAGCATGTTCAAAGCACCCCATATGATTGTTTTAGAGTTCTTATTGTTTCATCTGTGTGCCTTTCAGTCCTCCTCCTTTCGGACAGTGTAGATAAATTGCTGATTGCGTGAGCAAGAACCTGACATGTATGAGGCAAGTAAGTGTTCAGAAATCCAGTGATTGCATTGTTACTTTGGATAAACTGAATTCATACTATATAAAAATTTTCCTACATCTGGATTGGAAGATACCTTTCCAAAAGACAAGTAAACTTTAAATGGTAATAGAGAGTTATGGTTACAACACATGCAGGACTTGGTGCAAGTCCTGACTGGGATCCTGTCATCCAGTCATTACTCACCCGCACAGCTGGAAAAATCAAGTCTTGATTCAAGGTTGAATTTACCTAAATTCAGTTTCAAGCCATTTGATTTTTTTTTTTTTTTTTTCAGTCTGGAAGACTGAAACTTGCTGCTATCAGACCTCTCATTGTTTATGTGCAAGTACTTGCAAACAGTGACCAAGTCACACGCTCACTTTTCTCATAGGTGACCTCTGAGCTGCCTCCTGTGTTTTCTTGATATTTACTGAAATGTGCATGCCTGGTTGAGTTTTTTTTTTCATCTCAACCAGTGTCAAGTCTGCAAAGTTTAAAGTATTTCCTCTGCTTATAGCACTGAGTAGATAGCAATCATTGATGCTGATTCCCAAATACTTATTTAGCGGGCTGGGGGCTCCCTTGGGCCAGGAGCGGTGAGGGCTCCCCATGAGGTCTGTCAGGGCATGGCCTGGCAGCCAGGACCCATCCTACCCCCAGCCAGAGGCAGGGCAGCTGGGGGACACCGGGGCAGCCCCAGCCCCGGGCACTGGGCACCAAACTGGGGACAGTCTGAGGGCAAGCCACGAGCCCACAGGCACAGCTCAGCAGGGCCCACAGCTGAGCAAGGCAGAGGTGTGGGGAGCTGGAGGCTGGTCCTACTGCGGTGTCACTGGGCCAGGGACTGATGGCCTTGGGGGGCTGAAATGGGGTCCTGCGCCATGGGCAGGGTACTGGGGGGCCTGGTCAGGGACAATGAGTCCTGTGAGTACTGTGATTAGGTCTTCATCAATGCTTTTCTAAGCCACCACTTTCTAAGGCTTCTAATTTTTAAGTACAGCTTGACTTGTTAATTCCCAGGTGCATTAGATTTTATTTGCTTTATTAAAACACATTTTGTTCAATGAGGCCTTTAAGCTCGGTGATCCGCATCATTCCGTAAAAGTAACATGTCCTTGGTATTTATTACTCCATCAATCCTTGTGTCATCTGTAAACTAGTAAAAATGCTACATTGTCCAGTAAACTACTGGTAAAAAGCACAGGAATCGTGTTAGATTTACAAACCCTCTCCACAGGACTTGAGTCAGTAGGCCAGCACTGGCAACAAGAGAAGCAAGGGAAGCAAAGAAAACCCTTCTCCTTCCTTTTGTGTTTCAAGTAAGATATTGTGTGGTGTTCGCAGTGAGAGGAGTCCTTTGGCCACTGATTCCTCTGTTGCGCTTTGGTTTTGGGGGCATTTAAGGACATACGGCCCATTGTGTCAAATGGAGGCTGAAAGCAGGGTGCTCAGTATTTGTAGTGCGGAGTGGTGGCAATGCGTGGCTGTGTTTTGAAGCACTGCATCAATACTGGTGAGCTTGTGGTGATGACAAAGAGATGATGATGATGATGAAGCAGTGTCAAGGGGGTCACTCTGCAAATTCACTGTTCTGGATGACTCTGTCTGCAAGGTCAAACTGTGATATGCTTTAACCATTCTGTATAATAATCAAGGATAATTTTTTTTTTCATTATTAGCTAGAAAGTTTTATTGTAGTTTGTGAATTCCTCTGTTTGATGCCTAGCACCTGCTCACTGCAAGCCACTCTGTTTCCAGCACTTTGTAAAACCTATAGGGGTTTTGAAGGATAAGGCTTTCTTATTTTAGTTTTTAAAAGCTATTAAAGCTTCTTTAAACTACTGGCCTTATTTGATAAGAAGTCCTGCTGTCACATGTTTTTGCTTTTTCTAAATCAAATGGAACACACAGAGATGAGCTGTGCTAAGGAACTGAAAGAACAAACAGTTCATCTTGTGATCTGAAATGTCTGCTATGAAAATATCAGCATCCTCAAGACATAATAAAGTGATAGCAGTGGTGGACCATTAAAATGTATGTGAGTTTACATATCTGTTTGTCTCTATCTTTTCCTATTCTCTCTCTTTGAAGGTACTTAGGGAAGTAAGCACACAAAAGTGAGCTAAATTAATGAAAAGCATGAGTAGAACATTTGCATTGTCTACTCATGTGCCATTAGGATGGTAAGCTTTATTTAAGTGCACCTTTGTCTCTTACCTAGACAAGTAGGGTAAGTCTAATGAGTGTGAGCAGCCATTGTTTGTATCCCTATAAACCCTATCTGTGCCTTTTGTCAGGCAGAAAAATAATGATGAAAAGGAAAGAAGATTAGCCTTTGACAGTAACAATTCTCTGTAAAAGACTTAACAGTCATTGATGGTGTTTAATGTATTACTGTACTGGATAACATTTACCTTTACGGTGAAGCTGCATAAAGAAACAAAAGCATTGGCTTACCGGGTTTTAGCTGTAGTTGGACATTATACACTACAGAAATCCCAGCAGAGCCTGCTGTTCGAAGACTTCATTGTTATTCAGTTTGTTAACATGACAATGATCAAAGATATCCAGGCTAAACCACTCATTTATTCTAATTAAAATAACTGTTCCGATCTGTTATAGGTTTTGTCCTTACAGTGTGTATATCTAGCAAAAGAGTAATTGGTAACCTTAAAATGTTACAGAGAAAGGCACAGAGCATTCTGTCTCCAGGGGCACTGTGGTTTGATGCAGAGGGATCAGAGTTTTTAAGATCAGTGCATTTTTGCTTCATCTCACTGGTAATAAAAGCGTTGGTCATTTACCGAGAGGTGAGCTCCTGGGAGCTGACCCAGTAGCTTGACACTATTTCGTATTACAGTTGAAAATATCACAATAAGAAATGGCATTGAGCAGGCCTATTTGTACCTACTTTAAGCTTTCTTTTGTTTCAGAAAAGCATACAAAGGTAGGATTTATGTACTAGTGCAATTGATCTATTCGAATCAGAAACAACTCTGTGGTATATTGATTCTTGGTACATTGTATTTGCCGTGTGTCATATCCTGCAAATTATTTTTATTTAATTTAAATTACCTGACCTTTTAGAACTGCAAAATAATTAAGTGTCTTCCTTACAGTGAGAGATGGGCTGGCACTGAACTGATCAGCTTGCTCAGCAGTTTGAACATCATCAAAATATTCAACCAACTGCTTAAAAATAAAGGACTGATGAGTGTGCACATTCTTTTCCATTTTATACCAGCTCTTACACCACTCTCATCTCAGGAGCTGTAATTAGGTTTGGGAATGATAAGTGATACAGTCTGCCTTCTTTGGGAACCTAATTTAAGTTGTATGATTAAAGTTATGTGCTGTTAAATGTCCTAGTCTTAAACCTTTACCTTTAGTTAGGCAAGACTACTGATTTATCTGCTGTGTCCAAATGACAGTTATTGGCCAGAGCAAAGGACAAGTTAGAGTGGGGGTTCTTTTGGTGGGGAAGTAGCAACTGAAACCACCACTTACCATGGTGAAAGTTTTCCAGTTTTCTCATGTTCACTTAGCAGAAACCAGCAGACTAAGTGTCCTCTGAGAGTCAATGTGATTCCCTCCATCTTGGAGGGAAAGCTGCACTAGTATAGTATTCAGTTAACAGCGCTGATTCACACCTGAGACCTGCGTCCCACCTAGGCGGATGAGCGCATTGCTTAGGAAATGCAGCTGGGCATCAGGCTCAGGTGGGAAGCTATACTTTTAGCTGCCACCTCCAATGTATGAAGCGAAGCAGGAATACTCATGTATTCAGGCTCTGGACTCAGCTGTGAAGCAGCAACTACAAGCTGAGATAGCTGCAGGCAGATTTCCAGCTGCTGCTGCCTGTAACGTGACAGGGTTCTGCTTCATGTATTGGAACTCAGGAGGCTTTCCTTTAAGCCTGGGAAACCCAGTGAGTATCAAGAGATGAAATCTATAGTCTGGAATTAAAGATTTAAAAGTATGTTCAGTTGGTGAATTAGGGTGTAGACTTAACACAAACACTAAGCTGTAGCCTGTTTTGTGTTCTTGGGTGCATCTGAGAACCAGCCACGAATAATAGTCAGGATTGCTATAGCTGTCTAAAATGCAAGTGTCACAGTGACTGAATTTTAAGTCTGGATTATTTCATTGCCCTTTGTTAATGTTTTTGTTGTTTGTTGTTGTTGTTGTTAACAAAGAGTTAAAAAATTGTTCTCCTTTCTTCAGGAGGAAAATACTGGTTGACATATTACTATTCTGCTGGGTTGTGTGTCTTTCCTCACACTGAATTGTCTAAATGCTAAACTACAATTTCACATTTACAAAATCAAGGTCAAAGCAGCTACTTGCTCTATTGGTAGTAATGAGGTTTGTAGGAAAAAGGTCTGTCTAACCATCTTAACAGTGTAAGCTTCCCGTTTATTTCCGAAATCTCAATTATTTTTTGATACAGCCATCCCCTAACCCCCCAACTCCACATGGTCTTATAGTCATCTTAAGAGAATATTGGGTTTTTTTTTTTGTTTAGAACAAACTATAAATGATAATTTTCTACTTTTATTACATATATGAAGTGCCACAGAGAACAACTTGAGCACAGCTCACCTATATAGAACTCAGATTTTATTTCAATTGAGTCTTATGGCAGAGATAAGCTGAATTCCTTGGTTTTAGCTAATTGTGTGAAACACAGATTTTATTTGTGACAGAGACTCTTATTCTTCAAACTTTATCTCTCTGTCCATATTCCTGCATAGAACATAGCTGTGAAATAGTATTTATATTCAATTTCCTCCTGTAGTGGCCTAACTCTGTCTTGTAGTTCTGTCACAACAGGTGGTAGAAAACAAGAAAACCAAACAAATAAGCATGCAAACACAAGAAAAGCCTCAAGACCTGAAAATAAATCATAATAACAAATATAGCATTTTTTTTTTTTTTCAGTATGCTGTGATATAATAAGCAGACTAAGAATGAATGATGGAGATAGAAACTATATATTAAACACTTTAAAAGCACTGCTTCTTTCTGTCAGAAGCAAATCAGGCTTACTTTTTCCTGATTTTTTCATCTTCTTTCCCTTTCTTCTCTCCTTCCCTCACTACTTAAGCTTTCCACTTGATCAGTTAGGCCAACAGCTGAATCAGCTGTTGATGGAGATAAACATTAAGTGAGAGCATGAAACCTAGCAGTAAGCAGGAACTCAGTGGCTAGGCATAGAGAGATAAGTAGATAGAAATAGAGTAGCAATCTCTTAAAATGATAATGAGAGATAAAGTGTTTATACGTAATGAAATTATAATTGGGAGATGCTTATGGCTTTACAGCTCCCATTGACAACTTGGTGTTCAGCTCTCTACTTGGAGCATATTATGCCAGAGCATCTTGGAACTGTCCAGGCTGAGGTCCTTCCTTAGCAGTTTTTCTACATTATTTTGCACTCTTATACTTAAAATATAAAATTAGCCACCCAGCTATCAGAGTAAGGAACAAAGTAGTCACAGCCATTTCTGAATCACCACTCTGGAGATGCCTCCTATCTCGATTAAGGATATGGAGAGCTTAGGATGATATTTTTATTTTGTAAGTAACATGTAGTGTGGACCAGCACAGATACATTGGCGAAGAGTACAGTGTTCATATTGTGTATATTTCAGAGTTTTTATTTTGGACTGGTTTTATTTTCATCTTCTAGATTAAATGGCTGTTAGTGCTTAGAGTTCATTAGAAATATGTCTATAGTAGTAAGTGTCCCAGTAGGAGCAGACATAATAGAGTGACAGAGGTAGTGTTGAGGAGATTGTGTCCTCACTGAATATGTTTTTTGGGGTGTGTACATGCAGTCTTGAGTGCAGCTCTGGTTTGAATCTGTGGACTGAGTACCCGTTAACTGTTAGTTGTGGTGGCTAGAGTGTCTTTTGTGTCTTAATTTCATTCAAGAAAAATTCTGTTTGGGTGCTCCAAGAATCCACTATACTGTGATCCAAAGAGGAGTAAATGGGAAGTTTAAGAGTTTTCCTTCAAAAGTGCAATCCTGTTCAAAACTAAAATGCTAGTGTAGATGTACCCTACTTAAAATATCTTATTAGAGTATGTGAATAGATACTTAATAGTTAAATTATGACTCCTATTGAAAACTACTTAACTTAATAAATAGTCCTATTAAAATCAATAATGAGATAGCTTCACTGTGAAGCTGTGAATATGAGTAAGAACATTAACAGCTATCTTAAAGTAGTAATAACAGTGTTCAGGATCCATAATTGATGGACTCATTTGCAGACCAGAATTAATATATGAGCTTTTGTCATACTGAAAAAAGATAAATTTAAGCTGTTTCAGTGTGTGCTTTATGGTTTTTACTCATAGATTTTTCTGGACTGTAATTGTTTACTTACCCATGGTTAATACAAACATTAGTAGAAGTCAGTCATCCCATTATTAAACATTCATGGAAGCAGCTGGTTACTGAGAGCAGTTAATATAGTAGTGATTAAAGAGCACTTTGAAGGCATGTTCAGAATGTTTAGGACAGTTAAGCTTAAAGGAAATGGCCAATTGCAAATTAAGTTTTGTCTTATAATAAGATTTCTAAAGTCACTAGTAAATGCCACGCAAGGTTGACAAGAATAATAATATATAATTCCTTTTAAAAAAAAAGTAACCACAAAACTCAGGTGTTTAATTATTGATCCAAGTAATATTTTCCTTTCAAACTCATCTGGGGGCTAAGAGCTGTTAGTTAAAGCATCTGACAGAAACTCTTCCTAAAGGATTAATGAAATGAACTCTTCAGCAGTTTGCAAAAAAGGATTTTTACACGAGTAGATTAAAGAAAATAGACATGTAAAGCATACTGATTCACTTAGAAAGAATAATAATTACACTAAGGTTTCTTCCATTCCTCCTTTCCCTGTATGCTATTTCCGAGTGATAAGTGGTACATTAGTCTAATCCAAATGGTAATTAATGTTTCATGTGAAAACAAAATAATTTTCAGGCCAAGTCTGCTACCTTTATTCATGCTTTACCACTTTACCACCCAGTATGTCTGTTTATGTAAATAAGATTGAGTAATAAGATACTGCTCATTTTAAGAAAAGATATCATAATTACAGATGTGATTCTTGCTATCTTTTTCTTCCTGTGACTGTTTAGATATTTGTGAATTCTGTGTGCTAAAAATTTCACAGTGTTTGATATCTTTATGTTTATTAGGCATATGTAAGGCATGCAAGTTATTTATGACCATCTAAGAAATCTGTACCTTTTCCCACACTCTGTAAAGTCAGCCTAGAAATTTAAAAGAGTTAGATACCTTAAATGCTTTTTTTTGAAAATCTAATCTGGTGCCTGTCTGTATTTCTTGAAGCATAACACCTTTAAAAATTGAGTCTGAAGTGACTTTGCCAAGATATTACTGGAAGAAGGAGGACTTTAACACAGATCCCAGGTTTATGCCTCAGCCCTTGGATCACTTCTTTACAGTAGTTTTTTTTTTCAGTCTTTCTGCAGTCACAATTCTTATAAATGTCAGTAGGAGCAAAATTACTAATACTGGAGTTATGAGCCAAGGTGGGGAGGGGGGAAGTCTACTTAGATAAATTTTGTTTTGCACTCTTGCAAGCTGTTTTTCAATAATCCACTTTATGGTCCTCTACACCCTATTGAATTGTGGGATAAAAAAAAAAACATACAGCTGACATAATTCACTACTGAGCACCTAAAGGCAGACTCTCATTTTGAGAGTGGTGAAGTAGGAAGACAAAATTAAATTGGTTTATTTTAAGCCTCAGGAGCTGTAACGCTAGCCTATACCATTTTATCTAAACAGATATTTTCAGTGTTTTATGTAGAATCAAAAAGCATATATCGGAATCCTTATCTATTGTAAAATTAAATAGACATTTTCACTTGAGTGTACACCAGGAGTGAAATTATGGCCTCATTCAATCTGATGGAACTTTTTTGCAATTGACTTCAGTGGGACTAGGACTTCACCCCAGGAGTGTACTTTCAGGCTAGCTAACATCTTTTTTAATGTACCCCCTACATAGCCTATTAAATATTCTTGTCATTACAGAATACAGAAGAGCCCATTTTCCAATTTGTCACGCTCTGATGAGCACTGTCTCATAGAGCTCCCCTCAACCCCTGTTGTTTCCTACTTACTAGTTAGAGCATGAAAAAGCCAGTGGGTCAGAGGTTGCTTTCTCAGTCATCACATATACCTTATAGCAGCTAACGGGGTATGAAGGTTTCCTAACGCGCAACCTGAATTTAGTTAGAGGCTTTTGACATACCTAGTCCATCTTTTATTTGAAGATTTTTTTTTTTATTATAGGTATAGTTTAGTAAAAAAACCCATGATTTGAAAAAGCTGGCCTATGGAAGTCATAGGGAGAGAAGGTACTATGGGAAAGAACAAAAAAAAAAAAATATTTCTGAGCGTCTCTTATGCAATCACAAAAGAAAGAAGAATGTTGCTAGGTGTTAATGACTATATCTTTTGTCACTCCTTACAAAAAAAAAAAGCATTTTTAAGTTTGTGGTGCATTTCGATAACTCTGAAAACATATTACCTTTGTACATTCGTAGAAGCACCCTAGAGTCTGTGAGTACCGATGTGTGCTGCCACCTCTGCAACAGTGCTGTTCCACAACGCTGCCTACAGCTAAATGGAGTGCAGAGGTGAAGGAAACGCACATAAAACCAGTTATTTTCCCCCAACGATGTTTACTAAGGGATACAAGAGAGTTGAATTTTGTCACAGTTAAAGTTGAGAGCATAAAATATGACAACTGAAATGACACGGAAACTGACTGCCGGTTTTCCTTGTGAAATATCTAAACTGCTAAGAGCTCAAAGCTATTCACTTTGAATTTCATGGAAAAACTTAGGAACCTTACTCGATGTACTTAGTTTAGTGTCATTTATCTTTGTCTCAGATATTTATATTTAAGAAATGTTTCAATTTATTTGTGTAAATAGAATGAAAATCAAATTCTTAACAATAAATTCAAAGTTGCCAAATATCTGAAATAACTACCTATTTACTTAATTGTAACTAAGAAAGTGTATGGTCCACTGTTCTTATATGTTCTTATCATATGAATTAAGAAAAATAATAATTGATAGAGTCTTATGAGGACATAATTATTTGCTTCATTTTTATGGGCACATTCAGAAATCTAATTCCATGTGATCAAATCCCAGGAATTAGATTAAATTCTCTAGTTTTCCTTTCAAATATTTTAATGTTCAGCACAGATTTTCAGCTGTTACAAAAATATGTGTAGGTCATAGTTTGAAGCAAGATAAATAGAAGATAATTGCAGTTTTAGATCTCAGAACTTCTTTTGGTTTTTTGATTTTTATTTTAAAAGATTTTTTTTGTTATTTATTTTTTTAGACCACTGCATTAACTATATTCTTTCAATATAGTGTTTTCCTCAAAATCACCCACAATATTCTGCTCCATATTTTCTCTGTTGCAAATATGTTCAGGCCTGCACTTTATTTTACTGCTTGTGTAGATTAAAAGCTCTGGTTAGGATTTATCTTCAAAGCATTCTACAAACAAAGCATTCTCCTAACTGTATTCAAGTGTGCAATCATTTTTAGAACCTAAAGTGATTCTTGCTTGATTTGAGAAGGTTTAGTGACTTTTTATGTATAATAGAGGTCATTAACATAAAGCACTAGTACGGGCCTGATCCAACAACAGGATAAAAAAAAACCCTCTATGTCCTGCATATCTAATGCACTTGACAGTTTTCAAGCTGATTTACTCAGCATATTGTATTGTTGCTATGGTTACTCTACATTATGCTGTCTCACGCATGGCCAATATATATATGTCACGATAAAGACCACTACATGCTTACATCAAACAATTTAATACAGTTTATCTTTTCAGATTTTCTCATTTACTGCTTGAAAACTTATTTATATATATATATGTGTGTGTGTGTGCAGTTTTAAAAATAAAATGAAACAAAGCCATTTTTTTTTCCTTTATTTCTATTCAAGAAACACCAGAAACTCCAAATGCTATTGCAGCTCCATTATGTGAGGGGCTATAAAAATATATAGTAAATATCTGTTCTTTAAGGTTGGAGGATTAGGTCATTCAAGTAAATATCTCATTAAAAATGTGTTATCTTATTTCTGTTCACTTTTATTCCCAGATACAGCTACCACAAAGGTGAGCTAGTGAATCATCAAATCATAGAATGGTTAGGGTTGGAAGGGACCTTCAAAGGTCATCTAGTCCAACCCCCCTGCAAGGAGCAGGGACATCCCCAACTAGATCAGGTTGCTCAGAGCCTCATCCAGCCTGGCCTTGAACGTTTCCAGGGATGGGGCATCCACCACCTCTCTGGGCAACCTGTTCCAGTGTTCCACCACCCTCATTGTAAAAAATTTTTTCCTAATATCCAATCTAAATCTACCTCCTTATAATTTAAACCCATTACCCCTCGTCCTATCACAACAGGCCCTACTGAACAGCCTCTCCCCATCTTTCCTGTAGGCCCCCTTGAGGTACTGGAAGGCTGCTATCAGGTGTCCCCGGAGCCTCCTCTTCTCCAGGCTGAACAGCCCCAACTCTCTCAGCCTGTCCTCATAGGAAAGATGCTCCGGCCCTCTGATCATCTTCATGGCCCTCCTCTGGGCCTTCTCCAGCTGGTCCATGTCCTTCTTATGTTGGGGGCTCCAGAACTGGACACAGTACTCCAGGTGGGGTCTCACCAGGGCAGAGTAGAGGGGCAGAATCACCTCCCTTGACCTGCTGGCCACGCTCCTCTTGAT